>JAODUP010000005.1:70000-582500 GCA_025642065.1 Paralvinella palmiformis | reverse complement strand
GTCTATATTATAGATCCGGAGTGAATGGGGGGGGAGGATAATATGACCTGAAATTTACATCATGAGCTAGCATACCAACTGTCGCCAAGTATTAATAATGACATCCAATATTATGTAGTTTACGACAACTCTGTAATCTGATAGCAATCTCTGACAAAATATTCTGAATAAGAAAATTAGCTCCCAGAAAGAAGCCTCTCGAAAAGCAACGGGGCAATATACAAAGGGGACAAAATTGTCTCGTCACGAGTTGGTACCGAAATTATCATCATCACTGGTATCGTGTCTTCGAAACACCAATGTCTTCACATAAAACATTCGTACGGCTTCTCCTGCTTCACATTGTCCTGGATTGGCGGAATAGATGGACGTTCGCTTTGTAGCATATGTAAACAGCATCATAGTTCGGCCTTTCTTGTATAAATTGACATATAGAATGTGCATCCACCATAAAGCGACCCTCCTGTGAGTAATATTGCTCCACCACCGCAATTAGTACTGCCGTCGTTACTACAACTACCAATCTAACTACCGCTGCAGGGGTCAATGCCAGCTATGCGGATCCTGAGATGGCAGTCTCTCCACTTACACTCCATTCAATGGAATGGCCACAATTGGCCGTAGTTGGCCATACATAGGCGGTGTATCCGAGCAGTGGTCACAGCCCGCCTCTGCGCTGCTAGCCAGCGCCAAGTCGGTATTCCCTCGTGTCGCACCGAGTACAGCTCGCTGGCGACAAACACGGCGGTGGAGCAATATTCCCATCCCAGCATGCTATTGACGCCTACCGCTGCCCGAGGCTTCGGCCCTAGATGATCCCTGGTTCTGGGACGTGTACGAACGGCCCAAGGCTTAATACCGACGCCAATGGGCATGTCTTTGTCGTTACGTACACGTCGTGACATACAGCGAGTACGGGAGGCGCGATGAGGAAATTACTCGAGGAGTAATCGTTTCTGAGCTGTATTCACTGAGCCGACGGAAGAGTGATTAGGCTACCACCAAACAACGCCATCGTCACCCGCCTATCATAGTGGCATTTCTCTGGCTGCATTAGCCATGGATAGAGGAACCGTATATCCAGGTAGGTTGGGATAAGTGTATCGTAGCCATAGCTCTCTAAAATCGAAGGCAGCTACTATTATTGGACGTGGTATAATAGCCCTCTGTGCTACAGTCAGTATCAGGACGTATCTGAACGTATCTCAACTGGCCCTATATTGGTCACTAATGGTCGTCGTAAAACATTGTGATATTTCTGTTCAGAGCATTACGAACGCGGGACGGGGGCCACCTGCTGACTAGCATCATAACAACGTCATACAACGTCATAACAGAACAATAGGATCAGAACGACGTCATCAATGTCGGTTCGTTATCGTTAGCCTTCGCCGGAACAACGGTACATGACAGATGGTATACGTTGACCTTAATTAACCCGACCGCTTACATCCTCAATATTTGAGAGATACCCGCCGTCCTCATCAATTAAATTACGGGTCCTCATCGACGTCCTTTTAACACCTTCGTTACCACCAGCGGGCCTATTTCATCCACTATCGCTGCCTATATAATATATATATATATATATATATATATATATATATATATATATATATATATATATATAATAACTGACACTGCCAACATAATATACATCATTCACTCTTGCGACATCGTCACATTGTACAGAACCGCCTTCACTACACGCTCGTTCGGGTGGCACCTCCGCCATCTAACCGGTAGCGCATTGGATCATAGATCACTACGACCCGTGTTCGAATCTCGGCGTGAACATATACGAAGGGTGTTTCATCTTCGACTTCGCTTCATTACCTTTGGAGGTCGCTCGGCCCATTTAGCCTACCATGTGGACAAAAGTGGCCGTAAAACATCAATCATCAACCAATATCAGTTTTTTAATATTTTAAATCAGTTCTTAAGACTAGCCCGTTTAAGGCTGTTTTTTTAAAGATCTACATCAATTAGTTTGACTGTATAGCATTTTAAATTTGTTCATTTATATATATATATATTCTCGTTCGCTTGTTCCTATTATTATTATTATTAGTAGTAGTAGTAGTAGTAGTTGTTGTTGTGTAGTAGTAGTAGTAGTAGTAGTAGTAGTAGTAATAGTAATAGTAGTAGTAGTAATAGTAGTAGTAGTGGTATATCGATGGATGAATATTGTTTAACGACACATCGGAGTAGTAGTAGTGGTGGTGGTGGTGGTAGTAGTAGCAGTTCCTCTCCATTTCATCAAATAATTACAGCGACAATGGCACTTAGAGTGAACACAATGAGAAAAGTAACGATTGGACAACAATAAGGTATCACTTAAAAGTAACTCATTTATTGTCTTCTACCCCTCGTTCTCGACGACCCCTCGTACCATTTCATTATAATAGACATTTACCGATTCACCACGGGGACAAATTCTAAATAAATTTAGAATTTACGATAGATATAATATTCGGTAGAGAAAACCTTGCCAATTGCCTGGTTGGATGAAAAACGTGGACATATTCCACTTCATAGATCCGACGCCACGCATTTATCAATTATGAGCCCCGATTGACTCATCTGTCATGATTATATTTCACATTGATGAAAACATGGGAACAGGCCGATCTATTATTTCTGTTGTAAGTTTTCGTGTTTACAAATTAACACACCTTACAGGGTTTTAAGTTTTATTGCAAATTAAAATAAAGCTCTGAAATTAATCAGACAAATAAATCAATATACATTTAACACGCTTTAAATACATACATTAAATACATAACACAAATAATTCACAATACACCGTTTAATAAACCTTATACTCTTACCAGTTACTGACACAACTATGATAGCATGCCAGGTTTTTGTAAAACACACTACCACCCGTGTTCGATTCCGGCGTGAGCATATCTAAAGGTTGTTTCATCTTTGACTTCGCTTCATTACCTTTGGAGGTGGCTTGGCTCATTTAGCCTACCATGTGCACAAAAGTGGCCGTAAAGCATCATTCATCATCATCATCATCATCTTTGTAAAACACAATATTTGTTCTCCTTTGTTACGATGAACATTGATATAGAACAGTGTCCTTTATCTGTGTGCTCCTTGGTGGACCATACAGGCACTATCCAGATTATCACCTAGCAGCATTGATCATAAGAAAGTCAACATTCCTACCAGACATCATAACCGCATTTCTCCAGAAAGACCCTTACACACACCAACAACATCAATAAGGACAGATCAGACCCCCGTTATGGACTAGTGGGAGGCTGGAGGTCGAATCCCGGCCGTGACATTATAGTAGGGGGAGGTTTTCATCCAACCAGGCAACTGGCAAGGTTTTTCTCCCCCGAACATGACATTTATAGTAAACGGAGGTGCCACCACGTTGAACAACTGCCATCATCATAACAAAAATCAATACCAGGTGGATGTGTCCAATAGGCGACAGCCAGGGGTCTCTACCCCAAACTTCAACAAGACAAGTTCACACAGGAAATGACAATGATCATTCCAAACAGGAAATTCAAACGATCATGTGTTACAAAGCATACAAGTGACATTATGATTAAATTAATTTGCAACTGGCATTATGACAAATACCTTATGATGAATCAAATATCACGATCTTGACACTATTACATTACGACAGGTCGTAAATTATTCGACAGAACCTTTGGAACTGTAATTTTCCTCAAAACTAACAATGAGTTCCTCAGTTTTGTCCTCAGTTTATCATACGTAATTGGCGCTATCCTATTGATATTAGTAATTGGGTTATTACCCCAAGTTGTAACAGATAAAGGGACCATTATGAAGCCTGTTTATACCATTCGCTTATTTTAAAAGAGTATCATACTAATGTGGTTGATGAATTAATTGATAGAAAATGAATGTTTCACATTGATCTGTCTTCGTGATAAAATAGGTCTACGCAAAATCTAGATTGTCCCCTACTTTAAGCATCTTTATTAAATATCTCTAAATATTAGCACAGGAGGAGGGGGTATCATAATGTTACATTAAGATTGTAATCTTCTCAATCAATAGATCTGACGCCGTTGGTCACATTTTCATAATTTCAGATTTGGTTTAGAAATCGGAATTTGGAGAAACAGATCCGGAAAATTGTTATCGGAGAACTAATATTAATGAATAAGTTAGTTCCAGTGTTTCGAAAGGGTTGTCACGACGAAAAGTCTGATGAAGCTAAACGAAAAAGCTAGATGCATTTGGCAGCGCCAGATGAAATGAATTATACTGAACTGAACTATACTATCCCATATTAACTGGTATTCTTAATCCTGTTTCAGCCGTAGGAACACATTCCCCGACACGTCAAACGTTCAGAAGCAACTCAGACCTACGGAGACAACGCGGTCCCAGTCTCACTAACGAAGACGTCCAATCGGAGAAAGACATACGTCCGGCCAGGTTTCCGGTGTTTGCGGCAATATGTTTCTTCTCGCTGAGCGGCAGCCTACCGACTCGAGCGCTCTGGATGGAGCTGCCCGTGCTTACTCGGAAGGTGCCCGAGGGCAAGACGCTCTCGCTGTATCTGGTCATCGTGCTGGAGAGTGCTAACGTAGCGGCGCTCGCCTACCTCGTGGCGAGGAGGTTCGCCAAGAACCGGCTCAGCGAGATCCCCGTCATCTACAGCTGCTTCGGCCTGGGCGCCATCAGCCTGGCGCTGACTGGCTGCTTCTGGAGCCACACGACGCTGATTCTGGGCCAGCCGAGCAGCTTCGCGCTGCTACTCAGCGGCTTCCTGGCGGCCATCGTCTCCTGCGTCTCGGTGGTCACCTACATCCCGTTCACGGCCCGCCTTCGCCAGCCCTACATCACCGCCGTCTTCCTCGGCGACGCGCTCGGCTCGCTGGTGCCGCACCTGCTGACCGTGGCTCAGGGCATAACGACCAACACACGCTGCTGGTCGCGACAGACCGACCAGCACGCTCGTTCCTACACCAGATCGCCGCCGTCGTCATCCCAGCAACAGCAGCAGCAGCACATTTTCTCCAACATCTCCTCGCCTAGTTTCGACGAGGCGGCGGCGGCCCTCGACGACGAACGTGGCCGACTCGGTGCCTACGTCGTAGAGTCGGCTCAGTCGACGACGCCAGCTGGTCTACGGCATCTCGAGCTGCGCTTCTCCGAGTACGGCTACTTTCTCGTCTGCGGCGCCCTACTCGTACTCAGCGCCGTCTCATTCGTCCTGCTCCGCTGGTGTCGACTCTGTCGGTTCGAATACGCCGAGTCGTTCATCGATCAGATGGACGACGTCGAGATGAGCCAGGGCGGTCGCGTCGTCGTCGACGATAACGACGTCGACGACGACCATGACGACAATGACGACGACATATGGCAGACGTCTTGCGACGGCCTTCGGACGGAGAACGCCTCGGCCGAGAGAAAGTCGCCCAAGCCTAAGGATCGGCCCGACTACGTGACGTCGCCGTACAAGACACCGAATAGCCCGACGGTGACGGTGACTTCTACGACCAGAATCAACTCGGAGAGGAGTGCGAGCCCGAGCAGTCTAGCCCGAGGACGGGCCGCCCAGTGTCGTCGGGCAGCCCGACTCGCTTCGTCGGCCAGCGAATGTACGGGAAGCGTGGTCGCTTCGGAGACGACGCCGAGACCGATGTCATTCCCGCTGCTGATCGCCATTACCTTCTGGACGACGGCTATCCTCTCGGGTCCTCTATCCACCGATAAGACTTACGCCTGTTTTCCGATAGAGAACACTCCGTTCGTCGTCGGCACGATACTCTGCGACGTGGCCGTCATCGTGACGTGCGTTGTGGCGGCACGGACGGCCGTCAGACAGCAGGTCACCATCGTCATAGCTCTTTGTTGTCTCGGGACCATTCTCCTCACCTACTTCGTCGCCCTGATCGCTTTCAGTCACGAGTCGGAATCGCGAGACCAGTCGCCTCTCTACGGCAAAGCAGGCGAGATGCTAACGGTTAGTGTTATCAGTTTGAAATCCAGCTATCGGTATTTTAATTTTAGGGGTTGTTGTGGGGATCAGATATAGCTTTTGTGTGGGCGATGGGGATTAAGTAATTGGTATATATATATATATATATATATATATATATATATATATATGGGGGGTGTTTGTGTGTATTAGCTTTGTATAATAAGGCACAGCTACAGATCATCAATAAATGCACTTGTTTACTCGTTACTGTCCAGTATAAATATAGTGATCTACAAATACATGAATATAAAATGCGTTTCAGGTGTCAGTATCATTGTATATGTATGTTAGCATTAAATTAGAACCATCTGAATGGGACAGTCTCGTTTCACTTTGAATTCAGCACAGAGCTACAAGATTCGACTTATGTACGCTTTTCTGGATTGTATTAAAATGGGGACATGTATTTGTACGAGTGAAAGACGATAAGACCCAATTCAAAGTTTGAAACGTCTATTGTTTGAGTGTGACATAAACAAAATGATAACATTTGGCCTCCTCTTGCCTTCACTATCTAATGTACCTATTTCTTATTTCTACGCAGGCCATCGCCTGGACATCAGTCACCGTGCTGTTCTCCTACGCCAGAGTTACAATTGGTGCCCTCTGTCGCCAAACCAGTATAAACGCTGTACACTGGTACTCGTATACCACTCTGTTCGGTACAGCCGTCGGTACTATATCAATGATAAACGATGTGTCCGTTTGTCAAGTGTTTCAAAGTACAGAGTTGACTTGCTGACAGGCCACAAAACTATAGAGCACAAACTCTTTCCATTCGAATGTGCACAAGGAAACTTGCTAGCAAACGCGAACGTCATCATTCCTCAATTGCCTCTTTTGTTATTGCAGTCATACCTTCAATACCCGAATCGTAGCCGACTGGAATTTCAATTAGTAGAAAAACAACCATGCCTCATAGTATTATCTCGAGTTCCTAAATGTCATTATGGTATCAGGTGAACCATCGGAACTATAACATTATTATTATTATTATTATTATTTTTTATTATTATTATTATTATTATTATTATTATTATTATTATTATAAATCAGTTCACTTGTACTGACGTCGAGTAAACGTAACAAGGGCCTAAGTAATATAGTTAGAATTTTGTAGTTTGTAATTAATAAATAGTATTAGCGCTATTATTCTTTGTTTTTAATTATGATTTAGTGAAAATATTTACAGCTTAATAACACAAAAATAGATATCGTAGTACATACACAAGATTAACTTTTCTGGTTTTGATGCTCGAACAAACTGCTCTTCCACGATGCAGTTTCTGAGGAAGTGCATTTTAGACTTGCAAGTTATCAAATCGAATCTTAGTATTCCTTAATTCTCTGGGATACTTCATCCACCAGTAAATAGCTATGGTTTGAACAAAATTAACAACAGCAACAGCAATAATATATCACAGACTTAAACAGTACTCTTGGTTCGTCCTTTTCGAAAGTCATACAGGCATATGGAAAAACATCGATAAACTGAAACACCGTCAATGATTAATTGTTTCTTGCCTGTTGCTTAAGCTTATTTCACACGAGAAATGACGTCTATAATTTAAATAAAAAGGTGAAATATTCTTTGGAGATATCAAACTGGGAGGTTTTCTTTGCAACAATTAGATGGACCATCTTATCTAAGGGAAATAACCGAACTACCTATAGTAGTAGTAAAAGTAGTAGTAGTATCGTCGAACAGTATGACATACATTGAATAGCTTTTGTCTTAAGTCACCATAATAACACACATTCATAAAATATTAGAGTATTAGAACATCGAAATAATCTTATTTTATTTTATTTACTTCTAACTGGCATATTATAATTTGTTGTGAAATGATAACGTAGAATTTAATGTGAATTACAGAAAGACAGATGCGCAGCTATTGTTTTCATTTATAACCAAGAGATATTCCGACGTCAAGATTTAGTAATCAACAACAATGCCCCAGTGAGAGTAGGTTGTCCAAATAGATCAAAAAAGGAAAAGAACCCTTTTGAGGAAAACAGGCGTGCTTGTGGATTAACTGATTAAGGCCACCTGACGAGCAGATCGGAATGGACACTTGACAGAATTTCTCGGCAAACCATTTGCAGTGATGCACAATTAAAATGCATTTTGAGTGGTAAAGTGTGTATAGTCTTATACAGAAATTAATTACGCTTCTTGTTTATATAGACGTTATATTGTGTAATATAGAATTTGGATGAATTCCTACCGTATTCAGACAATTCCATGCGTGATCTCAAACAACATGTGAACGCTGGATATCGATTGTTCCAACCAATATAATCAAATGTGTTAAGGTACGCTGTTATTAGAGTATTTATAATAATGATAATGTTTATATAAAAAAGTGCCGTCACCTAGCAAGAGCCAATCAAAGCCACTATACTGCGATGCCACAAAAATTGACATTTCTTTCAACAGATGAGATATTTCAAATATCCAGCTGCATCCTATTCCACAAATGGGGGGGGGGCTGCAATTCTAAACGCACAATGAACATATAATTTCGGCTGAGACGCGGGTACCTGCAATAGTATCTGAGCTTTCGGTACGACTATCTAACGGACACCTCTTCGTATAGGTATTTAGCTGCTATGTCATTGATAGATTAGTAAAGTTTTGAAGGTAGGCAGTGTACTTTTTGAAGAATTTTGGCGATATGATCATATTTTCTATTATTTATCAGCACAATTCAGCTATAATTATACATGCCTTATAATAGGGACTATACGATATGTAGCAAAGGCATAGACTACAGTAATGAATGTTTCTTGTGTCAATAATGGTTTTAGACAGTGGGTGTTATTAAGGTGGTAGTAGGCAGCTCGGCATATTGATGTGACATGTTCATACATACTAATACATATTTCTAATATATATCCCCCTATATTTTTTATAGTGGTCCTTTAAGGGTCAGGGAAATTTTCACCATTCTGTAATTCTGGTGTTTTTGGGGCTTTAACATAATGTGAATCATCCATATCAAAATATCAGCAATTCTAATTGTTCAAGGAAGAAGAGAAATTTAATTAACAATTAGGATCCAGTGATATATATATATATATATATATATATATATATATATATATATACGCGCGCGTGTGTGTGTGTGTGTGTGTGTGTGTGTTATAAGTTTGAAAACTACGAGGGAGTATTAAAAATGTTTATTATAATTAATGATCAGACAGGAAGTGCAACAGGTTGAAGGTCACTTTTTGGTGCTGTGTACCCAGAAGAAACAGAAATTGGTATATTTAATAATTTCAACCAATACTGTTATATTCTAACGGTGTGCTATTTAATTAATGTCAATACTGTGTAAAACGTGTGGAATAATGTAAATATTTGAATTATGTCACACCTTTCAAATTTCTACTGTACCTGTCAATAATAAATACGGTCTAGTTGTGTGCCAACGCAACGATAGTATGTGTGGTACTCAAAGTAAAGGGGGGGGGGTTGGCTATAATAACTAGGAAAAGCCTTAAGATTCATACACCATTCAAAGACAAATCATTTGAGCATGTTCAAGCCACTCTAACATGTAGTGGCTCCAGTGCTCGTCTTGCCGTGAACGATCGTCTCCATCCCCCAAAAGAAGAACAAATCGTGTCAGCAGTAATGACCTCTTTGATGAGTTCGCTGTCTTCATTCACTCACTAGCCGGTCAGTGTGTTGTCGTCTGCCATAAATCTCACTTGATTCATCCCACACTCAACCCATCATGTCAATGAAGTCACCCACATAATTGGCCTTACTATTGACCTTGTCATGACATACCCTCATAACAATATCATAGATAAGGTCTCAGTGTCTCCTCTCATTTCTGACCATCCTGTGTTCAGCATTTCTGCAAATCTAATCCGACCTCCTCCCCCCCCGGAAGCCTCGGGCATCATATCATACAGGAAATATCGGAATATAGACCTGGCCTGTTTCATGGACGATCTTAGCAGCACGGATTTTATTAGCTTTCTTGATGAGCATGCTCCTTCTATGACAAACAAAACCCATGTTTGATTTGCATAAAGTTCTGTAGTACACACTTTTTGGTGCTGTGTATCCAGAAGAAACAGAAATATCCAATCAGCAAAGTGATACCGGCCGTACTGTGAACACCAATGATGAGAGCTATGTTTATTCGTCTCCGTTTGGATGTTTGTTAGTTGTTGGCCACATCAAAGTCGCCTTATTATATTCAGGGATGGCATGTAACGAAGTAAAAGTACTTCGTTACTCTACTTGAGTAGTTTTTCAAGTAACTAGAAGTAACGAAATAAGATTTCAACTAACTACGTTTACTTGTGACGAAGTAGTTTTATTTGCGGTAACGCTACCTTTTACTCAGTTACTTTCAGTTACTTCGCGATATTTTCGTTACTTTTTTGTCATAACTAAAGTCGTTCGTCTGATGGCGTTCCATCCGTGGATATTTCATTTTAATCGCCAGGTGGATCCATTAGGCAAGTGATTGATGATCGACTGACGTTTTAAGGCCACGTTTGTGCACTTGTAAGTCAAAATGGGCCGAGCGCCCCCCAAAGGTTATGAAACACTCTTCAGATATGCCCACGCCGAGATTCGTACTCAGGTGGTAGTGATCTGTGGTCCAACCCGCTACCAACTAGATCACAGAGGCGCTCATCCATTTGGCAGGACAAGGATTATAAATACTGTCCAATCACGAGCGTATTCGAGTTCCGGATCCAGTGCGATCAGTTTGAATTCTATTGTGATTATGGCGGACGTGAATTTGGAGAGCAAAGTAGGAAGTGGCGAAGGGGAAATGGGCCATATCTGTCGACGATGTTTCGTTTCTTGTCGAGGAAGGGCTTGAGGTTCACCAAGCGGCACTTGACTACAATGCAGGAGGCAATGAAGATGGCGACTTCTTTGTTAAAAAGCGCGACAATTCAACAGCTCTAACGCAGCTTGATGAGTACCTGCTGAGTCCATCTATCGAGACGATGACAGTCATTGCATGGCCACTCAACAAGCGGCTGTTCTTCGAAACAAGCACTCCCCCACCAGCAAGCGCTGCATGTGAGCGCCTGTTCAGTGCAACTAGGCATATCTTCAGCCCAATGAGGGCTTGCATTGGCGACACCAACTTTGAAAATCAGCGTTTGCTGAATTTGAACAAGGGTTTTGTTCAGTGAACTCAAGGCGGCAGCACATGTGCACGTCTGTGAATTTTCTTATTTCCTGTATATATTTGATTATTAGTTTTTGTGTTACAATACATTTTATCTTCTACTTTTACTCAAGTACATGTAGTTTTGAAGAGGCTTACTTCAACTACTACTCAAGTAAAACATTTAAGAATTTCAGTCAACCCTGATTATACTAATCAATGCCTGTGGAGGAAATAAGAATGCTATTTTTAATGCGGTAAATAACGTCCTTAACAAGAAGCAGGCCATTTTTCCTGATAGATGTAACTCTGATGAAGCGACAGCGGAAGATTTCAATAAATACTTTCACCAGAAGATCCAAAACATTTGGGAAATGTTTGAAGCACTTGAACAACACTAAAGACCTGAATATAAGCTTTAAATATCAAGCCTATCAGGAAATCCTCTAATGCTTTCTGTATAATCGACCCTGCTCCAATGTGGCTGATAAAAGACGGTCTCGATGATTGATGACCGAAATGCGGGGGTTTTGATCTTACTTGACCTTACAGCTGCTTTTGACACCGTGGACCATAATTACGATGCTACGATAGTTGGAACAGGTGTTTGGACCCAAGAGCCTTGTCCCCAACTGGGTTCGCTCCAATCTATTTGAGAAGAAGCGGTACGTATCAATACGTCAAGCCATCTCAGATACAGTCGGCCTCATTTTCGGTGATCCACAGGGGTCAGTTCTTTTATCCCTACTATTTACATGGTATGCATACGATACGCAGCTCTAAACTACAATGGAGTGAACAAATGAAACAGAATCACTTGCAAAATTGAATAGATGCGTCTCTGATATTAGTCTACCGCAGGCAAGGCCTTGTGCCATTTGAGTATATTTCAGATGTTTTCGCCAAATTAGTACTGAGCCAGAATGGTTCGACAGAATAATGTCCCCGTCCAGCTTCATCAAACATTTTGTACCTTGCTATAAAACAGCACACTTGATTATCTAAGAATGTACTTTAGTTGGTATGGACCAGCCACTATGTCTTCCATAATGACTATTTGTACGTAATACATCAAGCTTCATCGGGGTGCTTGATAGGTTTGAGCGTACAAATTTGTACATAAGAAGTCAAAGTTGTAATTTGTACAAACCAATCAATTTAAGCACCCAAACGTTTTTAAACAGGGGCAGTGAGTGCTCATTATAACTGGCCTTATACATAGTTCTCAAGGAATTTCTTTGGATGCCCTTCAGTTTGTGGATACGTCTATTGTATGTATTTCCTCATAATAAAATGTATTCAGTATGTTCAGTATGTTTATTATAATCTAGCTTCTGGTCAATATTAAGACCTAAAAAGGAGGCATATTTATTACACTGTCTCGTTTTTTCGTTTCCTACTTTTAGAAACATAATTATAATATTTACAAATGACATAGGTATGTGTTCCAAAAACTATATATTTGGTCTTTGGTGTATTTACAGAAAATGTATTGGGTTTAAACCAATCACACAACATAGCCGAGTCTTTATTCATATACTTAAAGACTCTTGGGGCTTTACCGGCACCACAAATTGTTGTCTCGGCGGCAAAGACAACGGTTTTAGAGTGCATGATGGATGATGGCAAGTGATTCGTGTATAGAATAAATAACAGAATCACAAGAACAGAACCCTGTGTTACCCCATTCAGCACATGTTTTATGTCCGAGTTGTGTCCCTTGTAGCTGATGTACTGTTTGCGTTACCATGGGTAACCCTGAAACCACTCTAGAGATTTCCAACGTATGCCATAATTGCTCAATGTTCTCAGCAAAATGTTATGATTATCTTATGTATGTAGTAACTAGCCATTGAACCAGACGCATGTGTTGCTTACTGCACGCTGTGGTGTCAACTGGTATTTGTTAGTACTTTCTTCCGCTTTAGTACGTATCCTGAATGTAGCCTCTTCCCTGTGGGTGTGACATATTTGTCGAGTACGAAAAGCTGATTAGCAGGGCTCCACAGGCTGATGAGTAGACCAGACACATGTATAGGTCTACGGTTGTATAGATATGTGGAGGATGTAGAACATTTTATATTTAGATTGATGTATGCATAGTTTCATTTATGTATCTGTAGATATAAGTTTCAAATGATGTTTAGATGTTATTGTTCCGAGCTAGTGCCACTATATATATATAGTTTTTCCCCATGTTATAAATAATTAGGTCACACCCATATAGGAAAATTGTTGAATGTATAACTATTATAATCTCGACGTCTCATTCGCAATATCGGAGATCTGCCTAAAATCGATTGTTCTCGATCGAAAGGAAAGGCACTTTAATTTAGATGTCACCACACGTAGCGGATGAACTTTCACTTAGTGATGAAAGGAAATGTATGAGAATTAGATGTTAGGTTCGAGTAAATTGTAGTATTTATTCAGGTTTTAGACGATATTTCGTTCAAGTCCAGTAATAATCCATTGTGCAGTATTGCTACTTTAATGTTGGTTAACGGGCCGAAAGCGTATGTTAGGTTCGGATTTTCATCGCTATAATAAACAGATTATGATAAACATTTGAGGGCATTCGTTTATTAAGTTAGCAAGTAAACAATTGTCACACCTGAAAATCCATTTATAACAGTACACTTTACTCTCTACACTCACTCACCCCACTCGCTCAATCTACTCTCACTCCTTCACTCACTCCTTCACTCACTCCACCACTCACACTGCAAAACACTTAATAGTAATGGATATTAGTGATCAACATCGAAACAGAAATAAACAAATTTGTCTAAGATACAGTTATTAGATTATATATCAACACATTTGATTTGTCTAATAAACAGATTATGATAAACATTTGAGGGCATTCGTTTATTAAGTTAGCAAGTAAACAATTGTCACACCTGAAAATCCATTTATAACAGTACACTTTACTCTCTACACTCACTCACCCCACTCGCTCAATCTACTCCTTCACTCCTTCACTCACTCCTTCACTCACTCCTTCACTCACTCACTCACTCACTCACTCACTCACTCACTCAGCTGCAAAACACTTAATAGTAATGGATATTAGTGATCAACATCGAAACAGAAATAAACAAATTTGTCTAAGATACAGTTATTAGATTATATATCAACACATTTGATTTGTCTATTCAGAAACAAAAGACTGATGTCCGACTGAAATACCAAATATCAGCAAAATATTTTCATAACTCGTTTATGTTGCGTTATTATAAAGGAGCTTCAGATTGTATAACGGACAACAAGATTAAGCCAGCCATTAATTAGCTTACGTATCAAAAGGTTCTGAATAAAAACGTGGATCCGATGTTTTTATTATTTTGGCGGAAAACGTGGCTCTGATTTAAAGGGTGCAGGTGGCGCAGGTGGTACCATACCATCGACAATTTTTCGTACATTCCGCCTTAGGATGGCTGACAATCCAGCAGGCCCAGTTTATGTATCTGCGTCGTATGACAACGTCTCATTTAGGCACGATATAATGTTGGAGAAACTTGGCCTTCTCTCAGCTTCCATCTGCCAACACTCGGCAACGATTTGCTGCCTGAAAAAGAAAACCCCCGAAAAACGACACTTATTCTTTTGGCACAGTTCTCTTATTATGGATCATTGTTAAGGACTAATAATCGGTATTCAAATATGGCTTAAACAGTAACGGCTAGATACGCCCCCTGGTGACTGTAACCCGCTATCAGTAAATGCTCTCAGAACATACGCTACAAGTTGTCCGACTGGATGGACATGATCGTATTAGGGATAAAGATATACTTACACTTTTCCTGGAACATAATCTGGAAACGACATTCTGTAGCCTGTCATAATCATTCTCGGCAGCAAAGTAGTGTTTCTGATCTCTTCATATGGTCTTTTTCCAAGAGTTATCACCTCCCAGAATAAAATTCCGTAAGAAAACTGTACAAGAAACAAATAACAACATAATACTGTTGTGTTTATATTATTATTATTATTATTATTATTATTATTATTATTATTATTATAGTAGTAGTTGTTGTTGTTTTTGCCATAGTTTGGTAAACAAAATGATAAAACAATAATTTAATGAATGTAGTCTTTTTGAAAGAAATTTAAACTTAGATGTTCAACTGACCACGTCACTCTGTAAGGAGAATTTGCCTTCATTAAATATTTCAGGAGCCATCCATCTCATTGCTATCTTGGTGTCATCCAACTTTATATAATCAGACTTGTGTAGTTGTCGAGCCATCCCAAAGTCGCTAATCTTCACATTACAATCGGCATCCACTCTGGATATGATAAGCGAAAATATTGTTCTTAAACGAAATAGATATACATTGTACACAAATGTCATCTCGGGAATGATGGTACGCTGTGCAGTTAAATCGCGTTCGACGGTAACAAATTTACGTGATTTTGTTGAATACCGCCATTTCACACACACACACACACACACACACACACACACACACAACACACACACACACAGAGAGACACACACACACACACACACACGTGTGCGCGCCCGGTTAACAACACTCACAGACAATTCCTTGCTGCCAAGTCACAATGTACGATCTGACGGTTATTAAGATATTTCATACCATGGGCCACATCTAATGTCAACTTAAGCAAATCTTCAACTGTTATGTTCTAAGTAAAACAGTGACATGAATGAATACAAATTATGATTAATTAATTATTTCCTCCTTTGTTCCATTGATTATTAGTCATCGAATCAGCCATCCATGAAGTCAGTCAACCAGCCAACCAGCCAACCAAATAGCTAGCCAGTAAATCAGTCAGTCATCAAGCCAACTAGCCAGTCAGTTAGCGAGTATGGCGACCAGCCAACCAGCCAACCAAATGGCTAGCCAGTAAATCAGTCAGTCATCAAGCCAACTAGCCAGTCAGTTAGCGAGTCTGGCGACCAGCCAACCAGCCAGCCATTTAAAAGTCCAAATATCCAACAATTCATCAGTAGTCGAATCCAATTGTTTTAAATGAAATTATTTTAAATTTACTTCTGTAAGAATAATTATTGATATGCTGAGACGATAAACATCCCAATAATGGCAGCTTTAGCCATTGCTATATGGTATGCCAACCTTGTGCGGATCCTTCACATATTCAAGTAGATCTCCATTAGGCATGAATGGCAGCACCAAATATGGAATCTCGTCGATGACAGCGAAAGCCTTCAACTCAATGACATTTCTGTGTTTCAGAGTTGACATTTGTAGGATTTCGGTGACGAAATCGTCCACCTGCTTCTCACCGACGACGGTAGATACTACAACATAAAATTATTACAACGACCTAAACAACAACTACAACAACAACAACGTGAGCAACAATTATGATACAACGACTAGAACAACGATGCTGATATTAAAGAATACAACAACAACAACAACAACAACAACAACAACAACAATAATAATAATAATAATAATAATAATAATAATAATAATAATAATAATAACCGGAATAGCAAATCTATAATTGCTATTCCCGTTTTTGTTATTATTATTGTTGTAATGTTATTGTTCTTATAACAAAATAAATAAAAAACAAATACATTAAACATTACAACATAAATAACTATAAGATCAACCAAATTAATTATTACAATGACAACAATACCAATAACAACAATAGAACAACAACAATAACAATTATAACAACAACACAGAATAACAGACAGATGACGCCGACCTTAAACATTAAACATTTACATATATTTGTGACAGAGTAATTGTAATTTGTTGACTTAAACAGCTATGTAAAAGGTACGTGGCTTACCAATAATTGTCTTCACAGCTACAATTTCTGGCTCTGAATCGACATTTCTTTTTAACCATCCTTTATACACAATGCCAGAATTGCCTGCAGATTGTAAAATGTATACATGTGAGACAAATAGATAGATAGAGGGTGGTGAGCAAGAAAGTACACACGCACACGCACGCACACATAGACGCGCACGCACACGCACAAACACATAGATATACCGCTGTATAGGCCATCCCATATACCCAAACCACAACCACAGTCATACCACATCTAGATACCGCTGTATAGGCCATCCCATATACCCAAACCACAACCACAGTCATACCACATCTAGATACCGCTGTATAGGCCATCCCATATACCCAAACCACAACCACAGTCATACCACATCTAAATACCGCTGTATAGGCCATCCCATATACCCAAACCACAACCACAGTCATCACATCTAGATACCGCTGTATAGGCCATCCCATATACCCAAACCACAACCACAGTCATACCACATCTAGATACCGCTGTATAAGTTTATAGTCACCACATATACCTTTACCCAACTGAATACCAAGATCCAGTTGTTGTTTTTTCACAATTAATGGATCCAGTAAACGTCTTAAACCTCGACAAAACATATTTGAAGTAGTAGTAGTAGAAGGAGCAGCAGTAGGAGGGGGAGGAGGAGGAGCAGCAGTAGTAGGGGGAGGAGGAGCAGCAGCAGCAGTAGGAGGAGGAGGAGTAGCCCCGTGGCTAATGACTGGAACATATAAAGATGGTGAGAAAAATAATTATAGCGAAGATGATAATGATGATGATGATAATGATGCTGTTGGTGATGGTAGGTATGATGACAAAGATGATGATGATGATAAAAAATAATAAAAATAACAACAACAATAAGAGTCTCTTTAGTCAATTACTTTTTATAAATTAATCTAATTGTGTAGATGACGTATTAATGATCCATAATATCAGAATGTTGTGTTTGTTTGTTTGTTTGTTTGTAACCGGAAGTGACATCAACTCTCCAATATTGGCTTCTATTAAGACAACGAGTAAACAAAACAAACGCCTACCCGAGTCAGACCTGTTGCTATTGTTGTAACTTTCATAACGACCATCTCTCAGCGTTGTCAAGCTTTCTCTCAGCAAACAAAGGTCGGCGAGTGACAGCTCTAACTTCGCTAAATCTTCCTTATTTATACAACGCATCGTCCTCAGCATCGTGAATCCGTTCTTTATTAATTGATGTTCGATCATTTCTGGAAGATTCGCCCACTTAATAAAATCCTGTATCTCGACGTTCTGAGAGTTACATCTTCTCGGTGCTGGCTGAGGCGGCTGTGGGCCAATATAACACGGAGGTGATGAGTTAGAGACGGATCGTGTCGGCTGTGATGTTCCGGCATCTCTGGGCATCGGTTGTGATGTAAGATGTGGCATTTCATTCGTCGTTGGCGTTCTTTCTAATCTTGGTTCTCTGTCTTGGAAGCTAATATGAGATGCAGCTGAGTGCTCTTTCTTAGCACATTCGGCTCGATACTCTTCAACTAGGCATTGCAGAAGTTCACACAAACTGTTTTCCGGCATATATATATATATATATATATATATATATATATATATATATATATATATATATATATATATATATATATAGACGGAATTATAGATGTACAATAATTATACATAGCAAAGATTTACTCACATGGTACCAATTGCTGATACAGCTGTGAATACATTTGCCATTATTATCTGTAATATTTGTTATTTTGGGGCTCATCCTATCATCAGACATCAGATATATTTCAGGTACTTTTATCGGGAAGTCCGATGACAACAATACTCGGATATTAACACAACATTGTCCAGCCATAAGTATTGGACCAGTAAGCTCCAGCACAACAGTCTCTTTATTTTCGTAAGCTGAAACATATATATGTATATAGTTCAGTGTGTGTTTGTGAGGCGGGGGGGACAGCGACATGTATACATTTTGTAATGATTTACCTCAATAAAAGAGAATCAAGTTACACTCAACTAAACCAACAACAAAGTAGGTAATTAAGTATATGTTTATAACACACACATATAGATACACACACAATCATACACACACTCATATACACACAACACACACACACACACACACACACACACACACACATACACACACACACACACACTATATATATATATATATATATATATAAGAGAGAGAGAGAGAGAGAGAAAGTTTATTCTATTATTATTATTATTATTATTATTATTATTATTATTATTACTCTTATGATTATCAATATCATCATCATCATCATCATCATCATCATCATCATCAATATAACAACTATTTTACTGTATATTTTCCACGAAGGAATCAATTCGGGAAAACGTCGTAGTGTCTCTTTCACGCTGGGCAAAGCAAGTCTCCAATTATTGAAATGTGTGAAGTCAAACACCGGCAAGTAGTCCATGAAGTCCATTATTAATATCTGGATAAAATCTGCTAAGTTCGAGTCCTTAAAAACAACAATAAGGTTAGTATACAAAACTGTTGCCAATTTGAAACTAATATAATTATTATTGGTAATAATAGTATTAGCTGGTGTTGTTGTAATAGTATCATCATCATCATCATCTTCATCATCATCATCATCATCATCATCAAATAGCACCTATACCCAGGGTAGTGTTTGGTTTTGTTGTTGTTGCCGTTTGACCGAATGTTGAGATAAATTCCCTTTCACCGGATCACGATGAAAACACCATAAAGGGAATATCGCTAAGAACTAGCTTCATTTACCTCTGTCCACTCATTAAGGTAAGGGTGTCTAATCTTATTGTTCCCGTCTACATTTCCCGAAGGATATATCAACATTGTTCTTGTGTGAATAATTTCGGCGATTGGATGCTCCAAAGGAAACTCCAGTGGCAGCCATACTCGAACCGGTACGGATTTTTCTGAGGTAGGAATAACAGACGTTTGTCGTTGAAGTCACCAGGAATTATTACACAGATTCGAATTTCACATGGCATCAAGGTAACTTTAAGCTTACTTATATTACATATAGAAAGGTTACTTCTGATCACCACCAGTTCTTCTCTACGTTCATTCTCATACTCTGAAGAGAAGAAAATGTTTTATTAAAGAACAAAATTTAAGGAAGAGTTGAACAAAAACTAAATCTTACGACGAGGACAAGAACCAAACTCACCATCTGTCGACAGTTCGAAAGTGAAGTCCATGAAATGTTGGTGGACTTCCTGGATTGCTTTCTTGACCGCATCAGGCCTACGATACTAAACGGCAATTGTTTAGGGAAGCAAATAGAGTTCTATGCAGAGTACATTTATTGTACATAATAATTATTATCATGTAGTGTATGGCATATATTTTAAAGACAGACTCAGTGAGCGACAACAAATGAAACATAAGAGGTAATACTTTAGACATAAGAAATAATGTGATCAACTAAAATATAAAATATAAACACACAATAAAACATTCCAGTAAATATGTATGTTTTTCAATATGTTCTATTCAGTAGAACAATTAATAAGTGATAACGCCAGTTGAGAACACATGGCTTTATTAGGCTAACAATAGACAACAAATCGGTAGGTGGCACCACAATAGGGTGATATTATTGTATACAAAGGAATGGTAGTAGCTGTGCCACAATATAAGACTATACTGATATAATCAAAACTAGTGGATATTACAACAGTATGCAAACCTATTTTAGGATAAATACTTCCATTATCAGAATGCTTGCTTTAAACGAATCGCAGCCATAAAAAAAACCCAAACTGTTAATCCATTGTACGACGAGGACTTGATAATCTCACACACATCAAGATTATTATGAAGCAGCCAAAACGGTTAACGCAATAATCTCTTACGTGCAATGATAATGCCAATTCAAAGGTTGATGGCTCAGTCATCTTGGTCGATGTTCTTCAAATTGATGTTTAATTGGTGTTCTTCAGAAAAGAAACATTCGCATGACGTCATTGGCTGCTTTCAACCAACCCTTTCCCTCTATTCTGAAAGAAACGACCTCGAATGCTGACATAATCTGATAAAGTACGTGTTAAGTCCGAGGAATATCACTTCCCGATTATAGGTTAAGACATTTATTATTGAATAGTGTAGTGTGGCATAGCTGAAATGAATGACTAAGTGAATTAATGAATGGAAATGGTTTAAACAACAGATATGTAAACAAAGGAGCTAATCTTAATCCCCAAACTGATAAGAGAAATACTGATAAAAGTTAGTACAATAATCTTCTCATATAAATGACATAGATTGATTTCGTCTATCGACGCCTTCGCCATCAACACCATTAACACGATCATCAATCATCATCATCCCCACCTCTATCAATTTATTATCAGTTCTCGTTTTGACCTACTTCCCGAAGAGCTCCCTGGTGCATTATGGGTACAAAAACGGCATTAGTATCATCGAGTTGTTATAACATTATTTTTACCAATTCTTTGTTTCGTAGTTCTTTCGTAAAGTATATAATTTACTGTTTATTAAAGTGAATTAACACGTAGTGGTAAAAACAGGTTTGTTTCTTCTGACTAGAATGAATTAAGAAGATAAAAGTATGCGACAAAGTTTATTATACGTACATATATAGTCAATTTGTGTCCCACATCGCTATGTGTCTTATTTGCGCAACAAAGGTGTGGTGACTAGAAAAGGTAGGGCAGGTTATGAAAATAAGCGCTAAATATTTATCATTTCTAGATCGAGTATCAAAATGATTTGCTTAAGAAAGCCTAAGTTTCTTTAACCATGATAAACGAGAAATGTATAATCTGAGAACGGTCAGCTGCCTGTCATACTGTGGAAATCTTAGATAATGTGTTAGTGTTATCAACAATCAATAAATTATATTTATGTTCCATTGACATAACTACTGGCAGATCGCTCGAATATCATTATTACATACGTGTACAAACTAGACATTCTACAAAATAACAGACACAGAATCAGCAACGGATGAGTCACACACCGAATTATACCCAAAGTCATGATGACACCGTGTGATTGCTACGCTAATGATATGAATACTGAACCCACGCCGAATACCAGCCATGGAAAGGTTATAATGGGACAAAAACGACGTTTGACAAGTAAACGGATGCCATATGTATCTGGGTAAATGTTTATAACTTTATACACAATATAGAAGAGGTGTTAGTAGTGTTACATGGTGACTTATAACCTTAGAATGGGTTACTTTGTAAATTATGGTAACGTCGGCTTAACATACAACCTTATAGATAAAATACAGATTCAATAATAAAGGTAACAGGATCAAAGGAACAATTCAGCTTCAGATAATACAACTTAAATGTATACTGTTTATAAAAGAAATTAATTAACCTACTAATTGAAAGATGACTCATAACAGATGACTCACACATAATGTCAAGTAACTTCCTAGTTAGGTCTATGCTGTGGCGAGTGTGTGAGTGTCTATGTGTGTGGGCGCGCAAATGCACTTTATATCTATAACATTAACATTTCTATATTACCATGCTGACTTCCTCATTTAGGGCTGCATTGTAGCGTGCGGGTGGTTGCTACCTCAGCGAGCTGCCTCAAATAATTGGTTAGAGTCTAAAAAGCTAACAGTAAGTTCATACGGCATTTGTCTTGTCCCGTCATGTTAAAGGGAATTGATACCCCAGACCCTTTGCTGTAGGGCATGGGCTCTTATGGGGGGGGGGTCTGTTTCTTTCTTGTGGTGTTTACTACAGGACATATGGTTGTATCCTGATGAGAGGGTAAATGGTCTTATGGATAATGGCTCATTGTCTTAATATATATTTTTGGCTTTCTCTTCTGCGGGGAGGGAATGGTTAACCGGTAATAGTTTGTGAGTGATATTTAGGCGAATTTCATATGGCGTACCGGTATATGAAATATTTATACCGACCACCAACAACTATAACATCTCATTGGCTGCCAAGCTAACTCTCTGCGTAAGCGAAGCTTCCAAAAGTAAATATTCTATACGAAGGTAGCGTCTCAAGTTTCTGTGTGTTTTCGGTTTAAGTCGCCGTGTAACCATGTTAAGGATGTGATCTTGTTAGCCGTGGTATCCAAATACCCGAAAATGTCGCAAGTGTTTATCTGATGTTTGCTATTAATGATCATGATTGATTTTTTTATACTATTAGAAATTAGTTGTAGCTGTTCATGTGGCTCTATAGATGGTGTCATATGCCGATGATTAAATGATATTTTATTTTAATTCTAGCACTTCTAGTATTTTCCTTCTTATAGCAGCTCGCCATTTATTGATTGTCCCGCTGAAGTCCGCTTTCTAACATTCGAATACTTATTATGTGTATAGTAATTAATGTCTGACCAACATCTAAAGTCTGATTTGGTTCATTTAAAATAAAAGTCACATGGCCATATTAGTATTGAATGGAACTACCCCGTAAAGGTCAAATATACACACACACACACACACACGAGTACGCACGTATACAAACACACATACATACATACACACGCACACACACACAAGAGGGGGGGAGAGATATGTAAACCTAACTGTATGGGAGCGAAATTTCGGTAGTAAAATCAGATATAGTACATACGATTTATTGGATTATTTTACAAATGTCGTTAAAAGAAAATAAATGATACATACATCGATGTATACCAGTACTTGATCTTCGACGTATATTTCGCAAACCTCACAATCCGAAATATTAAAGAACAACTGAGATATGTTTAAGAAGAGTCACTAATAATAAAGTTTCATTACCTAAGACTTAATGCGTCCCTTTTCTAACGAGTGGATGTTAATTCTGATCTCGGTAGGCCTACGTGGATTCATTCACAGTCACGGTGTGGTTATATACAAGCTTAGTCATATACAAACCGAAAGTGGTGGCTTTACATGAACGTCATACGTGAGATATTCAAGCATGAAGCAAGTTAGTGAAGGATAGACCGTTAAGGTGTTGTATAGAAATAGTGTGGAGACACGCTTGAGACTTGATAACTAGCGATATATAACGTATGTGTGTTGTTCACTCGGCCATGACAGCACTAGCAGTGTGTAGATAATGTTCGTTTTAGATACGTCATACATAGTAACGGATGGTGTAAGAAAACAATCAGCCACCAGGTGGCAGTATCAAACAGGCGACCGCTAGGGGTCTCTAGCCCAACTTGTAACTACAACAGCAAAGGATACAAGGGGAATCATGCCATCATATGAAATGTGTGTCCTCTGGATAATCATCTTTAAGGGTACCTCCAGTGCTCCCGAAGAGTACTATAAATGCTTAACTTGTAATAAAATAATCATAATCTTCAAACAGCTTCATAGTCCTGTATATGAAAACGGTTGATTATATTTAATATCAGTCCATACACTGGGTTTTATGCATAACTGCCAGGATGTGACATTAGAAAATTGATTCCGGTGATCCTAAACGAATTTAGGATAGATGGTATATTCGGTGGAGAAAACCTTACCGGTTTGTCAGACTGGATGAAAAACTCCTACTATCATGCCTACAGTATCATTCTTTGAAATTCCTTCATAAAATTTCACGTTGTTGTTCTCGTCACAAATTGGAAATTAACCAAGTCCAAAACTTTTATGCCTTTTCAGAGAAATAGAAATGCCCCCAATTATAAGTACTCTTAAATTTAACATCTTAAAAATATATATATATATATATATATATACATATATATATATATAACAATGCATACCTAATAAAGTGCCAAAACTAGTTAGAAAGTAATGACTACAACTCTGTTAGATGTGTGGCGCGGTCAGCCTAGTACCATGAAATACAAAATATTATTAAAATGTCAAAAACAAAACTTGCAAAAATGAAGAATACGTCTTAAATATATGTGTTAAATTTGTCATTTGGGGGAAAGCGATGTTACGATAGTCAGATTTACAATTTCCCAAATATGTAGTATTCAGCAAACCTCTTTTTTTGTAAATTATTCTATGTATAAGAAATGCATGAAACACATACATTTGCGAAACTGACCATTAAATTACATTGAACTGCACAGTGTACAAAGTCCATGTGCTCCGTTACCTGCTAACGATTGCTCCAAATAGGATACGAGGCTCGTCGTGGTGTCTTCGAGTATCATTCCGAGTAGGCGACATGTTATTTATATTATCAGTTCATTATTATCGTCTTATGTTTGAAATGAGATTGACTTCGGCACAATTAGAACTGAGCTGCATGGTTTATTAGATCAAGATTTATTGTTCACGATTGAAATTGCTTATTCGTAGAAGAATATAGGCCACATTTATCCCTCTGTACCCAGACTTATGTCATAAAGATATATAGAAAATAGTTTTGTTCCGTTTGCCTTTTTGGTTTAAGATTGACCACCGTTTGCTTTCAAATCATATCCTGATAATTTTATTTCAAACAAATTCAACACCGAATCAGTCAGTCAGTCAGTCAGTCAGTCAGTCGGTCGGTCGGTCAATCGGTCGCTTTCGGGTTGGTGCTGCTCACACCTTGGGGAACCATCACACAGATAGGACGAGAATTGGAACCTTGACCGGGAGGTGTGCAGCGCCGGTGAATCTCATTAGGAATTATACATCAAATGGTTAAGATAAGCAATTGAGAAATTACCGTTCATTAAAATGACCATACTGCAAGATGCAGCTATTTCAGATCCACAACTACCTGGCATATTTTGGTAACTGGACATACACCATTCTCGTCCTTTCTAATGGGTATATTATTCGTTTGACGGTTGTTACTCACTGAAGATTGCCGTTAATCTTATTCTACAGTATTATGAGTATGTCGTTATTATATTTACAGATACGATCTTCTCGAAATAAAGAGATACAAACGTAATCAACTTGCGAAAATATATGACCACAGGTTAATTAATACTTTCAATTTGTCGTACTAAATTCCTTGCTTGAGTATTATACATATGTTGCCGTTTTACGGCCGGTTTTCTGCACAAAGTCGGCTAACTGACAAACATTTAATTGACAGTCAGTTTCCTGTTTTATATGTTTGGGTACATTACCAGTCGGGAACAATTATAAGATTGTCAATTAAAATGTGATAGCTATGTGACACATAAACCAGTATTCATATTCATCAGGCGCGATCATTGTAGTATCAGTGATTATTTCCTAGTTATAATGAAGTTCCGGGTGTGTCATAAGTTTGATAGCCGTAATTACCAGCTGGGGCTCTGTATTGGCTAAAATACAATTAACAGCATAAAGTATCTACCATGTGTCTATAGCACATTTAGTATTAAACAGGTTGCTACATCATCTTTCACCAGTCCAAATCCCGTTAACATTATTCTAACGGTCCGCTTTAAAGAAGTAAAATAATAAATGTGGAGAAGGGATCCAGAGAAAAATGGCTCTCTGTAAGGTCGTAAACATGTCAGTATTCCAGGTAAGTAAGTTTTGCCTCTACAGAAACATGTTCGTTGTACAATTTTCAATTGAATTGAATTCAAATCGTTTATTTCAACATTCGTGTTACTCTGTGTACATATTTTAACGGAATCAAACGCATATAGAATGTTGAAAGGAGGATACTTGATGCAATGCTTATATAATGCATCCTCCCCTTAACATAAGATTAAAAACGATCAGGATAAATTTAAAAATAAAAATAAGTGGAATAGTCAATAGACATAATTATATATATATTTGTATAACAACTCAAAATACATATAAGTTTAATTATGAAATGATTAATCATTGTAGCAATAAGATAATATTGTGCATATTATATCATATATGTTGTATTTGAACAGTAAATAAAATTACAAACATACCTCAGTGTCGGTATCAGTCATATAAAGAAATGCACATATTCTTAATTATATGCTTAAAATATTAGTTGTTTTAACATTTGCATCTAATTGGTTCCATAATTTAACACCCATAATACTAATTGGCATTAAATTTCTTTTCGTCTTACAGAATTTAATGTATTTCTTCTGTTGTTATGAAGAAAAAAAGTAGATTAATAGGTAGCATGTTATTTTTGGCTTTTAATTTTAAGGCTTTTAATTTTAAAATAATTAAAATTTTCAAACACTTATAATGAACAAACAAGTTATGATCTAAATAACTAGCTTTGGCAATATTACGGATTGCCTTATTTTGCAATTTTTTCATAGAAACTATGAACCTGCATTCGGAAAGTATATCCTCTTATAATAAATTTGATTCAATATTTAATATACTATGACAGTATATTAAGAAAAAAGGTATAGCTATTTGGTGAGGCAAAGATGTCGAACAGGTTGCCGAAGGATGTTAATGGTGCTTACTGGTGGTTGTTCATTTCCCTTCATTTCCATTCTACATTTACGTACTACATTTTGGTTGTTGTTACGGTAGTTATAGATAATACAGAATGTTTCCCAGAACAACTTAATTATCTCTCCATTTTCTAAAACCGAAACAATCTCAATCCAATTAGTCAAACATCCGGATCTGTAGTAGGCATGATATAAAAGCTATAAAGACACAGATGGTTGGCTCCACAGAATCAACGTCCTTTCCCTGCTATAACCGACATATGAAATGTTCTATTTCGGGTACTTACGGATATGTTTCTTAAACGAGTCGAACAGTCTCCGATGTTAATGAACCGGAAGTGAAAGATAATACACCCGTCTGGAATAATCGCGCTTGGATTTTGAACTCGTGCTAATTCAGCGATAGAAACACCCTTTGTTTATATATTAAGTGCATCGAGTACAGAGACAGGGACACAAAATCGTTTATGTTTAAATGTAGAGATGGGCTCCTACACAGATTGACAAACACATAGATAGATAGACATGTGGCGAGTGAGGAGAAAATAGAGGACGAATAAAGAACAATTTAAGACGCATACAAACATGATGTGATTATATATATATATATATAAATATATATATATATATATATATATATATATATATATATATATATAATATATATAGGCCCCTATATAACGGGGTCGTTGTGGTCCACTACCCGTCAACCGTGTTATAGGCGGATCGCGAACCGAGACGAAGCTCTATCGGGGTGGGCGGGTAATGGGGAGTCCATGTATTAAACTTGTTGTGCACCATTCTTGAAGATTGCTTACAACCATTGACCTAAAAGGAAACTAGACCGAACAGTCAGTGGTGTTTGAATGGACCGCCATGACCAAACAGCGCTGACTTCCGGTAGTGGCCTAAAGCAACGTTGAAGCGGCTGCGCTTCGGGTTTTGAACCTATGAATACGGACATTTATTGTGATGTGTGCATTATAATTTTGTATGTGCAGACAATCTGTATTATTCCTGTCCTATTATATGCGGCCGCCTCACCCCCTTTGCTTATATATAAGCAAGTGCTTATTAATGTATTAGATTAATAGTTTAAATTATACAATTTCGTTATATATTTACAGCTATTCATTCTGACCGTCAGTGTTACACTGACCTCATTCATTAATCCGTGTCCAGATCAATATCAAGGCGCTGACTTCTCAACCAGAAGTTTAGAACAAATAGAGAAGATTGCCGTCACGTATTATAACTTTAGTACGAGAATAACGTGGTGCGATGGTTTCGCTTTCTGCAAGAGCAAAGGTCAGGTCATGGTCAACATCAAAGATAAGAAGAAGTTGGAATATCTTAAGAACGCCAGCAGAACAATAAGAACATCGAGTGGCGCGTGGGTTGGCTCGAGAAGGATCGATAATGGAGTACGGGGCGTTACTGAAACTTCGCTATACGACACCAACGGCATCGATTTTAGCCAAGGTCAGTGTGTGAAACTGTATCACTTTGTTGCGTTACTGTTGCCCGTGGGCCGGTGGCGGTCCATGAACTACGACTGTCTAAATATATAATTTTCCTAGACCGATGACTTCACTTAGACCGGCCTAATCCCACTGGTATCAAAAGCCTTTTCAAAGTCAATACAGATATGCCCGATCTGTGCTGGATGGGACCTTTGTCCAGCGTCTGTCACCAGAGACCCAACATGGCGGTTGAACCGTTGGCTCGCGTTGTTGTTGTTTTTCGGGGAGACTCCCGAGGTTGTCGCTTATTCGGCACAGCCTTTATGTTGGAACCTCCTTCCCCACCACTCACAGGGGAGCAGTACGGAAAGATGGAGCCTAAATACCCTGAGGGTGGTCACTGTCAGAGTGTTTTACGTCCTCAGGGAGTCTTTAACGTCCCCCTTTTATTTTTATTAATTCAGTGCAGACGACAGCGCCATTTAACGTGGTCAGCCACCCACGATGTTGTGAGGCGAAAAATTAATCCCTGGAAAAGTTTCTAACTCTTGCCGGGATCGAACCTGTGACCCTTGGCACCAAGTGTCGGGTGCATAACCACTAGGCCACCGGAGCTCGCGTAGGACCGTCCACGTAACAAAAACTAATTAGTTTCCATAATATGGTTAACTTAATAATCCCCGACGACGGACTTCAAAGTGTTCCCAATAACTAAGACAACCCTAACTGATAATGTTATTTACCTTATTATCGTCTGCCGTTGAGTGGGTCTTTTTCGTGTCTTGTTTGTCTACGATTTTTCTATATACGATGTTTGTCCTGTCTGGTTATCTACCTTCTCTAGAGCTAACACACTGGTATAATGCCTATTTAAAATGTTCACGTTTCTATTTATCGTGATTCTAAAGGCTACCATCGTTCGTGTTGGGGGATGGGGGGTGGGGAGTGTCTCCTACACCTGACCTGGCTTTAAATCTAAATTTCTAATAATCCTCTTCATACCTTTGGTTGTGTGAGCTTCAGATTTTCTCGGCTTCAGGCTATACTCGACGACGCTCGACATTTCTACTAAGACTTCGCATTAGCTTAGGCACTTTGTTTCCCTCTCGTCTATTAGACAAGACCGATCGGAGGTTGCTTCTCCGATTGTTTCTATGTTTGATGATGTTCTCGGTGTTTTCCCTCCGGATTCTTACTCCATATTTTGGGTTCTACTGATTGTGATGGCTGAGATACGGCGAAGCTTTTCTAGCCGATTATATACCTTTATTGAGGTCAAATCTCAACGACACGTACTTAGCCAAACTTCTGTGAGTGTGCGAGTGAATGAGTGAGTGACTGAGTGGGTGGATGGTTGGGTGAGTGAGTGAGTGAGTGAGTGAGTGTTCTTTTATTATTATTCACTGATCCGACCAGAGAGACGTGACCGACGAACTGAACTCGTCAGAGAAACCTCCCCAAAACCCGGGCAACTTGTACCGATTCTAACCTTGATCCAATAGTTCGCGACCGGAGCGCCCTACCAGCTTTGTTTGGAGATGTCTCCAACATCGATCACGGAGTCGGCGAGCTACGATTCCACTCCATCCACTTATTGGGTTAATGTCGGTCGTCAGCTCGCAATCAGTTAACGCGAGTCACTCACGGATCAGTATTTGTTTGCTGTATTTTTACGCTGACATCAGTTACATCAGTGCTAGCCACTTCCAGACCAATCGTAATCAAGCGTAACTGTTTTGTTGAATATTTAGCCAGCCAGGTTATTCCACAGACTGATGGCGAACGTTTCAAAAGTATTATAATAGATATTCAAATAAAATTTTCTATTTGGAAATTAGACAGGATGATAGTCAGCCATAATAATGATTATTGTCATTTCCTTCCTTTAAAATAACAGGTGACGCTTGCGGTGAATTTGGTGCAACAATATTTTGTGATTCGAATAAAAAAGGTTTTCAATTTTGCCACATGTCTAACCATGGGTGTTGTCTTATTAAAAGTAAGTAATTTGTGATGATAAAAATAGCATGCAGTGAATTGTACAAATACAGTAAATGAAATAAAGATAAATTATATATATATATATATATATATATATATATATATATATATATATATATATATATATATATATATATATATTTTTTTTTTTATAAATACCATATAAACATAAACCGTAACAAAATTTAATTTTTATAATAAAACACACTTTACAAAACAATTTCACCCCCCTTCCTCCTCCTCCCTCCCACCCTAAATATATTAATAAATATTTCCCACCACCACCACCACCACCACCACCACCACTCCCAAATATATTACTCACTCATAAACCCTCCCCCACCACCACCCCCCCCACACTCACTCCTCCCCCTCCTCACCCCCAATTTCCCACCACCACTCACCACCACCACATCATATAAAACGATCCTGATCGATATCTTCGTGTGTAATCAATTATCAAGCTTGGGCTGTCATCTTATCCGATTTTACTTCCAAGGGCGATTTATTACGAATGGAATTTCCTATCTATCTAATTAATTATCTAATTAGTATTCAACAGAAATACACAGGTAGTGCATTATTCAGTCAAACAAGGTTCAAGCGATGTGAAATAACGAAGAGGAGATTGATATTGTTTTTCTCGAATTAAATTTTACGTAAACATTAAGGCGTAATATTGTAAACAAATTCCTCGCTAATAGGAACAGGGGTTTATTAACATAGATAATATTAAAAAAAACCCTCACCACCACCCCACCACCACCTCACCACTCATCCCACTCACTCACTCCCACCCCCAACCCCCACCCCCCCCACCACTCACCACCACCCACTCCATTTACCCCCCCACTCACTCACCACTACCACCACTCCTCTGTGTGTGTGTGTATGTATTGTATGTATGTATGTATGTGTGTGTGTGTGTGTGTGTGTGTGTGTGTGTGTGTGTGTGTGTGTGTGTGTGTGTGTGTGTGTGTGTGTGTGTGTGTGTGTGTGTGTGTGTTAGCTAAGCTAATGCTAAGTTAAGCTAATGTAAAAAGTTCCTTTTACCGAAGATCAAGTAGATCAAATCGAATTTCAAAATGGATCGTGGTTTATAGCTCAGTCTGCATGTCATAACAAAGGAGGTCGGCTTGCTACAGATAAAGATATGCCAGGATGTACAATACAAGGTTGTTATGTGGGTATATACTACAAGCCTTGGGTTTGGGTACAAAGTAAGTATAATATATATCAAATTGTTAGAAAAGAAGTAGTAAGTGTAACCTAATGTTAGCTCTCTCTCTCTCTCTCTCTCTCTCTGTAGATGTGTGTGTGTGTCTGTCTGTCTGTCTGTCTGTCTGTCTGTCTGTCTGTCTGTCTGTCTGTCTGTCTGTCTGTCTGTCTGTCTGTCTGTCTGTCTGTCTGTCTGTCTGTCTGTCTGTCCGAGTGCGTACCAAATTTTGGTGTGATATGCTTTCGGCTCCAGTGCAACTGACCGGACTCGGTACTTTCAATCTTAGCAGAAAGTCCATTAATGATCTGTAGTCTAACGAAGGAATATTACTGAAAGCAGCCTATAGTCTCTGAAAATATTGTAGCGTCAACGATTTTGTTAATATCAGCGGGTATTTTAAAGAGCTCTACCAGCATTGATATCGCCCGGATTGACACGAATTCTCCTTCGACGTGCACTGATCCATAATATAGAGGGCGCTGACGATTTCAATCTATCGAAGCAGAAGCAACTCAGTCGGAGACACCCTGGGAAGATATATCTGTGGCGTATTCCATAGTTGGCTGTCATTATATCGTTAATGATAACTACGCCGTCGGTTATTAGAGAGAGAAAAACATCCGTATTCAGCCTCGCAATGGCGTCACCGCCGCCATTGATTACCACTTAAGTATTTAGCCATCCATCTAATAAAGTTTAACTCGTCAACGTGTTGATGTCCGTTATAGAGAAACAGTCATTGAAAATAATCGTATAGGTCTTATCTTTTTATGCCATTTTGGAACGATAAATCATCATCATCGTGTCATCGCCATCATCATCTGGACCAATTAGATCGAGCCTTTCGTGTTTGTCTGATCGTCTGTGACAGCTAAATTAAGTTGTTTACTCAGTTTAAACCCCGATACAGTTATATAACTTCCCAGTTTGTTCCTAGACCCTCAAGTTTTACGATTTATTACCATTACTCACGGGGTGTACTCTTTCTTGGCGCGTGGGCCGTATCCAGCCACTAGGCCAAATATCAGTTAGAGTCGGTTAATTCGAAACCGGAACCGCTAGCTGGCTAGTTGCCCATCGTATCTCTGGACCACCAACCCAGCCGTTCAGGCGGGCGCCTCCGTGGTCTAGCGGTAGCGTGTTGGACTACAGATCACTGCCGTCCGTGTTCGAATCTCGGCGTGGGCATATCCGAAGGGTGTTTCGTCTTTAACTTCGCTTCATTACCTTCATTGGAGGTCGCTCGGTCCATTTAGCCTACCATGTGCACAAACGTAGCCGTAAAACATCAATCATCATCATCATCATCGTTAGCATCATCATCATCATCATCATCACCCAGCCGTTCACGTACATCACGTTTTAACAAAACAGATTTTAAACGTTTCCGCCTCGTGGTCCACTTTTCGACACAAACGTATGCGAAACGACCAATAAAAGGCGAACTATTCGAATAAATCAATATCTTGTTTTCTATCGCTGTGTCTCTACGTATACGTGTATTAATGGAAGTCAATACATCGATATTCATAGATGACAGATTTTCGCCAGTAATATTTTCCAACTGGTTCAACCACCACCCAAAAGATGAAGACTGTATGAATATTAAGTTCGACGATCAATTAAGTTGGTACTCCTCAAACTGTGAGGTGTCTGATTTAAAGGCGGTCCTTTGTGAAGAAGGTAGGTTCAGACTTTTATATAAACCAAACTTTTTATGCAATAATATAGTATACGGGCCAACTATATAATGTGTGTGCGTGTGTGTGTGTGTGTGTGTGTGTGTGTGTGTGTGTGTGTGTGTGTGCATGTGTGTGCGCGTGCGTGCGCGAGCGCGTGTGTGTGCGTGCGCGCGCAAACACATGCGCTCGCGTACACCAATGCACACACTCCCAAGAACAAACAAAAAAACGGCAAAAACAACAATTTACCAATAAACAATTCAACCAAAACAATGCTTAATTACAGAATCAACGAAAGAGAAGGATTGGCTAATTCCAATGGGTATGTTATTAATAATAATATCAAATAATAACTAATCTGATTCTATAAAATATTATTGTGAAATTCCAACAGAACTCCTAAAACAGTTAAACCATGAATAGTCCAATGATGTTAGTTACACACGAAGATATTAGATAAGGAAGAATTTCCATATTTCTGATTTGGGCTATTGATTGTCGCGAGAAAAGCCACCCTCAGATAATACGACTCGAGTATATAATGCTTATAAAGGTGAGCTAGCGATTAAACACCCGGCACTTGGTGGCAACAATCACAGGTTTCGTGTTGTTAGACCAGGTTCTGTCTGTCAATCATTACAGCAACGTAATTATAGGTCGGCCACGAACCGAGAACCCGAGGATAAAGTTGAAAAACAAATAGTATCAGAGATTGGTCAAGGTTAGCATGTAGTTGATGTTACCAAACCTATACTGATTAATGCCACAGGGACAATACCGAAACCCTAATCAGATCAGATCAAACTCATTCGTGATGGGTACCTACAGGGGGCAGAGAAAGTTGCTTTTCACCTCTCTCACATAGTTAATTCTGTAGAAAATATGACGCTATAGTAATTTATGCTCAAATTCGACCTGGTTAATGTTAACCGGTCTTTAATAATACAAGAACAACCATCCCAAGCCACAGGCCTCAAACGAATATTCAAAGAGGACAGCAACCTAACATATTTTGTAGATAGGGGACTCAGCTTTGGTGCCATTCAAGGCCCATATAAATTATATTTATCAATTCCAAAACAAGCAAAAACAAAAACAAAACCAAAAACAGGTGCATGATGGCTTAAAGAGATTTGTCATCAAACTTATATCAATCTTGATGGGTATTATCTGTATTGAAGAAAGCAGAGAACGTTGTAGAGAAGCAATAAACCTTTTTATTCGACACCTACTAGTACTGTCGTTTAATGGTTTACAGCAACTAGTCTAAAGGTGAAGGATTCACTTAACATGTTTCAGTAAATGGTGACCATTAGACTTACTCGTCAGCGCATCGTTGATTCTCAACAGCTATTGGACGAATTTGCAACACGCAAACGGGGCGCCTCCATGAACTAACTGGTAGCGCGGTTGGCCACATATTTATAGCACCTGAGTTCAAACCCCGGTGGCCTAGCGGTTAAGCACCCGGCACTTGGTGCCAACGGTCGCAGGTTCGAACCCCGTAACAGGTCGAAATTTTTCCAGGGATTAATTTCTCGGCTCACTACATCGTGGGTGGCTGACCACGTTAAATGGCGCTGCCGTCTCCGCTGAATTATTTAAAATAAAGGAGGACGTTAAAAAAACCTGAGGACGTAAAACAGGGTATTTCGGCTCCATCTTTCCGTACTGCTCCCCTGTGAGTGGTGGGGGAGGGGGTTTCTCAACCACTCCAACACAGAGGCTGTGCTGATTAAGCGAGAGCCTGGGGATTCTCCCCGAACAACAAAACCTAAACCTAACCCCGGCCGGGCTATATCATAAGGGTGTTTCGTCTTTCGCTTCGCCTCATTACATTTGAAGGTCGCTCGGCCCGTTTAGCCTCCCTTGTGCACAAAAGTAGCCGTAAAACAGGAACAATCAAGATGCATGCAACGTGCAAACGTGCTACAAGACACTAACGTTAATCGATTACCGGAAATCCTAATTGAGCAAGTTGGACTTTCCGGGTATCAGCTGTATGCTGATGACACACAGCTCTATATATCACTGGATCCTTATAATGAGTTAAATTTATCCTCTTCCTTGAATAATTTAGAACAATGTATTGCTGATATTCGGCTATGGATGACTCAAAATCTTCTAAAACTAAATGATAATAAAACAGTTTTTTAATATATTTGGCATCACCACACTGTGTTAAATTCCTAAAGACATCAGCATTACAGAAAAGTAAAAAATCGAGGGGTTATGTCACATCAATATGCCGAGCTGCCTACTACCATCTTAAGAACATCCATTGTTTAAAAGCATTATTGACACAAGAAGCACTTGTAACTGTAGTCCATGCCTTTGTTACATCTCGTATAGACTATTGTAACTCCCTGTTATACGGCATATCTGATTATAACATTAATCGCCTTCAGCGAATTCAGAATAGTGCAGCTCGCATTGTAACAAATACTAGAAAATATGATCATATCACCCCAATTCTTCAAAAACTACATTGGCTACCTGTTAGACAGCGTATCCATTTCAAGATTCTGTTAATAACTTATAAATCTATTAATGATATGGCGCCAGAATACCTGTGTGAACTGGTTTCCATTAGAAAGTCATCCGGAAAACTCAGGTCATCCAGTCAGATACTATTGCAGATGCCAATGTCTCGGTTCAAGTCATATGGTGATTGTGCGTTTAGTGTTGCAGCCCCCACTTTGTGTAATATGTTGCCGGCAGATATTATAAATGCGTCGTATCTTGAAAAATGTAAATCTCTTTTAGTCTAATGTGTTTCCTTGATCATTGGAAACATTTGATCCTATCCAACAAAACATCTCCGCGGGTCTGACATTTTGGTTCATCCCAATGGCCTGAACAGTGGTCTTGCGATGTAAGTTAGTTGGGATAAGACCATCCAGAATAAAGACCGGATCTTAGAATCTTCTCAGTATAGTATCCACGGAGATTCTGAATGCTAAGCTTTGTATACTCTTATCAAATTAAGCAAACCAACAGACAATTTCCGCGACGCATGCGCAGTCCACATCTATTGTGGTTTGCGGGTCAGTGAAGCCGTATACATAGTGAAGTAGCATGGAACGTGAAGTTTAATTATTTGTAAATTTACGTTTTGGGGGATTGACCGAACTAAATCGATCTACAAGTTCTTGTAGCAGTTTAATTTTTATTAAATATAATTTATAATTTAGTTTTGCCTGAAAATATTACACGTTATTGAAAATAAATCAACAAGTTGAGAACTGTAATAGACATATTATCAATAGATGAAACATATTGTGATCACCGTGATATCATGATTAGTAAAAGAATGTTGTCATCAGATGGTTCAGCGGGCCCGGTGGAACGCGACCCGCAAACGGACGTACGCTAGATGGTACTGTCGTCGCCGAAATGGTCTATTCTACTGGATTTCAGATATTGTATTGATCCCAAAAGAAGCGTACTGGGACCAGATGGTAACGATTAGAGTTTCAGGAGGGGTGTGTGGTGCATCGTGGACTCTCAGGTGGCAGATCTCGGGTGAATCTGGAAGAATCCTATTAGACTGGATAAGATCTGCCGACCTATCATTTCTGAAATCTAAATATTGCTTCGAAATAAACGCATTACCTTTAATTGTACTGTGGGTTAATTATTACCTTGGCTTAATTATGATGTAAACAAGATGATGATGATGATGATGATGATGATGATTACCTTAACATTAAATAGGGATTATGGAATATTACGTCATATTTAATTAAGACCCCCCCATCACACCTATCGGCATAAAGGAGTGTTAAGTAAACGTATCTTAGGAATGGAAGGATGTATCCCCCCTACACTGATGTTTACTTGTTGAGTGGCAAATTAATTCGCCAGAGCCAGTGAAGTTTGTGAAAAACTTCGAATCCGACCGGTAGCTGTATATGTGGGATATTTCCCGATGGAGTCCCCACTCAGCCCATATATGTCCCTGGTGTGACCGGTCCCGAGGCTGAACAAAGCATCCACTTGCTCCTTTTACCGATAAGAGTCCAATAATGCAAACGTCTTACCTCGATGGTTATTTGTTCGACAACAAACAGATGTTGTGCATTCTTCTCAGAACCAAAACAAAAATGGCTATTTTATATTTTACTTCCGGTTGATACCACGCTAACATCGATATACACCTCTCGAGGTGCTCTCTTCCTGCGATATGCAATAACACAGAACCCACTAGCGAAGGGAAAAATTGTCATATCTTCTATTTATTGAGGAATTGAACTCAATAAAGTCAGACATGTAAAACACACGATATGTCGATGTTGTGTTAATTGTTTGTTTCAAGGTACACCGATATGTTTGGACTGTCCATGGCTGGCTTAGGTTGTATCTCTCTCTCTCTATATATATATATATATATATATATATATATATATATATATATCTATCTATCTATCTATCTATCTATCTATCTATCTAACTCTCTCTCCCCTTACTGCCTGCCTGCCTGTATATATCTCCTTTGCTGTACTATCATAACTGCAACAGATTTCCAATAATATTTCAGTGTGCGTCATCTGTACAGCATCGATTCTTGTTGCCATATGGTAAGTAAGATGTGACGAAAACGATGGTTGAAGTACATCATTGGTTGTTTGGCATTAGTAAGGAATAAGGCAGAACAACAAGTCGACATCTGTCAGATTCTGGTTGAAGACATCTGTAATACCGACATCTGCAAAACCGCATTCAACACTAGGTTGATAGCGAGTATATCTCTCCACTTTAAACGTCGGCATACATTATTACACAGTTTCTCTTAACAGTGATTTCATTTTAAATTGCGGCAAAATATCAAATCAAATCAATGAAATAAATCAAACGGACCACTTCCAAGCACAACGCTTTATTGTACTGCAGGATAAACAAGAAAATTATGAATAAAAAATGTTTAACATTGTTTTAAAAGGAATTAAATATACGATTATCATCATCATCATCATCATCATCATCATCATCATCATCATCATCATTAGTGCATGTCTGTAGCCAATGTAGAAGTCGCTGTTATGAATAACATTTACAATTCGTTTGTTTTCCTGAGAGCTCGCTTGAAATAAAGCGTTGGTTAATAATTCGCTCTTTATGTAAACAGTTCCGTAGTTGGATGCGTGAAGCTAGTTGAAAAACACAGGCTAAAAGCAATCAAATCGAGCGGAAATAATTCAGGTAGATTAGTCGAAATTATGAATTTACGCAGAACCGTGCCAGCTTGTCTTAAATAAGGCATCAGTCTGTCGATGAGAAGTTTACTAGAGTTACCAACCGGAAACATTCTGTTCGATGCTAATGTTGGTATCTTTAATTCGCAGAAAGTCTTCGACGTGAACCCGGCGGTGATACAACCTCTGGTACCAAGAAAGAACGCTCGGTTAGTTGAAATTAGATTTTTTTTGTTTAATTTATTTTAATCAAGAAGTTAATGCGTACAAATTATTGCTCCGTCTGCCTGCTTGCCCATCCGCCCGCCCGTCTGTCTGTCTGTCTGTCTGTCTGTGTCTCAACGCACAAGCACCGATTACACGAAGGATTGAGTTGTATAATGAAGACGGCATATAATCTTTATATTTGTCTTTGTAGGGATGTTCCCTCGATCCAGGCCACCGTCGTCTGGAACATCCGGATTGTGATTCCGTCGTAGTTCTGGACAATACGAACTACATAAGCGCCGATGGGATTCCCGCCGATTTCTTGTTAGATACAGATAAGAGGATCCGGAGTAAGCCATCCGGTAACGATTGCGAAGATGCTCGTGATGACACTGCTGTCATTTACTGCCAGATAAAAAAGTATGAGCTCACTGATAATACTCTTATTGTCGATAACATCATATACAATCGATCCTGATCGATATCTTCGTGTGTAATCAATTATCAAGCTTGGGCTGTCATCTTAACCGATTTTACTTCCAAGGGCGATTTATTACGAATGGAATTTCCTATCTATTTAATTAATTATCTAATTAGTATTAAACAGAAATACACAGGTAGTGCATTATTCAGTCAAACAAGGTTCAAGCGATGTGAAATAACGAAGAGGAGATTGATATTGTTTTTCTCGAATTAAATTTTACGTAAACATTAAGGCGTAATATTGTAAACAAATTCCTCGCTAATAGGAACAGTGTGTTTATTAACATAGATAATATGTAAAACTCACTCACTCACTCACTCACATCACTCACTCACTCACTCACTCACTCACTCACTCACTCACTCACTCACTCACTCACTCACTCACTCACTCACTCACTCACTCACTCACTCACTCACTCACTCACTCACTCACTCACTCACTCACTCACTCACTCACTCACTCACTCACTCACTCACTCACTCACTCACTCACTCACTCACTCACTCACTCACTCACTCACTCACTCACTCACTCACTCACTCACTCACTCACTCCACTCCCTCCCTCACTTACTGTGTGTGTGCGCGCGTGTGTCTGGTCTGTCTGTCTGTCTGTCTGTCTGTCTGTGTGTGTGTGTGTGTGTGTGTGTGTGTGTGTGTGTGTGTGTGTGTGTGTGTGTGTGTGTGTGTGTGTGTGTGTGTGTGTGTGTGTGTGTGTGTGTGTGTGTGTGTGTGTGTGTGTGTGTGTAGTATTTCCGATGTCACACGTTAATAGTTAGCATAAGCAGACTGATATACATTGTCGTACTAGATACACATAATATATTAGCAAAAGAAATAATTCCTTGTTTGTCCTTCTGTGGCTCAGTTGTCTCTGTAAAAAAACAATATTATTATTAAATCAGATATTAAATATTTTACTTTTCGATTATTGACTATGAATGTTTTCTGTTTGAGAGAAAGGATCGTTTGTGCGTGCGTGTGTGCCTGTGTGCATGCGCGTGTGTGCGTTTGTGTTTTAGCTGTGTATAATAAGGCACAGGCACAGAGAATCTCGAACATTGAATTCAAAGTCAGATCACCTACAGCCGTGGAGTTTGGGAGTAGAACACCCAAGTCAGATCACCTACAGCCGTGGAGTTTGGGAGTAGAACACCCAAGTCAGATCACCTACAGCCGTGGAGTTTGGGAGTAGAACACCCAAGTCAGATCACGGTAGTTCTGAGAATGTTTATATTAATGTTTTGTTTTTCGGGGATAATCCCCAGGCTGTCGCTTATTCAGCAGAACCACTATGTTGGAGTGGTTGAGAAACCTCCTCTCCCACCACTCACAGGGAAGCAGTACGGAAAGATGGAGCCGAAATATCCTGAGGGTGGTCACTGCCAGAGTGTTTTACGTCCTCAGGTTTTTAACGTCCCCCCTTTATTTTAAATAACTCAGTTGAGACGGCAGACAGAACTCGCGCAGTTGATGTGTTTTATATAACAACTTTAGTTGCATATAAAATTCACCTTGGTTGTATGTTTGTACTATGGCATTTAATATTAGCTCTAATCTGCTAGTCATAAATAACATTTAAGAATGTTATTACTACAATATTTAGAATAGCAGACATTATGTCTGGTTTGAAAATGATAACATAGTTTAAACAGTACCAAAGCTATGACGCACTATTACGGTCTGCTTCAGCGCAGATGTCAGTCTTTTAATAGCAATTAAGCTAAACAGTTTTAATATTGTCGCTTCGTGACGCCTGCCCGTTGTAAAAACTGACATTTGAAGACAGTGATAATTGGGTTATATAGTATTGCTTTGAAGAAAGATACAACAATTGAAAAATAGCTTTGTTTGTTTTGTTGTTCGGGGAGAATCTCCAGGCTGTCCCTTATTCGGCACAGCCTTTATGTGGCCACCAGAGCTCACTGAAAAATAGCTATAAATAGGGATGCTTAGATAATTAAATACGTTAAAAACCATCTGAGGACGTAAAACACTCTGGCAGTGACCACCCTCGGGGTATTTCGGCTCCATCTTTCCCTGTGAGTGGTGGGGGAGGACGTTTCTCAACCAATCGAACATAGAGGCTGTGCCGAATAAGCGACAGCCTGGGTATTCTCCCCGAAAAACAAAGCCAAAGCCATTAAATAGTGAACTCCGGTGGTCTATCGTTTAAGCACCCGGCACTTGGTGCCAACGGTCAAAGGTTCGAACCTAGCAAGAGGTCGAAACTTTTCCAGAGATTAATTTCTCGGCTCACAACATTGTGGGTGGTTGACCACGTTAAATAGCGTTGCCGTCTCCACTGAATTATTAAAAATAAAGGAGGATGTTTAAAAAACCCTGAGGACGTAAAACACTCTGGCAGTGACCACCCTCAGGGTATTTCGGCTCCATCTTTCCGTACTGTTCCCCTGTGAGTGGTGGGGGAGGCGGTTTCTCAACTACTCAAACAAAACAGTTGTGTCCAATGCTACCGCTCGAGATGCGATGCAGTGTTTCTATTTCTGAGTCAGGAGTACTTATAATGCTTTAATAGTGTACTGTGCCTGCTAGATTCATTTAAATGCTGGATAACCAAGCCAAACACCCAAACGGCGTCACTCCAGAGACGCAAATAGTACACGGAATATACAACTCTAGATCAACTTTCCTTGAATGCGGGGACCGGGAAATATAGTCTCCAAGCACAGAAAACGGAACATCTCAACCGCAGCATAGTGTGTCTGGTGATATTTGCAGGAGGGTCAGATACCTCATAAACATACAAATCCAATAAATACTATGACCATTGACCTTAAAGAAAACATTGACCCGAAAGAAAATAGACCGAACACGGCCGCCGATTTGATAGCAAACAGGTCCCAACTTCCGGTCCCTGATCCTAAGTGAACCAGATCTACGGACTTACATAAAACGACATTTATATATTTCATGATATATATATTAGGATAGGAATAATACAGATTAATGTCCGTATTCATAGGTTCAAAACTCGAAGCGAAGCCGCTTCAACAGCGCTGTTTGGTCATACCGGTCCATTCAAATATCACTGACTGCTCGGTCTAGTTTTCTTTCAGGTCAGTGTCAGTGACTATGACCTATTCGTCACTATTATAAAAATTGACATCTGCGTTTCACCAAACTGTTATGGCGGATTTGCCGTTCTATATATTAACATTATAATCATGAATTATTATATACTATCTAATAAATGACATTTTTCACTCACTTACTAACTATTACAAAAGTAAATTAGTTCCCATAACCAATACTAACCATAGAGTTCAATTCCCACGACTGTCGATCCTAGTGTGTTTCTGGCGTTGCACTGATACATTCCGTAGTCTGCTGTCACCGTTTTTGTAATAACCAGTTCATAGGTCAACCGTCTGAATGCTCCTTCCATAATACGCTCCAATCGTCTGAAAATAAACCAATTATTCGCCATGATCTTCCCCATAAGTATACGCTCTAGTCGAGTGACTATTTGTATGTGGAGTCGAATGTCATTAGTTTGTGAATGTACAATGTTTCAAAAGAGATCGCTGTGTCATCTTGTCTATCTATATCTGTGTCATCTTGTCCATATATGTGTCATATTATCTATATCTGTGTCATCTTGTCTATATCTGTGTCATCTTATCTAAATCTGTGTCATCTTATTTATATATGTGTTATCTTATCTATATATGTGTTATCTTATCTATATCTGTGTTATCTATATCTGTGTTATATTATCGATATTTGTGGTATATTATCTATATCTGTGTCATCTTATCTATATCTGTGTCATCTTATCTATATCTGTGTCATATTATCTATATCTGTGTCATCTTGTCTATATCTGTGTCATCTTATATATATATATATATATATATATATATATATATATCTGTTTATCTTATATATATATATATATATATATATATATATGTGTGTGTGTGTGTGTGTGTGTGTGTGTGTGTGTGTGTGTGTGTGTGTGTGTGTGTGTGTGTGTGTGTGTGTGTGTGTGTGTGTGTGTGTGTGTTTTTTAGCTGTGTATAATAAGGCACAGGCACAGAGAATGTGTGTGTGTTATCTATATCTGTGTTATCTTATCTATGCATGTGTTATCTATATTTGTGTCATCTTATCTATATCTGTGTGACCCAGTAACAACAATAAATAAAACAAGTTAACTTTTAGTCTGACATGATCCTTCCTGTCATTGCTGTATTTAACAATACGTTTAACACTGATACCAAAGTTAGTATTATTAGTATTTAAACTACTGCTGCTGCTACTACTACTACTATTAATACTACTACTAATACTACCTATTAATTATAGTAACAGTAGATATTAGATTATTAGTACTAATGGTATTAGCCGTTTTGTTATGATCCTTACAACTATTATGTAAACATAGGTTAACTGTTTTTAATGTACCTCGCATCAGGAAATACTCGCTGTGACCCAAAACTCCAGTAAAGCTGGTTATGTTCCGGATTTGTTGACGGTTGTGGTGAAGCGTCTATGTGACATACCAATGTCCTTTGGTATCCTACTGCTTGGCCCACTCTGTCGGGATCAGGTGTTATCTTGGGAGCATCTAGAAGTTAATGATATATGTATCGTTAACTGCGTGCGTTTGTGTGTGTGTGTGTGTGTGTGCGCGCGCGTGCGTGCATATGTGTGTGTGTGAGTGTGTGTATTATCTATCTATATGTATGTTGATAGTAGATTGATTAATTAATTTATTTATTGATTCGTTCATTCACTCACTCATTCATTTTATTAATTCAGAGTTTAGTAATTTTGAATAAATGAAAAGAAGTAATGATAACTTATAAACAGAGCTGTTATAGTTTATCGACAAAACCTACGTTGTACAGAGAGTATTATCTCCCTCCGGTCATAACCAACTTCGTTGAATGCCTCGCATATATACCGCCCCCTGGCGTCGAACTGCACATTATCGATGTTGAATTCGCTGCCCTAAACATACAGAAAAAAGTCATTGTTGATATTGTTATTAGTTTTTAAAGATGATGATTATTATAATAATGGCAAAGATAACATCATTTCCATCGGTTAGTGAGACGATTTATTGATGACTCGGTTGTATAAGAACGTCAACACGACGCATGTCTTAAACATCGCTTACGATAAATGTTGTTCCTCCGTTCGGCAGTATAGCGTTGCCCTCTCTTCTCCAGAAGATGTTCGGCTGAGGTCTTCCTGAAGCGTTACACCTCAGTGGCACGAAGTCTCCTTCCTTAGCCGCAATATCAGAGCTGGATACCGCCTCCAAGATCATCGGCGGATCTGCAGACGTGTTAACGGATCAATCAAAGAAACGGGGAGAGAAACGAGAGGAGAGAAACTTAAACGAAACGTCGCCGCACCATAAATCGTATAACAGAAACATTGCTTTCCTAACGTTCGCGTTGTTGCGTCGTGATGGAGGCAAAAAAACACGGCAGATAGTGAATTGGGAACAGAACATTGAGAGAAAACCATCGATGACGGAGTTGAAAATAATGGGAACCACCCCCGACCCCCCTGACTCGATCATGCAGCAAATTTTAGCCAGACCAGTTACAGCGGGATTAAAGTGTATAATGTAAACATAGCCGTTTTACGGCCGCTTTTGTACATACGGCAGGCTAAATGAATCGAGTAACCGCCAAAAGCGATGAAGCGAACTAAAAAACGAACCACCTTTCTAACATAGCCCAGCCGGGGTTGGTACCCGGGTGCTAAAGATCTGTGGCTAGCTCCGGTACACATCAAGTCACGAGAGGGCGACCCTTAGCAGAAGGCATTACAACGTCTAAGATGAACCCAGATTATATTCGAGAAACGTGTCTCAGATCCACGACGGATTGCCCGAGGGCCCACAAAGAGCGACCGACAGCCCAAACGCAGACGGGCCGCCAGATAGGGGATCCGGAACTTACGTAGCGACAATTGGAAGACTCATTACCGGTGACGAACAGGGTCCTATTCGACTCGGCCCTGTTGTTGTTGTTGGTAAGCAGCACGTAGCAGGTGTAGTTGCCTTCGTCCTTCAGCTCGATGGCTTTGATCCTCAACCTCCACGAATACTGGGTCGGCTTCTCGATGCTCCACTTCACGTTATCCGCAACGGCCATGTCCTGGGATATGGTAATCTTCTCCTCCTTGCCATTCCTGTACCGAAACATATCCCATCTCACCTAGACGGCGCCACGGGTGAAAACACGTGAAACTTCTAACTTTCGCTAGCATAGGAGAGATTTGCTTTCCGCGAATTCATTGATTAAATAATCGATTGATTTACTTATCGATCGATTGATTGCTTGATCACTCGATATATATATATATATATATATATATATATATATATATATATATATATATATATATATATATATATATATATATAGCGATGCCAGTTTATTAACTTAAACTAATATAATGTGAGGGAAGGTGATGGAGAACACACGTGGTCTCCTCAGTTTCCTCTTACCGATAAATCCGGATCTAGGTTCTCCACGTAGCAGTTCAGCCAGGCGTCCTTAGCGACGAAGCCTCTCATTCGAAGCCCCTCGGATGGCGGATCAGTCTCTGTTATATTGACGCGTGGCTGCATGTCTTGGCTGGAGGCTGTTGAATGACAAGAAACCGCTACATAGATTAATACTGGGGTATATATTATGCGATTGATGATGACTGATAGTGGGGTGCCCGGACACTCAGTCATTTCAAATTGATGCAAAAGTTTCGTTTTCAGTACTAATTTGAAGGTAATGGTCTATGGAACAATTTTGGTCCGAGTGGCAAGAACTCAGATACCAACAACAACAAAATACCCATTTTTCAAAATGGCGGCCATCGAAAAAAAGACTAATATTTTTCATGCAATGTCTATGTAATTTAACTTTTATTGCTATGGAATCAACTGAAATTTAAACATTGATGTTTCAAATATTCAAAAATCAAAGATGGCTGCCAATTCCGGGTTTTTTCCGCATTGTGTCTCATTACTTCTGTCCTGTTGAACCTATACTGGTGATTCTGGTGTCTATATCTAGGATTTCATATATGAATAATGGAATAAAAACAAATTAGGCATGATTGGAGCATATCTTATATGCTATTTCACGCCAATGAAGTAGTAAATACCAAATGTAATGACGCAAATGGGGTATTTTTATAACTTTCCTGTTTAACTTTTGTTGTCTTTTAATCAGGGCCGTGTAATACAGCTCGTTGGCTAGACATGGTTTGGCTTTTTCAAAAAGCAAACCGAAGAAAACCCACCATTATTTGACCACGTTTTCTTTCCAGCTTTCAGATATCAAGTCCATCAAGTTACTCTTGTTATACTTAACAGCCTTCTGAAGCGAACCTAGGGGACAGTTGAACCGATATGACCCTTGAGGATTTGGGCCGTGGTAGCTTCTCAAAAGAGCCCAATGTTCAAATTCTGGCTACTCATACACAAGTACCAACAAAAATCATATTCATGTTCATCCGGGCACATCGGGAACGGAAGTTCGAACTCATGGTCACTACCCTTCGGAAACTTGTGTCTTTGGTCTTTGCTCTCGACCCACCACAACTATGCCAGATGGCTTCCCAACCATATTCGAGACCTGGAAATTCTCCAAGATAGCATCCAAGTAGAGTTTGAGCAGGGATACCGGACGATAACTCGAAGCAATCAACACGGGGAATCCCTTTGAGGAGGACAGTGAAGATCTGGTTACGTTAGACAAGGTGTGTGAGTCTGCGGCTGCTGCCGTATCTGTCCGTTTGGTCGAGTCTATTCAAGGAATTGCTTGAGCAGATACTCACCACTATGTACAGTTAAAAAATAAGTAAAATTAGAGATTAAAAATTTCCGTTTTTTGTCATTATTTATGGAATTATTGACTCATTGATGTGAAATATCATATAATCAAGTTTATTATATTTTTTATTCAATTCTCCAGACATGAAAACCTAGGTATAGACACCAAAATCACCATTCTAGGTTCAATATGACAGACGTTATGAGGCTTAATGCGATAAAAAAAACGAAATTGGCAGCCATCTTTGATTTCTTCCATACCGGAATATTCAAAACATCAATATTTCAACTGCAGTTCCTTCCATCACAAAATATTAGCTTTATAATAGCAATAAAAGTTATATGAGCTTTTATGAGCTTTATAAAAATAAAAATGTAAGTCGTGATTTTTGATGGCGGCCATTTTGGAAATTAGTAGTAAAAACGAAACTATGATGTTTTACGGTCAATTTTATGCACATGGTAGGTTAAATGGGCCGAGCGACCCTCAAAGGTAAGGAAGCCAAGTCAAAGATGAAACACCCTTGAGATATGCCCACGCCGAAGTTCGAACTCAAGGAGGCGCCACTTATTAATATTAGTATTATTATTATTCCATGTGTGTGTGCGATCGGGCAAGGAACCATAACCAAACAAACGTCTAAGATTTAATTCAAGGTACCAAAAATAATCATCCCCAATCTCAACTTTCTTGTGAGATTATAATTATAAATTCCGTATTTTACACTGCATTTGTGTGTACTCGCAGACGAGAATGCGTCACAAATCGAGAACTGACCGTGGCGACACCTATAAGATTGGTGTCGCCACTACACTTCATGTACAAAACTTTGTCATGAATGACTACAGATCTTACAGATACCTTGCCGGGGCCAAGTTTATTTAAGGCTTTGTAAGTTAGGATTCGAAATATCATTCCAGCTGCTACAAACGCAACTGCCTTTAGAACATGGTTGATATGTTCATATCGACTTGTCCTTCACAGGAGGGATGCTGCCAAATAATGTGGGGATTAAGGCTTTTGGTTGGCAGCCCTTAACACTTCATCTGGGATATAATTACAATAATCCAGACGCCCAGCCACAAAAGCATGGCACATTCATTCCGTGCATTATCTTGATATGAGTATGCATAGTAAGGTGCACAGCTAAATTCACATACTAAAATTCGGTGCTGGTCACACCTGGAAAATATGGCCGCAGATGTGACCATGGATAACAAATTCACAGGCAAAGGTAATTCAACTGAATTCGAAGCCTTTTCTATAATAATATGCCTATATATCAGCGCTTGATGATCAGAATTGGAGTGTTCCATCCCAACTCCAATCCTAACTGAGAGGGGGGAGGAGGGGGGAAGGACGGACACGCCGTGACCTTGAACAACATCCCCAAAGGGAAGCACACAGATAGGATGGTGGCCTAACAACGACCTTTGACCTACTCTGAACAAAAGAGATTGTACACATAAACGTAAAGGTAACGGTTCAATCGCTGAAGTATCCATCCCATATTGCAACTGATATTTTACTTTCAACAACATGAACACATACACACCAAGTCCATGTACGAGTCCGACTGTCTTAAAAGCGCAACTGGAAGTATATCTGAAATTAGAGGACCTTCAAAGTTACTGGCCTCAAGTTTTAGTTTTATTACGCCGCGGGTTAATCCGGACATAAGGAAGTGCCATTGTCTAGGTGAACACTGTATATGATAATGCCATTAAAATGCAACTTATTTACTAGTTGCCCAATAGCAGTAGAAACAACAACAACTCCAGCAACAACACCACCACCACCACCAACAACAACAACAACAATAACAACAATAACAATAACAAGAATCATTTGTTGTTCGATAAAGAGACAAGAAGAGAATTAAAAGTGACAAAAGTATTTCATTTGAAGTAAATAATTAAACCATAACATTATATCATCGATAACGACTTTAGTAGGTTCATAACAGTTTAAAATCATTGACAAGTTGTCGCATTAGAGATATAAAATATGATGAAACCATCCTCTCCGGGAACTCCACACTTGTTTACATTTTTTTTTTATTATCAACTTATTCAAACAACGAAAGGGGAAATATTTCGTGCAGAAAAGACTTCGCACAACGAATGGCGATCTCTCAGCTACACCGAATCACCTGTAGACTACGTAGTACTTGCTAAACGTACAGTTGTTAAAACAGATCGAAGTCAGTTACTTCTATGCCTCTTATCAACACCTCTCATCTCTACTTACCTGTATGAAAAATTCCGATCACGGTAATTACTATTATAATTACCGTGGTAACCATTTTGGGTAAAAACTGGCCCTAAATGTGACAGGATCCGTGAACCGTTTTTCGTGAATATTGTGTGCTTTAAGAAACTGGTTCAGGACGAAGCCGTCCAGTGAACGGCTTATTGTCACTTATTGGTTCTCTTCATTAAGGTGATATCAAGACGCCAGGTGTACTTTGTTCTCTCTCTGTTTATCAACATTTGACTATCAGTAATCTTATCACGATGATTCATTCATATCGCAAAACCACACACACACACACACACACACGCCCCCGCACACACACACACACACATATATATACTCACAAACACACACAGTAGAGTGAGTGAGTGAGTGAGTGAGTGAGTGAGTGAGTGAGTGAGTGAGTGAGTGAGTGAGTGAGTGAGTGAGTGAGTGAGTGAGTGAGTGAGTGAGTGAGTGAGTGAGTGAGTGAGTGAGTGAGTGAGTGAGTGAGTGAGTGAGTGAGTGAGTGAGTGAGTGAGTGAGTGAGTGAGTGACAAATTCGACTGATATCACGTGAGACAATAATTAATTATCTAAGAGATTCCGTTATCTAGAGACTACCAGCGCCGCGTTTTGATATAATACAAAGATTGATGTGAGGGGATGAAGTCTCTTTAATCAAGCATGAAGAGTGATTGCTATCTGCCTTTTTAAAGTCCTGTGTGTTACATTGTCCTGGAATGTTTTGTGATTTTTCAGTGTGCAAGGTTTCAAAAGCATATATATATATATATATATATATATATATATATATCGATTACTCTTGTGTTTTTTACAATTCGAGTTATATATTTGCTGTTGTCCCGCATAGCTCTAACCACAGCAGTTAGGAAAATGTGACGATACAAATTCGCAGAGGACAATTATTTATCTTGTAGTAAACAACGGCACCAAATATTTTATCCGAAAAACCAAAAGGATTTGTATATACTATTTTAAGGTATCTATACTAACTTACATCTACCAGGTGTCACCACCATCTCATTATCCGTTTCACCTGTGTCCAGGAGTCACCGATGCGCATGCGCCAGACAGGTAAAACAAAACATCGGCTGTGTCCACTAGAGTCTAAACGGTACAGCGTACTTTCGAAACTATGACGAGAAACACATAATTAATATATGTATATATTAGAAATACACTTTTTATAACGCAGCATGGGATATACAGTGTCCATATGGCTGCTTGCGGCATTAACAGCTCTCCATAAAGGTAAGCGGTGATGTAAGGTACCATACACTGCCACAGTGACAGTATGATACAGTGATACACTGATTATATAGTCACAAAATAGTGATACACTCAGCATACTCTCATTCTCGACAGGTGAATATCACTGATAGAGTCTACTAGGGATGGACTCACTCACTCAGTAACTGACTGACTGAGGGAGTCTGTGACTTAATAAATCTGAGGAATGTAGTACGGTGTACTAAATTAATTACATTGAACATTCAGTAGGCTTGTAACTGGAATAACAATATAGACGGAGGATTTGCTTCACGGAGTATAGCGAGATGATGATGATGATTGATGTTTTACGGCCACTTTTGTGCACAAGTTAGGCTAAATGGGCCGAGCGACCTCCAAAGGTAATGAGGCGAAGTCAAAGATGAAACAACCTTCAGATATGCCCGGAGTATAGCGAGACGATTTGCTTAAGTAGGCATGTATTGGTGTAATAATACGATGCAGACTATGATTCTTATAAGGTTCAGCACTTCAGGGCTGGTGCTTACTTTAAACTTTTAATTAAAGTAACATTTCTACATCACATAATTTGACTGTCCATTTAAACTCGGTTTCACGAAGATTTAAAACTTATATCACCGAGTCCCTATCCCAATCTGTAATTTTATGATAATTTTTTATTGGTGGTCGGGAACTCGGTTTCATTCGCCCTCGGTATATTCACAGTTAATAAAAGGGAATATTCACCCTTGTGTTATATAATAAAAAATTATATATATTTATAATATTTTAATATATATATATATACATATTTGTCCGTCTGAAATAGCATATATGTGGCCTGGTTACTTCACATTGTCAATGTTGCATTACAACAACATTTACAAATAATGACTGAGGGTTGGCACCGATGACTGAACTCAAAAATCCACTGACACAACTTGCCATTCTACCAACTAGTTAACTTACTCCACCAAGCAGCTAACTTCGTGAATAAAATCCAGGGCGATGGTTCCCGAAGGCGAATATAAAATGGGCGAAATTAACTGCAAGAAGAATAAAAGCGAGCATGAATAGAACTTTTCCCCTTCTAAGTTATAGTTAAGCTCATTCACCATTAATTGTGACACAGGAAGTTTTCAATAAATGATACAGTACATAACATAGATGTGGCATCATTTATAGCCAAACTACAGACATAATATTGTTAGTACATTCAGAAAATGTATGTACTTTAAATATCAAATAGCTAATACTTAGATACGGAATATAGAGGCAATGCCTGTTGATATATTCCAGTCTTAGCTGTAATACATGGTCATAATATCTTCACAGTCATGGTAGATTGTATCTCCATAAGCCAGAACTAAGCCAATTTTGAATTAAATGCATTCAAAGATGGGCTAAACCATTTAATTAGTTGATAAAAACATCGACTGTTAATGGGAATATCAAGCTGTGACCATTTTGAAGCCAGACACAGGCCGGATGCTCCTGAAGTCTGATGTGTGTACACACTGTTTGTCTGCACAACTTGGTTATGTAAATGAGTGTACATAATGTTGGAACCAAAAAAACATACATTTACAAATATTATGGGATACATGATCCAAACAACAGCCTCAAATGTAATTAAAATGGCTAAAGAAAACCATAAAGTGAAGTTCCAATCAAAAACAAATTGTACTCTGGTAACATAAATCATCTACTAATCTGTCAGATTTGTGTAAAATTTGTAAATGAACTGGCGACTGCATTAGTTTGTGGATTGGGTCTGGGGGACCAATACAGTCACGAGGAAAGCTAACCCAGATCTCTTATTGGTGGTTTAAAGGTTTTTATTGGCACTAAAACTTTTATTAATAATATCTGAAAGTGAATTGTTAATTCCTTTAAATTCCATTGAGAAATTCTAAAAACACGCACAAATCCTTTATCCTAAATTTGATACATATCAAGCAAATATTAATATCATGTTATCGGACATACTTAAGTGACTTGAATCTTTTTGAATATTTTTTTTTTAAAGTTCAGTTGCCCTTTAAGGCATACAATAATTCCTGAATATTATTATGGTTCAGTAGACACTGTGTCTCTGTCTGGATAATTTTATCTTTTTCCCAGATATAGGACTAAAGAAATCAGGTCATGTTATTGTAAAAAATAAATTATGCAAATTCCTAGATGTGTAAGCTGTTGAGGACGATTTATCATTTCTGCTTTTATTTCAGCATGTGAATTCAAGCTTAAAATGATCAACAATCCACAGTAATTACATGACAGGGTGTCGTTACTGCAGTCTTTGATCTAATGTAATAACCATTTTGTGGAAGATTTTATATCAGCATATAGAATATTCCAGACATGGAGTCAACTCCATTTGATCAGTTCCATAAAGAAATGTACCAATTTTGGAATTGAGTTGACCCATGTCTGGCCAATTATGTAATAGTAGAAACCATTTTGTTTATATGATTATTAATAATCTGATGTTGTTTAGGTTATGGCCAAGACCCCAAGGTAACCATTAGGAACACGCAGCCCACAACATTCTTAGAACTACAAGGTCGTGTCAATGAAAAGGTCATTAATGCAGTGAGAGTACAAGATGTGACGATGTCTTGTTATGTTGAAGATCTAGGACCAGGAATGCTGGTGAGTTTGATTTTTATGTTTGGAGACAAGAAATGGGAAATCCTCAATCTAGCATTGTTGATTTAGTAGTATGGCTCACGGAAAAGGGGGAAGTTGGTACATTATTTTAGTGTTCGGTTCGTTAAGCCTAGCAACTCGTTAGATCTTCGCTAACATCAAATGGTCTGGTCAGTGTGTACTGGTTGCAGACATGGGATCAATTAAATCCCGGATTTGATTATTATAGAATTGGGATTGAAGTTTCCTAACCAAACAAATTGGAATTGATAAATTGGATGTGAAAATGGAATTGACCCGATGTCTGACCAGTTGTAGACCTAAAGAATTGGATAGCTTTACCAAACACCTTTGCAAAGATAAGTGCACTGGTTGCCTATGACACATCAGATTATTTACCTTGTTAAAATGAATCAGTCTGTGATGCTGTTTGTCAGATGATGAGGTGACGATGTTTAATGGTAATGAATTGCAGGGAGAGAGGGCGGGAATTGGTTGCTTGAATTAAGGATATTACTCGATTGGTCACATCGATTTGTATATTCCAAATAACGTTTGATCTTTATTAGTTGGTTTAAATGAATTGCTGATTGAGCCAAACGTGTTACAGGTGAGATGGCGCAAGACGTACAAAACTAGCAACAATGAAGTCGGTCAGGTGTTTATCTCTACTGATCTGGCGATCACGGATAATACCAAGTACAGTGTGGAAAAACCAACTGATTACACATGGAGATTGAGAGTGAGAGATACACAGGTAGGTTTGACCTGTTATCGATGATCATATGCTGTTTTGTACAGAACATTAATCACTCAACAGAACAGTTACAATTTTTACATATTAATTTACATTTTAACTTTAAGTCTATCTATTGAACTCTAGTTTAGTATAAAAAAAAGGTTTTGATACCACAATTAACTTTTTATTCATATGAAATGTTGAAGCAATTTAAACTTAAGATATTATGGTTAGTGAATTCAAATTCATTTTTCTATTGGCTGTCAAATTTTGGTGGTATTGGATAAAAAATAAAATATTGCATCACTTCTAATCAGCTTTATCCATAACATATGAGGTTGAGTATAGCTATCTTCCTGTTTAACTGAATTTACTAATATTGACTGTTCATTCACAGTATTTTAATTTGTATACAATTTATTTTCTTTGTATAATACAAGTACTGTTACAGTGTTGGTGATAACATTTATGGGCAGAAACATTGCTATAGAGTTTAACATGATTATTAAACTCAGTCATGTTAAAATTTAATTTTTTAAACATTAATTGCAATATCGTGGCAACATACTGACAAAACTTCCTACTTGTATGAAATTTCCCCCCCCCTCCTCACCCACAAATGGAATTGCTAAAGAAGATAGATCACTCAAATGCATGTTTATTTTTAGAAGAATACAGTTGTGTTCCAATTGATATGACCTGCTAAATATATATATATGTAAAAAATAATTAGAAATTTCCCATTGTGCACTTTTCCCAACAGTATTTGTTATGACCCCAGGGCAAGTACAAAACAGCTGATCTTGGTCAGAAAGTATCCATTTTTAACTAGTATTGTGGCTTCTATTCCACTTGCTTCATTGTCATAACAAGTACAAAACTGATTAGCAAATACTCTTTATGTGTTTCAGGTGTGTTTAAATATAATTCTGTTGCTCATTACCGATGCCAGGTAATGTCATATTCGAAATAAATTAATAAAAGAATTTAAGAATAAAAAAAACAATTATACCGAAAACTTTGATACTTATGTCCAGTTGACAAAAACTAGGACATGGCATGTCTAACTGTTGATGAAGATAGGTATGCACTCTTTAAGAAGACATGCCGTTTTCAGAAAGTATCTTTGTCTTGAGCTTGCATTAAATGCAGAACCCTAATGCCACAGTAAAGTCTACAGAAGAGATTTTAGACAGAAAATGTGCTACTGATTCTAAAATGGTTGACAAGCTCATGAACTAAGAAATGTCTAATTGGTTTCCAACAATTCACGCTATAACTCTCCAGTCACTAACATATAAATCCTGAAGAAGAAAAATTACCTGAATGTGTTTTAAGGAATATAAATAATAGCTAAAATTGTGGATGTTATATTTTTCTGTTAAACTCATTTATAATAATTCCAATTTTCTTCTGTATTATTACCATTTATTCCTAATTTAGTTCCTATTATGCAGATAGAGGTCAGTGCAGTATACAGTTTGATTATATTTTGTTCATTTTTGGACATGACCATGAAAGCTTTATTTTATGCGAGTACCGTTGACTATTTCAGATTTGGGATGAGGGCGTATACGAGTGCTATGTTCAGCTGACAGAACTCTCGGTGGCGCACGATACGAGGATTGTCAGAGTATTAGGTAAGTTCATGTCAGAATTTTATCATTTGGCTAGATGTCTCAGACTTGACTAGCACTGAGGTTAAAAAAAACACGACTCATTGACGTACTTTTAAGTAATCAAGTAGGCAGACTAATTATCATAGTTGTGCATCTTTTCATACGAAATTAATCAATTAAATCCATAATGTTGCCAAATCTGAGAGCAATACCTAGATAATTAATTTCAAGTTGCCTTTGCTGGTGATTTCAAAAAGGCTTTTGATAGTATCCACCATGACACTCTGTGGAATATCCTATGGAGTACCTCTAAAGATTGTTTCACTGATAGAGACATTCTACAACCACTTTGAATGCAGTGTCATCCTCAGTAATACACCCTCTGAGTGGTTCCCAGTGAAATCGGGTGTTAGACAGGGATGCACCCTCTCACCCATCCTCTTCTTGGTCGTCATCAACTCGGTCATGAAGAAAACTACATCAGATAACCCCAGGGGTATCCAGTGGACTCTCTTTTCCCAGTTAGAAGACCTCAACTTTGCTGATGAACTTGCATTTCTATCAGTAAAGCTTGACCATCTGCAGGAAAAAACTGATACATTAGAGAGATATGCAAAGCAAACTGGGCTTACCATCAATACATCCAAGAGACAAGTGATGAGCATCAACACTGCACCAACTGCACCTATTACGGTAAATGGTGACCCACTTGAGTTTGTACAGGACTTTACCTACCTGGATAGTCTCATCAGCAAAGAAAATGGAGGCCAAAAAGACATCAAGGCAAGACTCGGTAAAGCCAGCTGTGCTTTCACCAAACTGCAGAACATTTGGAAGTCTAACCAATACACCACCAAAACAAAGATAAGACTTTATAACAGTAATGTGAAGTCCATCCTACTGTATGGCTCAGAGTGCTGGCGAGTGGTTAAAAGGGACATGACAAAGATCAATGCATTCCACAATGGATGTTTGAGAAAGATCTGCCGATGACTGAGGTGGCTAGGACACGTCCTGAGAATGCCCAAAGACAGCATTCCCAAAGTGGCACTGAGATGGACACCACCTGGAAAAAGGAAGCAAGGACGGCCAAAGATGACATGGCGACAGACAGTAATGGCTGAGCTGAAAGAAAAGGAGCTGTCATGGGATGAGGCTCAGGCCTCGGCTAAAGACAGGACCTTGTGGCATAACGTTGTTGTAGCCTTATGTCCCACTGAGGATGAAGAGGATAAGTGAAGTGAAGTTGCTGGTGATTGGAACAGAGCTGTTCGTTGCATGAACTGAACATTAATCCATCTTATTTGATATATATGTAGAGAGAGAGATTATTTTCCCTTGGATTGTGCTATCCAGTTCATTTGAATCCAAACGATGAATACATAAACATGCTCATTCATACCAACTCCAATCGTGTAGCTACTCCATCACTACTCTCTTAGAACATGAGATGATCAGGCCAATAATGTGTTTTAGGTTCGTTTATGGTTAGACGAGTAAGAGTGAACTAATCCCATTTTTCCAGTGCCCCCATACCTGACACCAGCCATGGTCAGTCCAGACACTACTGTTACAGAAGGTGAAGACATCAACCTACTCTGTAATGCAACAGGCCGCCCAGAACCCATGATAGAATGGACGAGGTTGGGTGGAGCAGTACTCCCCAATGGCAGGGAGAAGCACATGGTAAGATTATAAATAGTGCGTCAACAATATTGATTTTTGTCCCCATCATTTTCCTTGGAAGCATCTCCCTTACTGAACTGATTTGGTGAGGTAGTCAGCACTAAACTGGTGAAATTATTTTGATTTGCTTTTCCAAATGCTTGACCAGAAATTATCGCTCATTTGTTAAGTATCTTGTGACGGGTGCTTTATGCATAGAGGCGTGGATAAACACATGCATATTAATATCATGATATGTTAAAATCAGCCCAGTGTACTAGTTTATTATTAGTTGACTGTTGTATATTTTCACTGACATGTAAAATGGATTTCCTTGTTTCTATTGACCGGCATTTGTGTGTGTGTGTGTGTGTGTGTGTGTGTGTGTGTGTTATTCCATAATAGATGCCTGCTGTAAATTATACACAAACATCTATTTCTTGGACATCTTAATCATTGGATAATATGAACTGGATTTTTTTAAATTTTATGCTCCGAGATGAAACACAATTACATGGCATTAACTGGTGATTTTAAAAACCCATTATTTGTTGGACTGTCTTAAATATAATTGCTCCCTCCTAAGTCGACAAACTAATCATTCTTTCGTGAACGTCGGCCCCATTCAAGTACACAAGCTCAATCTTTGTTATTTACAATTAGTTTTTCTTTTCACATTTCTCATTTTCTCCCATTTAATTTTGACTCAACGTGGCGGAAGATCATCATTCTAAATAATTCTGTTCGCCAAAACATCTTGTCGTGTTTAGTTTTCATTCATATAAATTTTATTTCTGTTTAACACTTTGTGTGTATTTATGACGGGGTGTATATCGAACATGTTGGGAGGTAATGTTCAGTAATTTATTTGTTGTTCCCGTCATTATGTCATAGAGTATTTGATTAATTATTTTATTTATCCAACTTGTTCAGGGTGGTATGCTGCCAATTAGAAATGTCCACGCAAAGGACAGAGGACAATATAGATGTCATGTTTGGAACAGCATTGGACAGATTAAGCGAGATATTCTTCTTGATGTCAAATGTAAGCACAATCGGTGAAAGTTAATCTATTCAGTTAGTCATTCAACAAGTTATGTTATAATATCCCTTGTACGTATTCACACAGACCTGGATTACAATATTTTATGGGAAATATTTAATAATGAAGTGTGTATGCGTACACGAGCCATGTGTTTAGCTCCATAGTCTAAACGTACGTGTGATGATCACACGCATCTGTTTTTGGAACGATAATAGCGGAGCTAGTGTCTATCTTGTCATTTACGTTTGTTGATTTAGTTAATAAAAGTATTCTGACATTTCACTAATGTACAAATTTAATCACTTAAACGGCTACAAAATTCCAATACTTTAAGTTTAGGATACAGCAGTACATCTCGTAGCTGTAGAACTTATGTATATTGATACACAGGAAATGAAACTCGCATTCGTTTAGACCCCAGTACTAAAGATGTGGCAGTTCGACTAATGCCATTAAAACTATAACTTGCATAACTGGAAATAAAAACATACGCATACAACCATATCAATTGGAGCCAGAAGGAACCTGACAAGAGGAAGATGATTCAAAATGGCTGAGATATTAATGCTCAAGGGTAACTATTATCTGCGCCAGTCGAAAGAGCGCCCGTGTAATGACAGAGCATTACAGTTTTCTCCTTCCCGCCTTCGAATCTGGCTTCCGGTGCAGCCGTGATGGCGGCCATCCAGTAATTTGGATTATTTCCCTATATCTATGATATCAGGTATATTTCGTGATTATTATTGTGGAATTTTTGGTTACTGTTCTAAGCATTATATATTTAAACAATATTTTCTGAGGGTGGACTGTCCGATTAGAGTGTTTATTGGAACTAAAACGGTGTATATGTAATGTATGATATTTAGGTTACAATGAATAAATAATATAGACATAAATAAAACACAAATAAATAACACGTACACATAGATATAAATAACACATAATATAAACATAAATAAATAACAAGTACACATAGATATAAATAACACACAATATAAACATAAATAAAACACAAATAAATAACACGTACACATAGATATAAATAACACATAATATAAACATAAATAAAACACAAATAAATAACACGTACACATAGATATAAATAACACATAATATAAACATAAATAACACACAAATAAATAACACGTACACATAGATATAAATAACACATAATATAGACATAAATAACACACAAATAAATAACACGTACACATAGATATAAATAACACATAATATAGATATAAATAACACTACAATATAAATAACACATAATATAAACATAAATAACACACACATAAATATTCATCCTGTCTGCTTAAAATTGTTATCCTGATCGAACAATTTATAATTACAATAATTTAAAACGTGTGCTTATTTATTTTTTTGGGGGGGGTTGATCAATCAATTAGCATAATATATGTGATCTGATGAATTACCTAACATTACCGCTCGTGATATGTTTATCCTGTATTCATTAGCAGTATGTGCTTTTTCCAGTTCAACCCGTCGTTACAGCTGGTAATAATGCAGTCGTTTATCAAGCACCAGGTTACAGTACCACACTACAGTGTTTTGTCGAGGCTAATCCCGCACCACAGCAGGGAGAAATGAAGTGGGCCAAAGGCAGTTTGTCATACACAGTATCCACACAGAAGTATGTTCAGGAAGGACGGGTCTACAGAAACTATACGTTTTGTTATTTTACTAATTACGGATTCTGTATAAATTGCCTAGTTATTGGGCAGTTTTTATTTATGTTTATTGTACTTATGCATCCTTTCTCTATTTTAGATACATCATTCGGACAATAGAAGGTGCATTTGACCGTTTGACATACGAGATGATTATCGATGGTGTTAGTGAGGAAGATTATGGCACTTACACGTGTCACATCAGTAATTCCATGATTGATGGGCCGTCAGTACGTCAGAATGTGCGACTTGCAAGTTAGTGTTTTGTTCGAGCTATTTTTCTAGTGAACTAAAAAGTATGCACTCACTAAAACAATTCTTTTCAGAAATAATATAACACTACACATCAATGCATATTTTGTATGCATAAATCATACTGTTGTTCATTACAGTGGACCTTAAGCTTGATTTATTTCATGTACAGCATTCTTCTTATTTTCAAACTGACTGTATAACTGCTGTTGGAAAATGATGTGATAAAAGTATGCAGAAACTACATTTAAAAATCATTTATCAAACATTCCAATATTATTTAAGACACTGATTAAAATTGGTCGTACGGTCAAATTATTTAACATTTGTGAGAATCTAATACAGACTCGGTATGTTTTGTAAGTGTGATCAGGATCTGGCAGAGTAACCAGTCAGTTTGACGATGTTCAAGCGTTCTCTTTCCAACTTCCTGATGTACTGTATTTCAGAGTCTGCTGAACCAGTTTCTTCCCCAAAGGTCGGTCGTGTGGTCAAAGCAGGAGAGTGGCAGCGGAGATTCAAAGGCTTACTTATGAGAACCAATGGCTCAACATCATGCTTTGTAGTGTCCAGCATCTCCACCATCATGTGCCTTGTTGTGATCTTGTTATAAACATAATTAGCCCGTCTATTATTTTTATGATCTTCCATGGTTATCATTATACAAAGCGAAATTTTATGCGACTACATTATATATATATATGATGGTGGTATAGATGTTTTCTAGTTGTAACATTTTACTTTTTTAATTGTGAATTTCACCGATTATCTGAATCTATCTTATATAGATTTCACATGCTTGCAGAGATCTGATGGACCGATGTTGGACTGGTGCGTGTATGCGTGTGTGAAAGTGATTTCTGTGTAGATCTGTTTCATGTCATAGATCTGATTAACTCAACTCTTATTGTTGTACATTCCATTTTGTATTGAAATAAAAACAAACGGAACATAGTTTTCTATTTCATAAAGGTACGTTTCTTTTCCTAGTTCAAATCTAGTTAATTTAATGAATTTGGAATACACAAAAGAAAACGGACACCAATTCTGATGTTAAGAACTGGCTTAGCTTCTGCTCCTTAAATTGAAATGTTCGGTACCCATCGGTTCACTTCCATACCGACATGCATAAATATATATAATTTAATCTCGTCTACGGTTACAGGGGTCTGCGATACACCATCATAGCAAACAAGCACATGATTTACACTTTGATTGTTGTACTTGAGTGGAAATTGGTTTCTTCTCTGCCTATTCTGTTTAAGATATCAATTTTAATATACGTTTTCGCATTGCACTCCCATTTCATCTGTGCTTCTCTAGCTCAAGAACTACTAGAATTATTTGAAGAAAAGTAGCTGATCTTTGAGGTGGTGACCCACGTTTTCTTATTTTATATCCATAAAATCAAACCAGAAATACGGAGAGAATCGGGCTTAACAACTGGCTCGCCATAGTCGGAATGCAATCTAATCAAGCACATAACTGCAAGTTGCCAGTAAGTAAGTGTTCCTGCATGACCTTTACTGAACCAAAACAAGAAACCCGATGCGTTCACTTTTTAGTTGGACATAGTTCCTCAAAATAAAATACTTCAGTTTGTTAGTTTAGATTAAATCCATTAAACATAATTTGCACAAAAATGACCATCAAAAAAATAAACAGATATTTTACTTTTATCAAGTCATCATAAATTTTCCACCGGATGGAAGTATAAAAATGCCAATGAAACCCTCAGGCTAATCAAAATTATTTGAATACGATACGTTTTGTCCCAATGCTAGTCACACACACGAGACGCATGACAAAGATAGGTAACTGAAGATGTTTGCAATACAGTGTTAGAACCACTGCATAAAAAGGATGCATTAAAACTAGACTAATATAATTATGTCTGATGAAACATCAGTCATATCCACAAAGGAAAACAAGCATGTTGACTATTACATTTGAAGAGATGGGTCAGTGGATGTCATCATGAAAAAAACCATTTAGGTCGGTGAAGGAAAAAAAATACTTTTAGGTCAGTGGATGTCATCAGAAAATCCTTGTTACCTTTTAGGTCATTCAACATGATATAACATTTCATATCTTAACCTTAAATATCCCAGATAACACCGATTCATCCCAAGAGGTCCAGTGTACAACCACTGTATTATGGTAACACCAAGGTTGTGAGATGATGTTAGATGATCTACCTCTGGCAGATATTATGTGATAGTCTACTAGGGCTCATTCTGTATAAAAGTACAAAATTTTCTATACATATACTTTTTTTATTGAATCTGGTACACAACACGTGGTTAAACCACTGTCACTAAACAACACTTATTGATACAGGTATTGTTTTTAATTTTAATACATTTGATTTCATTGCAATGTTACCTTGATGACGCTATGATGCAAAACTGTACGATGTGATACCCAATTACAAATTACCCAATTACGAATTAAAATTGCTTTCTGTGATTCAATAACAGCAAAAGTGATGAAATGGAAATGAAACATCCGATTTTAGAGATCACAACAAATCACACAAGATGACATCAAAATTTTTAGTAAAAGACAGCGTTGATAAAAAAATAATGACCCAAGTGCGCATCACAGACAAACAATCAGTATTGTTATCCATAAAAAACACATAATGGCTGCCCAATAATAAGATGCCATGAACCCTGAAATTTGGATTATTTATGATAAAATTGTGGTATGCCGATGGTTGCTAGCCTAGTTCTTCTTGGTCTTCAGCTGTTCATATTTACATTTGGAATTATACCAAAGCAGGAATGGTATACCAAGTGATGGCAATGTCATTACTGCAAAGGCAGCCCAGTCCAACTGAAATGACACGAAATAGGGACCACCATTAAAATATATCCAGAAGAACAATGAAATTCATAAATACTGATCACCACATAATGTTCAGTCTTCATTCCAAAACAACACAAATCACATATTTGTAAGTAATTGCATTAAAAATTGTTTGACTTATTTCATTATTTATTCCAACTTAAAATAATCTTCTCTTTTATCTCTGAGTATATTTCAATGAAAAATACTGATATTCTGATACTAACGACATGTGGAGAGAATTTTCTGTCATAATCTTTCAAGTTTACAATGCCATATTCTCCTGGTGCGGTTGTATAACCAAACTGAAATAACAGAATTCAACAAAGAAATTTTATAGTTAGTAGATGATGATTGATTGATGTTTTACGGCCACTTTTGTGCACATGGTAGGCTAAATGGGCCAAGCGACCTCCAAAGGTAATGAAGCGAAGTTAAGGATGAAACACCCTTTGCCCAAGCTGAGATTCGAACACAGATAGTAGTGATCTAGCACACTACTGTTAGACGATGGAGGCACCCTATAATTAGCTAGAATACTTGACACAATTTAAAAAAACATTTATTAAAGGAAAGCAAGTTAAATTCAAGGAATGCAAAAACACTGAGCTTAAACATATATAACACACCATGTTAAGAAGGCAAGATGTATAATTTTCATGGGACACTGAATTGTTTTTAATTTTAATAAGGAACAAGAACTGTCATAAAACAATACACATATTAAATTTCTGCTTATCATAACAGAGAGGTTTACAGATCTGAAAGACTGAACACCTAAATGATAGCACTGTAAGTGTAATTAACGCACTGAGTTATCTCAATTTGTGGGAATTTATGTTAATGTCGATAATATTTCAATATTGAATTAACAGTGGCCAATTCTTGGGAGTTAAAGACATTATGATTGCTTTCAATCTCCACACAAACACACAACTATGTATGTGTGTGAAACATTTAAACCATAAAAGCTGACTAGTTGAAATGATTAATTATTTTGGTTACATAAAAAATAATGGTTCACAACAAATACTTACTTTTCTTTCAGATGCCATATCAGAGGCTAGGTATGTCACTTCAGCAGATGAGAAGTTGTAATATCCTGATTTCAGAGGACGAAGCACAACAACATGAGTGACATTACTGCCACTTCAATAGAGTTAAAGATATAATGGAATCTGCTAGACACATAAACACACACATACATAAAATGAGAATTTGAAATACACGTAGTAGCAACACTGACATTTCAAAAGGATACGGTGCCAAACGCTCCCATTTCACATCCAGAGAACCAGCTACATTCTGAAATTCTTCACTCTTGAAACTTCCATCGTGAAGGTGGACATTCAGGGCAGAGCTAGAAATATAACATAGAACAGATGTAATAACATCAGCTAATGTAAAATGGTCTTATCTGTTACAGATAACTAATTTAAAACTGTTATAATGAACTAAATAACATCTGATTAGTCAAAGTCGGTTACCTTCCTCCAACATTATAAATGCCATACTCTAGAGTTAGATCTTTGCCTTCTACAAGAAATGTGTTTAGGATATTCTTGGACACAAGTAGCCTCGCTTCATCATCATCAGCTGATTGAACTAAGCAGGCAAATGCAAGAACACTTAACACCACAACATGCTTCATTTTCTGAAAGAGAAAAAAACACAACTTTAGTATTATGTTATTTTAGTTCTGGTATGCTCTGGCTTATAGCACGCAGTCTTCACCATCATATTCATAGCCATTAACAGGAAAGTTTTCTGAACTAAAAACAGCCACCGAATTAGGAACAATTCTAAGCTTTTAGCAGTATAAGTTAAAAGAAGAGAGCAACTCAGTATTGCATTGGTCACACCTGAGACATGATTCTAGGACAATTGACCCTAATTAGTCTAGCAATTAAGCACCTTGCACTTCATGCCAAGGATCACAGGTTCAATCCAATTGGAAACCACATTAAATGGCACTGCTGTCTCCATGGAATTGATTAAAAAAGAGGGACATTAAAGACCCCCCTGAAAACTGAATACACTCTGGCAGTGACCACTGTGAGTATTGGGGGGAGAAATAAACAACCACTCAATAAAAGGGACCAAGCCTGAAATTAGTGCTTGCACTTTCATGTGCTATCCCTTTTTCATGATGATAGATAACTAAATGCATGATATCTAAATAATTAATTGATGTTTAAAAAAATAATTGATGTTTAAAAAATTAAATGACTAAATATTTAAATAAGTAACGTGTCTAAATAACTAAATTATGGCTAAAACTAACTAATGTCTACTACGCTGTCATATGTTTTGTCCGTTTGCCAGTATGTGACCATGTACATGTTTCTGGGTGGATTTCCCAATGGGAACGGAGAACCAGAAAAATCGCGGCTGGCCAATTATTTTTCTGCAAGCTACTACAGACGTTCAAATGTACATACAACTATGAAACTTTCAGCAAATTAAACTTTAGAACATTATCTACATTTTGTATATGTTTGTATTTATTTTAAAAGATTTGTTCAAGCTATTTTAGATGGCTTTGTCAACATGTGACTTCATCAACGCACCATTAATTAAATTTTCGGCTGATCATTAAATTTCAAAAACGAGGCTAAAGTATGGAAAACCCCTGACTTCATCCACCAGTCAAACCAATAAGAACACCTGTATAGGCATCGTGAATATTCATGAAAGGGGGTACCCCCCAAAAACAATCCGAAAGAAATGCCGATCCCTGCGGTGCAGGCTCCGTCAACGATCAGAACGCAAGAGCCGTTTATACGCAGGTATCTACATTACTCTAACTGCTGTATCTTTAAAACTGGGATTTAAATGTGTGTGTGTGTATTGATATACATAAGCTCTACAACTACGAATTGAAATTTTGTAGCCATTTAATTGTTTCAACCTGTAGTTTAAGAAAATATATGGGTTGCGTTTCCTGTACGATTAGAACTAACTTGGCCATTATCGTTTCAAAAATCCTCATGTATGTTTAGACCCCAAGTCTAAACGTATGGCTCACGTACGTGTAGACAGTTCCAAAGTGAAAATACTTATTTCCATTCACCATTGATTGTAGAAATAAAAGACAGATCAAGATTATAACTCATGACATAACTCACAAAAGCGTGACAACTCAGACAAGGTCCTGATCATAAATAAATATACATAAATAAAAAACGAACATAATGATAAGGTAGATCTAGCTTTAGCTTATACTTATTAGGTAGATCTATAGATATAATAAGCATTAAATGATTAAACTAAAGCCGGCTAAACTTAAACTAGATCAGCAGATGATCAATATTCTGATTCTTAGATCTACTATCATTCTAGAGACTTACTCTAGATTCTAGTCTACCTTATGTTTTCTGTATTTTATTTATTATCTCGTTTATCACATCTGTCGTTTCATTAAAAATGTTCCGTATGTAACTCTATTGTTATGATTTTTTCTTAACTACATAAATGATGCTTGCTAAAATAGCATACCTTAAAACAACAATAAGCAAACTAAACTTTCTCCCAAAACACGCACCGGCCACGACGACAACCTCAAACAGGAACCGGAAACAATATGATGAGTGCAGTCACTAGATGGCGCTCGGTGTCGGATCGTTCGTTTTTATCTTTGATGTTCCACATAGAAAACATTTTAAATTTAATACAGCTAACTATTCACCTGAATATATTCTACAATGTATATGCTGAATGGGTTTAACATGGAATTAGATTTGGCTATGCCCAATAGACGACATAGATTTCCCCACACTTTGTAAAAATGTGTCGAAAAATATTTATGTTATTTATAAAGTCAAACACATCCTTGAAAACAACCACTTATACACGTTATACTGTTCATTAATACTTCCCTACTTAATTTACGCATGTGCAATATGGGAAAATACTTACAATTCTCAACTACATACCTTGTGGCTATCACAAAAGAAATCAATCCGTAATAATTGTAAAATTTAAAACCTTGATTATAATCTATAAAGCTAAAAATAAAATGTTACCTATCAATCTACAATTTTTTTCCATAACAATAGAAGAAATACATTCATATGATACCAAGTCTAGTAAAAAAGGGTAATTTTAATGTAATGGTTTAAAGTGGCTCTGAGAAAATTTAATTTTTCGTGGGGTTTCATCTCCATAGTAAATAAAGTGGGATATAACGAAATTTATACACGAATTCCCTTTCCCCTTGAATATCGTTATAACCAACTTTTACTGTATGAAAAGTAGTTAAGTTCTCTTTTTCACAACTCTGAACTCATGTGGTCTCGAATCTACTTTATTTCTCTACTCAAAACTGTACAAAAACTATACACTTCTCGAAACTCTTATCGAAACTCTTTAAAAAACCTCCCAAAATTTACTAAAATCCAGATATTTATAGGGAATTGTCCCCTCAGCACCGTCAGCGTTGTTGTCCGGTAGACCCGCATAGTCACCTGGTCCAATGAGCGCCGACTTGGCCGAGTCGAGAACAACCCCCCACTAAAACTCCTCCCACACATTCAAACAGGTATATAAAAGGGACCCCCCCCCCCCAGCAGAATTTAGTAGTGAGCTCCGGTGGGCTAGCGGTTAAGCACTCGGCACTTGGTGTCAACTGTCGCAGGTTCGAACCCCGTAAGAGGTCGAAACTTTCCAGGGATTAATTTCTCGGCTCACAACATCGTGGGTGGCTGACCACGTTAAATGGCGCTGCCGTCTCCACTGAATTATTTAAAATAAAGGGGGACGTTAACCCCCCCCCCCCCCGAGGATGTAAAACACTCTGGCAGTGACCACCCTCAGGGTATTTCGGCTCCATCTTTCCGTACTGCTCCCCTGTGAGAGGTGGGGGAGGAGATTTCAACATAGAGGCTGTGCTGATTAAGCGACAGTCTGGGGATTCTCCCCGAACAACAAAACCAAACCAAACCAGCACAATCAGAGTGTTGTCCGGTGGAGACTCGCATGTCCCTTGATCCAATATCCGCTGACTTGGCTGTACCATTACAAACATTCAAACAAAGCTTTCACTCATTCAACCGTGCGATCCCAACAACCGGCTGACCACAAATCCCCAAGCTGCACGGAACGGGTGATCACCGACTTCTTTCGCACATCAATCAATAGGAGCACTATGGTTTCGCACCCATTGACCCCACAATTCGTCGGCCACAAACCTTAAAGCGGCACGAACGGGCGATTACTAATTCTCCCTACATAAATTAATTCGACAACCGGCCATGACTTTACAGTATTCCCTTCTAAATCAATCATCTTGGAACCCAGGTACTTTTCAGTAAAATTTCAAGGCCTAGAAAAGTTTTGCTACATAGGTAATATGCGTCATTGCATATGATATACTATGATAATTAATATGGGTCGGCTGAAATCTACTATATACTGAACTAATGATGTAATAATATATCGTAAAGTTGTAATTTACGCAGACGATCTGATCTGATAGGTATCAGTTCTACTTCTTGGCTCGATTCCCATACTGTTCTAGTTTTTAGTTTATGCTGGCCTTAGTTTTCACATCAAATCCGTTGCAATTTCCTAACGTCGAGCAACCTCGCCCCGTGTATATCATTCCTGGCCTTTTTGTTAATCTTAATAATGTCCCAATGTTATCTGTAGCAGCAATAAACATGTTACCCATAATTACGAAGTCAGTGATCCGTAAATATCCTTTAGCTAAATATGCGAGACTGCGTATGAATTAACGAAGAAATACGCCCCTATACACACGTACCTGATTGGACTGAAAATTTCACATTCTCAATTACATAAGGAGTTCCTTTCCCTTTGTTCAACTGGCTAAAGATTCTATTATCTGCGATTCTTGAAGACATCCTAAATGAGAAACGCTTTTGTTTGTTATTGTTTGTGTTGGGGGGGGGGATTACGTTTGTATACAGAATAGGCCAAATGGACCCTAGTTAATTGTAAACTTAATTAGGTAAAGTGAAGCTAGACCTGGATTTGAAATCCGGTAATAGAATCCTGTGAACCAGTGGCGCCATCAACTGGGCAATGGTAGCGCCTATCATAATATAGTAAGTCGTGTGATTATTGTACAACAACCACAAGAAGGTGCATGGATGTAGTAGTATCCAGGATAAAGCCAAACTACAAGAAGGTGCATGGATGTAGTAGTATCCAGAATAAAGCCAAACTACAAGAAGGTGCATGGATGTATGTTTGTAAAATATGGGTGGCCAGGATAAAGCCAAAATACAAGAAGGTGCATGGATGTAGTAGTATCCAGAATAAAGCCAAAATACAAGAAGGTGCATGGATGTAGTAGTATCCAGGATAAAGCCAAACTACAAGAAGGTGCATGGATGTAGTAGTATCCAGAATAAAGCCAAACTACAAGAAGGTGCATGGATGTAGTAGTATCCAGAATAAAGCCAAAATACAAGAAAGTGCATGGATGTAGTAGTATCCAGGATAAAGCCAAACTACAAGAAGGTGCATGGATGTAGTAGTATCCAGAATAAAGCCAAACTACAAGAAGGTGCATGGATGTAGTAGTATCCAGAATAAAGCCAAACTACAAGAAGGTGCATGGATGTAGTAGTATCCAGAATAAAGCCAAAATACAAGAAGGTGCATGGATGTAGTAGTATCCAGGATAAAGCCAAACTACAAGAAGGTGCATGGATGTAGTAGTATCCAGAATAAAGCCAAAATACAAGAAGGTGCATGGATGTAGAAGTATCCAGGATAAAGCCAAACTACAAGAAGATGGATGGATGTAGTAGTATCCAGGATAAAGCTACTAGTTTTAGGATCCACTTATGCATTGTTCCGATCAACAGTTAAAAAATCATACGACTCTTTGTCAATTTTATTATATCATTCTAACATCCAAAAGTTCTGAACTGCTGTTGTTCAGCCAACTATAGAGGTTTTGACTCTAAAGGGCAGATGATTAAGACGGATAAATAGTTGTTTATTTTTTGGACGAAGTCACATTATTGGAGTCCGGGGGGGGGGGGGGGATATTCCAGGTAGCTGCTGACTCCCATGCTCGATGCATTGTTTCTATTTCTGAGTCAGGGGTATTTGTAAGAGCGTACTGTACCTGCTACAGTCATTTAAATGCTGTATAACCAGGCCAAACACCTAAACGGCGTCCCTCCAAAGACGCAAATAGTGCACGGACTATACAGCTCTAGATGAACTTTTCTTAGAATGCGCGGACCAGGAAACCTAGTCTCCACGCACAGGAAATTCCCTTTGTGCTAATAAATCATTTTATATATATCTTAACGCGATGAATATTTGAGAATATTTTTACAGGAAGAGATATGACTTTTTGAAGTGCAAATTTTAATTCTCCGTTTTCCTGGCATGACGTTTATCTTTCATATCTCAAACAATAACAGAATCGTTATAACTAGTTTACCAACGAATTTTGAACTGTTCAGATTAAATGCGTCGGAAATACGACATTAAAATTTTGCTTTTGTTTATGTAATGGCAATCGAGTGATAATTGTAATGACTATATATGGGTAAACGGCAATTAACCACGTTTATGATATAATGAAGGCCAAATGCGAATATAGAGCTTCTGAGTCAGTTTATATTATTTCAGGAATTAGTTGCAGCAAGGGTATTATATATCTGGCACATATAGCATAAAACAGTGATGACCACCTCATATAAGGGGATTATATACATGTCTTTTATTTGCACGAACTATCGTCTTCCGTGCTATTTTTTAAATTATTTTCGTTTCAACACCAATGATGAGGGAAATACTTATGAACAAATATGAATACGGTACAATACATTAAAATACACACGAATAAGAGCAATCGTGTATGTTGAGAATACATCATTACAAACAAATACTGAAATGCTCTGGTCAACAGATCTGACATTAAATATTTGTCAGACTAAGGTTTAATAAAATTATCACAATGGAAGTTGGCTAACTCCATCATTGCGCATATTATGGTGCGGGATATATTTAGTAAAAACACAGTCTACTGGTGATAAAACTAACTGTGTGAGCCGATGTATACCTGGGATAATTTTACCACAGGACATAAAAACAGTTAAATCATAAATACGCAGGTAACGCAAAGGAGAATTAACTATAAAAAATTCGTGTATACAATGACGTGGTTGATTTCATAAGCATATTATTACCAGAAGATATATTTAATGCTTGTAATAATTCTGTACGATGTGAACGTTTGGTAATACCATATCCTCTTCATTATACCACCTTGCGTGTTTTCTATTTTTTTTCCCATCAGGTTGATGTTTATATTAACAGCATCAAGACCATATAATAATGCTGGTTGACAAATAGAACGAAATAAATCAGATTTAGTATCGGACATAACGCCGAGGTAGCATACGTACCTATGTCAGACAGAGAATGAGAGTTGTTGCTACATTTTGGTAATGCGATTATCAACATGCTGATTGAAGTCAGTTTTAGCAGTAAAAGTAACGCAATAGAGTCAATAGAATCAGAATTGTGTATTTCATTATTATCGATATAAAACATCGGCTACTTATCACATATTTACACAGTAGGCTGGTACTAGAAACTGACTTTTTTAATCCGAATTAAAAACGCCACTTTAAGGAATATTCCGATACAGTAGAGGTCAAAATTCTGACATCATCAGCGTACGCAAACGAGTCGTATGGCAAGGTTGGGTAATACGAGCGACTTTTGTTAAATGTGTTACTATGACTTTGTAGCACCGGATATTGATAATGCGTAAAGTGTACGTGAAAATACTCCTAAACCTCCATTATTTGACTAATTGTTGATATATTTACGGTTCGAAATAATCTCACGATTTTAGAAAACAATTTAATTAAGAAGTGGCTCATATTACATTGGCACCTGGAAATATGAACGTGCCATCAGTTTAATATGAGCATCCCTAGGTTAGAACCCAAATTGTTGTGAATACCCATTGCTAATCACAGAAGCGTAATATGACAATATTAATATGTAGATAGAAGATTAACGTCCAATTCTCGTCTCCTAATATCATCGTATATGCAAGATGTGTCGCCAAATATAGTCACATATACACACCAACATCACAGAGATGTATCTGATCTGGAATAGTAAGTTATCGTTGTCACAACGCAGCTATGATTCACAATCATAGGGTCAAATAAATAATATGTGTACATTTATAAGCCGTGAACAACTTGGATATATTAATTAAAATATCCGGTAACTTTTATAATTAAACATTTGATTTAATTTGTATATCACTTGCATATCACAAAGTCCTGGTCTGTATGGATGTGTGGATTAAAAGGATGTATCCCACTCTTTCTGAATCCACTAATTGTATTCTTGACTGTCGCAGGTTTGCCATATGCAATCCCAAAGATCCGATATTTCTCTCGGAAACTGATCGACCGGGGTGATTTCGGAGCCACGTTTGCACCTCAATGTTATAGTAATTATTCGGGCTTTTGAACAGAAATACATCTAACGGCTGCAATTTGTGGGTACAATGAGAAGGTAGGGAGACAAATATGACGTTCCTCTCTCTTACTTTGCGGATGAGTTCCAAATTCTTTGTGTGACTGCTGTGACCATCCAGAATCAGCAAATCTGGTTGCGCACGATCAGTCGGTTGACAAAGTGATCGAACCATTCATTGAATATTTCGGGGTTGATCCAACCCGATTTGTTGCTCTTCCTATTTTACCTGTTGGTGCTTTATTAATCAGCTCTTTCAGAAAGCGAACCCTAGGGATTATTGGCATCGGTGGTATGAATTCACCAGTGGCTGATGTACAAACAACTGCTGTCACATTTGTTCTCCGTTCATCACTGGTAAGGGCAGAAACACCTTTCTTGTCTCTCATTGCCGACTCTTTAGTTGGTTTGTGACACATTTAGTGTAACCAAATTCATTGTGTTGTCACTGAATATCCTGCTAGACAGGGGGTCCTAAAGGCCAGCCATCTTCACTCTGTTGAAACCAATTGCACGTTGTATGGACGTTGCTTCTGGAGTTCGCAGAGCAATATCACGGTTTCTACTAAGGAAGGCCCTCATCCAATCCACACCTGCCATCTTTGTTAGCTTGTTGAATGGATTTTTGCTGTTGTTCAATTAATACTACTGGAATACGAGCTGGCGTACACCAACCAAGTTTAGGCCATACATTCTATTTTCCATATCCATGATAAGTTCCTCCTGTTAATCAGGTCTGAGAACCGATAAGCGCCCCAGAGGAGATTCACTAACTCCTGTGCCAATGGGCAGTTTCTTCAAGTAGCATCTAAGTGTCTGCCTGGGAACATCATTTGCAGTGTTAGATTATCTCTCTGACGTTTTGTACATCACTACATCTCTCATGGCTGGACAGAGAGATTCGTGTGTCCATTTGCCACGGCTATGGTGCTTCATAAACTTCGACATCTTCTGAAACATAAAAAATAGCTCCCAAAATATTGAATTTACAATGACACAAACGGCCATACATTAAACCTGAGCATTTATTGTTAGCCATATGTAGCAGAATTTTTCATATATAGACACTCATAGATAATATGAGCATATGCTCATCCAATTTAATGTGGCTCATATTACCTACATGCGCTGGTATTATGTTAAAATTAGAAGAAAAACATTTCAATAAATAATTATTATCGTTTAATTACACAGATTTTCAATATGATAATGCACTCATATGATACAGTTTTGGAGGCTCGGAATAAAATGTGGGAGACTTATATCATTTAATTGAACTAAGTGAAATCTTAAGAAAATGGACAAAATATAATTTGTGCAGCTTTAAATGAAATTGATGAACTTACCCATTACGAAAACCATTCCCTTGTTGAGAGACGCTGCAGTACTCGCGGAATACACACCATGCGGTACACGCACACATCTACCCATTTAAGAGACTTGATGGTGGCTCATATTACCCAACCTTACCCTATAAATGGGTACCAACTCGAAATTCTTGATTTACACCATCTAATTCATATAATAAGTCAGATAAATACATTTTAAGCAAAAACGGTGTCAGTGTGTGTGTGTGTGTGCGCGCGCGTGTGTGAGAGCACTTTTATCGACTTTGACGAGCAGCTGATTCTATATTAATGTTGCATCTTTTAATCTTAGCATGACCATTTTTACCTAAATCGAGCACTCAGATTTACCACCCGATGAGTTATAGCATCAATAATTAACTGGAATATATTTAACATCAGTTTAACATAATGTGGTAGAGATTAAAACAGCATCAGCCTAATAAGAGTTCATTTCAGGCAGCATCTTATTTAAATCTGATGCGGAGCTAGAAATTTCGACTTGAATCTGTGAGTCGGTTGGCGCAAAGATTCGCGTAAATGTTTTGTTGTTGTTGTTTGAATCTTAGTTGCTTCGCGCAACATTTAAGGATGGTTAGGAATAAGCTACTAAAATTGGAAACAAAACGAAGGCAATTAGTTTTTAAATCGAACATCAAAGTCAAAGTCATTCTGATTGTATATGTAACATATTGTGTAATGGATCAGTGAAATTGAATGTGCCATTGACAATAGTCACGTGGTTTTTGTCGAGTCTGTTTACAACAGAGTTTGCACAGTTCATATAAATATCACGTGAGACGTGCATTTAATTGACGTGTCTACGGGTATATATTAATCCACTTTCCATCCTTCTTAAAATCTACTTATTTAAATCTAGAAAGAATTGCATTTGGGTATAACTATAAATGTGTTGTATGTTTGACGGCAACTTCTGTGCATATGGTTGGGAAAATGGGCCGAGCGACTTTCAAAGGAAATGAGGCGAAGTAAAAGGTAAACCACCCTTTAGACATGCGTACGTCAAGATCTGAACGAGATATGTTGTCAATACCGCTATCAGTTAGACCGTGGAGGCGCCTGATGTATTTTGTAAGCCAGACAATATTTTAATTCTGCGTTCAATATAAAGTGCAGTAATAGAATAACTCACGTTGATTAAGGCGCTATAAAAATATTAATATAATAATGACCCAAGTGAATCCGGTACCGAAGATAAACAAAACATTGGATGGGTTCTGCCAAGTTGTTCTCTATTCTCATATAATTTATAGTTTAACACTGAAGCAGCACATCCAAGCTGAAGAAAAATTTAAAAGACTATTATAACGTAGATAAAACCTTATATTTCGGAAACATGTGAACGCCTATGGTCGATATATATATATATATATAGTAACTGCGTTATATAACTGTGCTAATTAAAGTACCCGATCTGTCGATTTCCTATCTAAGATGTCTGTATCTAATCTAAAGGAAGAACTTTAATTAATATACACATAATTAATATGCGACCATAAAAATACAAAAACGTAACACTGAATGTCAGAAAATGTAAACGAACTGTTAATAGACCGATTCAATTACCCCTGGCGCCAAAATGCGGCTGAGTTTCACACTACAGTCTCGGGTTGCATGGGGATTTACGCGAGTAGTGGCCGATAAATGTGTTACTGAAAAATTGTATATAGGCTATTTACCAGCTATATTTGGATTTTATTTATAGTTAATTAAGGGTATGCAATCTCCAGATCATAATTTTGCATTTAATAGGAATGGCAGATACTTCAGCCAATATATATATATATATATATATATATATCGCGATTTGCATGGCTATCATGGTCCGGCCTGTCTAGCTGACATTTTTTTAAGAATCTTTGCCATCTGACATGTCAGAGACCTGAACATTTACAACAAAAATGGAAAAATATTGTCTGCAGCACAACACAACATTGAACGAAATATGCACAACATCACTTATAAAGACAAAAAAAAAACAAGTGGGTGAGGGACCAAACTAAAGTTATGGACATTATGGAAATAATTAAAAACAGAAAATGGACATGGGCAGGTCACATCAGCTACAGAACGGATAATAGATGGCGTGCAGCATTGACAGTTTGGACACCGACGGGTGGCAAAAGAAATCCAGGAAGGCAACGAAAAGGTGGAGAGATGAACTACAGCAGTACTGGGGCAATGTGAACTGGTACATGAGAACAAGAAACCGAGACCTTTGGAGGCAACATGCTAAGGCTTTCGTCCTGCAGTGGACTGGTCATGGCTGAAGATGAGGACGACGCGAATGGATAAAATCAATGATCACATAGATTATTATTCAATGGGTGATTCCTATTAATGTAACATTGGTATTTATGCATGATATCTTGTATTGAAAGTGAACCGTTTTATTTTCTGAATGAGCCATTCGTGTAATGTTTACTACATGTAGATATCAAGGACTAGTAAAATAATATTTCCAAAACTTGCAAATTGCCCTTTAAATCTACATTAAATTTTGTTTTAAATATTCAATAAAATTAATTTACATCCAGTTAAAAGTTTAATTTTAAAATTATCTATTTAATCCGTTGAAACCTAGGCTGAAAAAAATCCCCTACGAGTCAACATAAATAGCGAAGGCTTAGCTGTGCTACTCATCTGGAAAGGTCGGTTCGATCAATCAGCGGGTTATATCCTTTGGAAAGAGACAATCGTTCAGCTGAAATAATAGTGTCAGTCTCCGTGTATTACGAAATAATTTGCTGAAAGATTTCTAATATTTATCGTTAGTGAAAAGACCGCTTCACGTTGACCTGAAAGAAAACTTTCAGTTCAATGCCCCTTCCCCTATTAACAGTGGGCGCCATAGCTGTTTCTAACCGGAGACCGGAGTTCTCCTGGATCGGTATATTGTCGTCAGTTTATGACTCCCACGCCGTTATACATCCCATTAAAACATTTTCCGTGTGCCATAGCTGGGATTCGGTATCAATATAACTAGTATATTAAGGGAATATAATATCTGAATGTTTAAGAACACTAAAATTATTATTAATGGATTTTGATATGTATGATGTATTAACGATAACTTCATTTTTCTCAAATTGTCGAAATTGCAAAAGTTTCACGATAGCTGATTTAGCGAGGGCATTCAGTGTGTGTAGACAGTGTTTGAGCGAAACGTATCAACTTCGAGGCGAAAGGAGGTAATTAGTTCATGTTAAGTAGTCTTAATGCATACCTAGTTACTGGGTACTTAGTGTACACTGAAGAGTGGGCCTTTGATATTTCAGTGGGCTTCTATCAGAGGACTGGGAAATGCACGCCGGAAGTTTTATTGCGACACATAAAGCCGCGTGACACAAACTGACGAAAACGCCTTAATTGGACAAAACTGACCTATGATAATCAATCGTCAAATTAAAACAATATGTTGTGAGTAAAATGTAACATTTATATCAAGATAAAAATTGAAAAATATTATTGCATTCTTTTCTATATCATAGCATTTAATTACATCCGGTGCTGCCATAAATACACTACATAAATACACAACACACGTGATATGCATATATTTTTAGCTGACCGCACCAGCTTGAATCCCCAAATATTATTGTATTTGATCTGAATTATGAAAGCATCGTAGTTTTACGGGCATATATTTACACACTGTAGCCCATACGGATCAAGCGTTCCCAAAGGTAACGAGGCGAACTGAAAGATGAAATACTATGTAGACATAGCTGAGCCAGAATTTGAGACCAAGTGTCGAAGGTAATGATGATTGATGTTTTACGGCCACTTTTGTGCACAAGGTAGGCCGAGCGACTTCCAAAGGTAATGAGACGAAGTGAAAGACGAAACAACCTTCAGATATGCCCACGCCGGGATTCGAACACGGGTGGTAGTGATCTGTGGACCAGCACGCTACCGCTAGACCACGGAGGCGCCCCACCCAGGTGCCGAAGGAGCACATCATGTAATTGTATCCCGTCGTCAACTTGTCTCCCATTATTATGCCGATTGTTGTTAGAAAACAGCGGATTTTTTTTGTATTCTTATCAACTTGTCTATAGTGAGAATAAAGCCTTTTTACATACTGAGACACCTCTCCAGGTGGACGGACACACAGGCAGACAGGTACATGTGGGTACAAGCAGAAAACTCGACAGGCTTTAACTGATTACCTATCTCACGACTTCCAACAAGTAAGCTTCTTTAAAAACAAGCCGTGTCCGCATTTGATCTACAACGATACAAAGGCACTGGCTAATACTTAGAGAATACCAGGTACTAAGGGTTAAAAGTATTTCTGTGTGCTTGTGCGCGTAAACGGTGAAAGCCTGTAAATGGGCTTGGTTAACAGCAATTCCACAACAAAAACTGCCAAAAGAATCCAGCTATCCGGGGACACCTAATTGTTTAGTTATTCAACACCATGAATGATCGCATCACACATTATACCAACAATTGGTGGCCTAATTGGGATTAGCGTTCGCATAACTGTTATTAATCTGATTTTTGCAACGGCTCAGCCGTTAGAAGAAACACATGGTGCCAGTTAAGGAGTCTAGTTGTTATTGTTGTTTTTATGCATTTCGGCCGAGATGTTTTGAAACGCGATGGCTATTCAGAGCGGCAGGTGTTATAATTCAGCTGGTGTGACAGGTGTTAACAACTATGCCAAACGATGGAAAACTATAACAGCCGGGAGTAGTCAGTCTTGTCTTAATAACGAGCTCCCGTATGGGCGAGCTGGTCATTTTCGCCAGTTCGTCCTGTGAAGGCGTGGAGCCGACGTGAACGAAGATGATCGAGCTAAACCCACGAGTCAACAGCTTCCGAGAGATCACTTCGAGGAAATCATACGGACAGTATGGCCTCGTGTTTTACTGGCTAGACACAGCGTCCAGCAAGGATCGTCATACCTGGTACTTTCCTGTTCACATGACAGCTTATTCTCTCTTCTGATCAGCGGTACTATTTAGACGAACACTTGTTCCAAGACCGACTTCGAGCAAGGTCGAACGTGTAAGTCAATTTATCGCATTATGGAAGGCCCGTTGCATGAGGAACATCCTTATAATTATTTTCATTACATCGTTCCATATTGTTGAGGTTTCGCGGAGAAAGCTGCGCGTAAATTGCTTTTTATCGTATTATCGAAGGCTACGCCGCCAACACCATGTCATCCAGTGTCACTCCGAGAAAACACAGAAATGACAAACAGGTCCAGGCGATTATTTTTAACATGAAAGAGCAACGCCTCCTGGAGAAGGTGTATCAGGCACTGAAATTGGAGGAGGCTCACTCGCTGAAACTACTGAGGCTCAGCTACATCGACGTCAAGGCGAACCAGTGTCGCATCGAGAAGAAGGTTTCCAAGATACACTCGTACCTGACGGCTGCCGACATCGCCGAACTGAAGGTTCTAGAAAGCGAGGGTAAACTTCCGATGGATACCTGCCGGATGTCGAACAGTGCCCTAAGGATAGCGTGCGCCATTCAGAGGTTGAAGCTGGCGCCGACCGAATCGTGTTCGCCCCGTACTCGTGCCCACACAGCCCGTGCCACCAGGATTGATATACCGAGAACGCCGAATCACGAGCCGAACGGGCAGACGGCTGCGGCAGCCACACCGATTCGGGACAATCTGTCCCCTTATCGTGGGCCCGTGACTCGTACTGGCCGAGCCGCGTCCGTCGTTCCGCAGAGTCCCGGACGCAATCCCGTCAAATTCGGCAATGACGAAAGGTTGAGTACCGCCGAGATATCGGAGTCTCGTCGGCCGAAAGCCCTTAGCGACAGACAGACCCAAAGAGCGGTAACATCGCTTGGATACTGTAACGGTCTGGAAAGCGGCCGTGGCCAGAGACGGCCCCAAACGGCCAACTGCGTATTGTACTCGTCGCACGACGTACAGAAGGACAGCCCGGCCGACGGTCGGAGAAAGACGGCCGTACTATTTAACGGCTTGGCTGAGGGTATCGCTCGCCAACGCGAAGACGACCATAGGCAAGAACTGCTCGCCGAACAGCGTACCATTAGCAACAATCTGGAGAAGAGGCGGCAGCAGTTCCTGACGAGGACGTCCAAATGGGTCGACCAGAACCGCGCCATCACGGATCCAGATCCGGGAACGCTCGTATCCATCAAGCAGCTGAAGAACCGCGACCTGATCCGAAGGGCATGCGCACTGGGCCGGAAGCTGAACAGGAATAGTCTAATGAGCTCGGACGGAGTTCGCTTGGACAGCGTCGACGACATGTGGAAGGACCTGAGGAAGTGCCGCTACATCCGAGCCAGCGATGATCAGCTCGATTCGTCGGGCGTTAACACTCTCGCCTCGGACCAATTCCTGCTGCTACAGAGGATGAAGATCTCGGATATGGTGAGGAAGCCACGTCCTCATTCCAACAGGCACGCCGAGAAAACATAGCCGATAGCTCGTCGTTGTGAGGATTTCTTCAGACTTATCCGTGGAACAATAGACAATGTGGTTGTTCCATTCCAGTTTGAGAATAAACAGTGAATGTCAGTTTGCATTGATTACCGGGAATTTTACTTAACCGAATTTATCTATCTATTTATGGGTGTAACAGTAAGTGCACGAACACACTAATTTACTACAATTATCAGTTGAATAAAACATGATTTACTGACACAGTTTATACATAATACACACCGGATACACATCGGTAGTACACGTGGCACAATGTGTAGGACAACATACTACCAAAGTCATCTATAAAACTGCAATAAATTATGTCTCTTAGCTTGGAGTGGATATTCTCTGTTCACACACCTGACCATTCACAGGATGTAATAACACACACATACATATAGGGAGAGATGAAATTACCACCAAACACTTCATTGAGTCTTTATCAAATTATGGGAAGTAAAGTTTGCATTTATTGGTCATAACACGGTATGGAGGATTATGATTTAATATCTCTAAATAAACATCCCTGATGATTTATTGGACATCATAGTTTGTGTGCGTGTGTGCATGTGTGCCCATCGGTATGTGAGTTACACACAAACACTTCTAAACGCCATACAAATAAAATGAATAAAACACCCTATCAAAAAAAAAAAAGCTAATTTATTAACATAAACAATCTTGCATATATTATGCTACCTCACCAACTAGCTTTTTATGTGTCTCCAAATTCTCCGGATTAAGATTGATAAGCTTGTTACTGGATTCTGCAAGTTCCACTATAGACACACGACCTCTCTGTTTGATGAACTTAGCTACGGCCTGATACTCCTCAGAGGTAATAAAAATGAATTTTCCCCGATCATCCATTACACCAGAGAGCTTAGACTCGTCTAACAGAGTATTTATTCTATCAATGGCATCCTGAAAGATATAAAGCCTTGACAGATAGAAACCTGAAATAAACAAATATCCTAAAAAAAATTTATCATAATTTAACTCGATGCATCATTCTAGCCACGGCTGTAATATTACGAACCTGTGTTTTCATTTTGAAGTGTGCAGCAAGATCTTCTAGCATCACCACCTTCATATCCTGTATGGGCAACAAAAGATATAAGTTTCACAACATAAGGAATACTGTAGCATAACCCAAACTAAATTTAAGATACAAGAGATAGCCATTTCTGGCATATTAAAAACCTGACTCACTAAACCTACTCTCAGACTTCGACTTTGTTCCATATCTACCAAATACCATTTATGCTTCTTAAGCCATAGGCTCAAGACATGCGGCTTCATTTGAATCATGTTATCCATTTCACATCATAAATATTAATGATTTTTGAAGAAACTAGATCAATATATATATATATGGAAAAAAATCACTTCATATTCTGCTTACAATTTAGAAACCAGAATGAAAAACCCTAAAATAATGTACCACCGCCCAAAATGATATATATTGCCATGATAACGTATATTTATTGCATTCTTGTTTTTTTTCTACTTCTTTTAGTCCATTAGTTGTTTTTCGTGGAGGATTTTAGATTGAACAGAGAAATGTTCATTATTTTATCAGTCAATATCGGCTTACAACAATAAATACTATTGTTAGGGTATCAATGATATTTAATATCACGTTTTTTACCGTGACGATTTGGGATTTTAAATAACAATGAACAGTCCACCAAACCAAACGGACACTAATCAAGAGAATGAGGAGTCTGTTACAGTGTGACGTTCGATAATGTTTTCAGTGTTTCAAAACTGTCTAGGTTACTCTAATATGACATATACCGGTAATTATACTCTGACATGATATTGGCTTCATGGAACAAAAATTAACTATTTCTTAAAATCAACATTGTTCATTTATTTATTACGAACATTAAACATAAGCTCACAGATCAATTTAAGCGCAAGTGCTGGGAGATGTGATGCAGTCTACTGCAGAACAAATGCAAATTCTCTCTTTTTTAACAAGAACTCAAGCAGGTCATATATTTCAGCAGTGCACATTTGTTACTGTTTGCACTTCATCAAAATTAATATGTTGCAATATCAGACATTATTTTGTACTGATCCTCATCCTGAATTAATAATTGCATTAATATTATTCACAGCATACAGTGATACCGTCATGGTAAAATGGCCTTGAGCTCAGAGTGAAAGGTCAAGAAAATATCGCCATGAGTGACGACCTTGACATTTGAGCCATTTATTGACAGATGAAACAGCACACAGAGAGAGGTAATAGTGGGATTTGTTCCCAAGATCAGGTGTTCTGTAGCATACTCAGTTATGACAGAACTCATAATGTCAATCAAAACCGACATCAGAACACACAGTCACACACATGAAGAAATTGATAAAATTTCTTGCCAAACTACCCTTCATCTTACAACAATTCGGCATAAATCATATTAAAATAAATTTATAAATACCTTTATGTAGTTTATAAATTGCTGCAGCAGTGATTCAGTCTGAAAAAAGGCAACAAACAAAGCAAAGTTTAATTTGACTTAACAAAATCAGCTTTTAAAAGGAACTCTTTTCAGAAAGATTGATATAACAAGCCAAGCGAAAATATTTGAAACTAACATCTTGATTCAACTCATCCTCATGTGTTCCTTCCTCTTCAACTGTAAAGGTCTCCTTCAGTTTGAGATATTCTTCATGCTCCCTTCTTTCCCGCTCTTCTCGTCTTCTTGCCTCTTCTTCTTCCTGTGCCGAATTGAATGTTTATTTAATTTACTCAGTCAGTCGGCGACAAATAAGTAGTCTGTTGAAATATCAATTAGTAACTGAATAAAGGTAATGACAGCTCTCTGTTATATATGGTTATATTCAATGACACATTTTGACATCTCAGATTCAAGGACTTTCCTGGACCTTCCAATGTCAAATTCAATGACCTTTTCAATGAATTCATAAACCTTTAACGTGCAAAAAATACACCCATATTTCGGAAGAAGTGTAATGACTGAATTCCTGTATGCTTATGATTAGAAATAAAGACCTATATGTCCAAATTCCAGGACTTTCAAGGACCTCTACAAAAATTGCAGGCCTGGAATCCAAATTTTCAATTTCCAGGACTTTCCAAGGACCTGTGCAAACCCTGTGGTAAACAACCATAGCAACAATCAGGAAGTGAAGATTGTACCCGAATGTGTGCACTTCTAATCAGAAAATTCCTCAATTATGACAGATGTTCTAATGGGGCAGTCAGTAGGGCAAATCACTACAGACCTCTAAGCCATGGAACTGAATCACATTATAGCTTGTGTCAATGGGATGGGATGTTTCATTGGGTAGCGACATGTTTTGGCCAGATCATCTCATTTCATCGATGTGTATTGTCACCCAGCCAAATGTACCAGGTGAGCACCAGTGCCAACGTGAAACAAGGCAATTCCATGTCAACTAAACCATTAACCACAACATGATTTCATAAAACTGTGCACTGGTCATCGTTCGCAAATGAAGTTATATCTGAAAGACAGCCAGATATATGGAGAAAGCCAATAAAATAATTACTTGCTACAATTGTCCAGCTATTAATACCTGCCCTATACCAGCTGGCAATAGTTAACCATATTTAGGACCTATTTTCAGTAAACAATGCAAACACCTGGTGAACTGCTGGTTTTCTCTGTTTCGATGGCCCTCCATTGTTTAGTGAACCTACCACTTGTTTAGTAATGGTAAATTAATTTGTGGATATATTTTTTAAAGCAAACTTCAATTCCAATTCCATTTTTTTAAATAAGCAATTCCAATTCCTTAATTGGAATTGGCCATCAATTCCAATCCCGGAATTGAATTGACCCCATGTCTGATAAAAATATACGAATACCCAAAGTCAATTGTGTTTGATGAGACCTGCCAGTCTTCTTTCAGAAGATAGACAAAACGTAACTTCAGAGAACTGTCATAATTAGGACATCTGTTTAATTTATGATGCAGTTAAAATCTACCTAAAGAGAAAATCTAATGGATGATTGTCACAAAACATAAGATTCTGAATATGAGAAAGCAAAAGAGGCTGGAAACAGATCATAAAATGGCATTTTTCTGACTTTGGAATGTGGATGAACTGGTAAAATCTCAATGAAGATGATAAGATTATGTTTTACGATGTTTACTGTCAACCCAGATCAAAACAACCTTCAATAACAGGATATCTATGGGCAGTAAGATTTTTGGATGAAGACACCCATAATGATAATGGTGCATATGCTTCATGTTCAGTCTATGCCTTTTTCATGTACACTTACTGTTGACACTTAACATACATATATAGATAGGATTGTATTTCTGAATACTAATAAATAAATATACTGAATATTGTTGTTTTATTTTTCACAACTCAAAAACATGGAATGAATATAGGGCAGGCCCACAACATAAAAGGCCTCAGTCTCATTATTTCAGGTCAATATTTTTACTGAATTAAGTCATTATTTACTCCAACAAAGTCACATTAAAAAAAATACATTATGTGATATATATATATATATATATATATATATATAGGTATATATATATTTGCCATTATCACACACATACACACACACACAAACCAGGGTTGGGGTAATCATAATTGATTACATGATCTCAAGTAATCGTATTTCCAGATGCAATGTAATCAATTACATTGTAAATGTAATCATAATCAGCAATTACTTTCACGATTACACAAGGTGTTTGATTATTTACCATGTTATATCATGCCTGAGATATGGTTTGATGTGTAAGGCAAAAGTTAACAATAGAACTGTTGATTTACCCATTGAAGGACTGCTGTCATATGATGTCATATAATTTATTTGTTCTACGAAGATGACAGGAAAATGTGTTGAAACACTACTTCGGATGTTGCCGCTATTATAAGTCATATAAACAAGCATTTCAGATTAACTCGTGATGTTTTCACACAGCCAGCAATTGTGCATTGGTTCTTTCTGACACAGTCATTTTAAATCCAGCTGCAAATGATCCTGATTGGCCAGCAGTGGGTTGAAAAGCAGCCGATTAAATTAACACATGTGATAGTGAACATAAACAAGGCTATATGTTGGCCCCCCCGATCGACATACAGGTTAACAAATGTGGGCATTACATGGAGATCAAAGGTCGAAGTACAGAGTTTGGAGGTGACCGAGTAATAGAAGAAGAATTTAATTTAAAGCATAGCAATAATTTAACTGTGAAAAAGTGGTCCATTTACAGAGGTGGTCGGATTTGGGAGTTTGACTGTATTTTAATTATTCTATTTATTATATAGACCATACCAGGCTATAGTCAGGCCACAAATGATGTATTTCATTACTAAATATATAATGAAACAATTCCATTTATATTGTTTGCACTAATCTCAGTTAGCTCTATAAATACCAATGCATTGATGGGAAATGCATTACTTGCTCCTTTGCTCTATGGTGAATAGTGATCTTAGAAATATTAAAACAAATTAACGTCGTACAATGGCATCAAAGCGTCTTGTACATTTACATTTCTGGCATTTTTCTATCGATATTATACATACAACTGAGTAAATATTAATGAAGAATCACATTCATGTTCGTATTATATACATTGTAATCGTGATTGTAATCATATTACTATACAATGCAATTGTAATCGATTATATTCAGAATGCATGTAATCGTAATCGATTACCTTGGTCCTGTAATGACCCCGACCATAACACACACACACACACACACACACACTAGATTTCCTATCCACGACTGACTGACTGACTGGATAACTAAAACTGACTCGCACACTAAATGTTCAACTAACCGTAGCTGCTTCCTCTATCTTCCTTTGCTCTTCATCCTTTTTATGGAGTTTGTCAAGCATTTCTTGCTGTCGCTTCCGTTCACGGCGATCTTCCTCCTCTGCCTATCACCACGGTAATTATGACAACACGCAGGACATTTCAATCACTATTTGCCTTCCTAACGAATATTACTGGTCATTGAGTTCATAGATTAACTTTAAGATAATGAAATACCATTGGTATAAACTACAAAGTCCTGATTGATAATTTACATGTCATCTAGGGATTATTTTATAAAGTGCACTCAGATATGCACTCAGATTTTCATTTGACAACACTGTTATTAATATCAATCATTATTTTTGCTGTATAATAATATAATAATTCACACCACATTTCGAATGCTAGCTACAGCTTTACCTCTCTTTGAGCACGCCTCTCAGCCTTTTCTTGCAATTTTCTCATTTTCTTAGCTCCAATTTTCTTTGGTTGTCCACTTTCATCGAACACAGGTTCCACCTCAGGATCTGTTCATAAAATAATAAGAACACAGAAACATGTATGAGAGATATTATTCCAGAATATACAAACAATTTAACAAGAGGAAGGGTCAGTGGGTGATGGAGTGAGTGCTTTGATAAGACTTAGCGCTAGTCATACCTGGTATATATGACTATGGTTCATCTCTCTAGGGAAATATCCCACAAACACAGGTATAATTGGGATTCAAGGTTTGCAGCACTGTACTCTAACCATTGTGCCATAGGAATGCGAAATAAAAAAAAGAGGGAGGAGGTTCAGCGAAACGTATGACCAGCAAAGTATCAATACAAAACAAAGACTACTGAATCGCAACCAGTATCACCAAAGAACGAACAAAAATCAACCAGAGAATAAACTCGTACCGTTTGTAGTACACATGGATATAAGATGTAACATATGTAGTACGCATGGATATAGTAAGTGGCAAACTAGAAACTGTATTCTCACAGTTATTTTAGAATCTGAACTATCATCTGATTTAAAGATAAATGAAATAAATTATTCTAAAGGAATTATTTAACTAAAAAAAGTCTAATGTTTGTTTGGTTATATGTAATATACAGAGAACCGTATAAAATTATCAAAAGTCCACAATAATATTTCTATTCCATGAGGTATTTATGGTAGTTTGGAACTTGCCTATGTCTATATGCAAATTAGGACTGATGTAAAGTCACCTTTAGAAATTGCATTCTTGTGCCAAATAATTTATTTAAAAATCCTGGAAGTGAAAAAGCTTTAAAAATTCCAACAAAGTGCTATGAAAACAAGAAAATGTATAGCAGAAGGGATAGATGATGTCATGTTTAGCTAAAGTCATATGCGTTCATTGTGAATATGCAAACTGACTCAAGAGTCTGACAATCATCCACATAACTATTTCAATGGTTTGGCAGAGATTCTGAAGTGTAAAAACTGTATGCTACAAATAACCATAAAAAACAATAACAAAAACTGCTAAAAGTCTATTCCTGGTTTAAAAGGGAAAATGCATTACTTGTTTAGCTTTTATCACCACTGTTTGTTTCAGCAGAATTAAGTACCACCATCATTCTGAGGAGTATGCATTTTGTAGATGTCATTTGCATTCATACAATTTACACAATAATGCACACAATAATTCATTACATCCAATGAGGTACTCGTTTATGGCTAAATCAATAAGTCAGTGGCCATATGAAAAATTAGAAGCTGGTTGGTGTACTTGAACTAAGAATATCCTGGTTTATTACTCCCCCACTCTAACCTCTGAGCTATCATGATTTATGTTTTGTATTAATAGATTGGATTCCAAATTATAATATTCACAATGACCTTATCCAAATGAGCCCAGTCCATTGCACGGATGAGCTATGTCCGACTGAAACCAAAATATCAAATCTTCCACAGATTTTAATTAAATAACAGAAATAGTAAAATCGTAATTAAATGTCTCTGATTAATGCAAATCTAATTAATACATTTTAGGTAGCATTTTCAATACAAAAGATCTGATCTATTTAGATTTTTTTATTAAACAAAGGTATTAACATCAGTGTCATAGAAAAAATAAGATAATACACAATAATTGTCATCAAATAGTAATTTGTGCTACACAAGAATTCCTAGTGTACAAAAACAGTAGACTGTAGTGGGTTTGTATGCGTGAAACAAGGGAGTTTTTGTTGTTTTGAAAGGCAATGGGTATTATGTATTTAGAATGGCAAATTAAATTAATAAGGATCAGATTTTGTTCAATTTACTACAGAGAAAAAATCTGCCGTTATAGATATTTGGCCATTAGTGAGCATCATTGTGTATCACTGAGATGCGGTCAAACATGGGTGGGGGAGTCATTAATTATTCCAGCCATTTAATGTTATTAATTCCAAATCGAGTAATTTCATTGTTTATTATGACAATTGGAGATATAGTGTAATTCATTACAAAATCAGTTTCTGAAACAGCACCAATTATTTCAAAAATACTTTTAGCAAATAGAACTAAATATATATATATATATATATATATATATATATGATTTAATAAGATATTATTATAATAGATTAAATTCCTAAAATCTTAATTCTTATTTAAAGTTGATATGACCATTATTATCTCACCTTCATCATCATCTTCATCCTCATCATGTCTGTGCCTCACCACCATACGTCTTCTTGCCCCTCGTCTGATGCCACCCGCCATCTCAGCTTGGCGTATTGGAGCTGGACGTGCAGCAATGCCTGCATTGTTGCTGGCTTTGGCTGAAAGACAAAATTGATGATGATGATGATAATTGATGTTTTACTGCCACTTTGTGCACATGGTAGGCTAATTGGGCCAAGAGACCTCCAATGGTTTTGGCGACTGAAAGAGAAATATAACAACGAATACAGTGAAGTTTACGAATATGATAGAAGCAGGAGCGACATGTCAGAGAAATTTGTTTTCTGAAATTAAATCGCTATCAAATGTACATCATTATGTACAGTGTGTAATGGTGCGATGCTATAACTTATAGCATAAGGATGGGTGTAGGGAAGAAATGAGTAAGTTTGTCAGGTTCTATAACGATGAATTTGTTTCCATTGAGCCTAAGTCTATTGTTTGTCACCCAGCCAAAAATATCACTAAGACAGTCACCTAGCTGTTTGAGAGAAAGATGAGTGTCTGCTGTAGATAAAGATATGTTTACTTGGGTTTTATCTGCATATAAATGATGGTCTAATTTGTGGCTGTGAATAAGAGAGCTTAGTAGTGTTGTATACAGAGTAAACAGCAATGGTCTACGGATGGAGCCTTGGGGAAAGCCACAAAACATGGGAACTGCCTCAGAAAAACAGTTTCTTAATTTTATTGATTGAGACCTTTTTTTTAAAGAATGAGTGAGTGAGTCTGGTGCCCATTTTGCCATACCAATCAGAGAGGCGATCTAGATGAACAGAATAATTAATGGTGTCAAAAGCTGCAGATAAATATAATATTTCAATTATTGAACAATCAAAGAAAAAACATAATGCTGCTGCCAAAAATCTGTCATGCATGAACTGTTTTACAGCTACTGTAAATTGTAATTTAATTATGATGACAGTTTTCAGAAAATCTATTCATGCAGAATCCTAGGAGTGACACCTGTGTTGTTTTAATCCTGAGTCTAGTTCACAATCAAGAACGAGGTCATTAACCCCAAGGCTGCACCCTAAACCAATGCGCTTTAGAAATGAGATAAACAACAGATCTTTCCAAATGATGTAATTGTTTTTATAATTTTCGATCAATAAATCAGTATTATCTACCTACTGCTTACTCAGGTTTTAATGAAATACTATGATAACTAGAACTTAAAAGAGAAACAGAACTCAAAGTACAAAAGAACAATCTTGCCCACTGTTTAATGGCTGGTTTAAACTGGTTTAGTCCAGCCTGGCGGGTTAAACCCGGGTTTTACTAGTTTAACCTGATTTAAACCTGGGCTAAACTGGGGTTTTCTCAGAATACAGTATATTGACTCACAAATTCATACATTTTATGCACCTGAACAGTAGTTGTTTGGTATGCATTTTAAAGATGTTGTTGTTAAAGATGCTGACAATTTTCTCCAACTTTGGTGCTATCTGGACCAAGCTGTGTAACAGGTTGGGTCTGGAGAAAGCAGCCAAGCTTGTCTCTTGTTATCCTGTTAACGAGAAAAAAAACCCAGTAAATCCTTTTTTAAGATATTTAGGAAATATCTCACAGTTATTATAAACATTTCAGCCTTTTCAATAGCTGCCGACACCTGATGCTATACCTTGTCTATTTTACAGTCCCTCGTCACCTATTTTATCAGCAGAAAATTGGTCGACTACTTTGGTTTTGGCGAAAAAGTGGCCAAGAATTCACCAAATTCACTACATTTCCCCCAACTTTTTCAGGGGAGAGCCCATAACCCTCCCACTCCACTGGAGAAGGCCACTACTGTGTTAGTGTGACTACCACTACCCCACAGCCAGCCCTTCACTACCGCCCTCCCCATCCCCACCTCCCACCAGCAAGTTTGGTTATTAGTTAAATATAACATCAAAGTGAAATCCATGGGTGTGAGTGTCTGTATGTATATCGCTGGTGGTGAAGAAATTGATATATTTACGACACACTTGCTGACAACATGAGTTTAAAACAACTGGGTTAGCTTTTTTCGGGAATGACGACAATGATTTGGATTTTAAGCCAATACTTGACCTCGACTTATACGGTGAGCATATGCCTGAGGAAAGAATTATAGGATCAAAAATTGACCTTGACTTATCTGCCAGGTCAACTTGTATGTGAGTATACAGGGTAATAATATAATGTAAACAAACATCCTTTAGACTACTGTTTTTTTAATACTTGTTTTATGAAAAATTTCCCTCCCAAAAATTTGAGTCGGTTGGACAATATCAACCGATTTTAAGTAAATCTCTGCAAAGTTTGAACTATTTATGTATTTTTCGATAAGTGGGGAGTTATAATTAGTTTAAATTTACAAGATTTCTAGACTTGAAGACTAATTTACTATAGAAATAACTGAAATAATTTTGAAGTGGAAGCCTAATCAGCTTCCGCACCATGTAAAACAAGTATTAAAAAAACAATGGCCTCATAATTATATAATGTACTGGATGCTATTTAATGATGATGATTGGTGTTTTATGCCCACTTTCGTGCACATGGGCCGAGTAACCTCCAAAGGCAATGAAGCGAAGTCAAAGATTAAACAACCTTCAGATATGCCTACACTGAGTTTCAAACATGGTGGTAGTGATCTGTGATCCAACACGCTACCGTTAGACCATGAAGGCGCCCCAGGATGGATGCTATTTAATGCTGAATAACACCTTAAAACACATTTTAGAGACAGGGTGTTATTTGTAAAAGAACAGAAAATTACAAATTAAGAAAAATTAAAACTTAGTCGGTGACTATACCATATATAGTATAGTATACTGTATAGGGTAGAAGTGGGGAGGTTCAACCAGGTGGGGAGAATCGACCACAACAATAAAACACTATATCATTATTTATTACACATAATAGTTTTAGGCTAGAACATAATATATCACTGAATTATTGTTTTGTGTTTACTTTGCAACAATACACCACCAAAAAACAATTAGCAGCTGAAAGTGGGTGTGTCAATATTCAAACTTTTGCCGTTAGGTGTCAACATTTCAAAAGTCTATATCCTGTCTTTCTTTCTCTCTCTCTCTCTCTCTCTATATATATATATATATATATATATATATATATAAAGTGGGTGATGTTAAATATTAAATAAGAACATTGGTTCACATAAACAGTTATGTACACACACACACATATATATATATATATATATATACACATATGTGGTCAATCCACCATGCACTGTGGGCAAACTTCCCTGCTGCTACTGCAAATAACTTTAATGGCATTGAATTGGGTCACAAATCATATGATCAATGCCTTATTAGGAATATTAAGCATGGAGTGACCAGTAGAAAAGTACTTCTTGCCAATTGATGTATCTGTATACTAAGATCAAACCACTAAGGTGTAAAGTGACCCAACCTCCCCACTTCTACCCATGTATATTTAATTAAGTTATTTAATTAATACCATTTAATAATCTATTTAGTTATTCAACTTATTGTCTTTTCTGTTTTCATGGAATAAAAAGTCTGAGCTTTGGAAATGCAATGGCAGTCATTTGTAATTTTTTCATACATGAATTAAAAATAACTATTCTGGCAATAACCAACCATGACCACTATCTCATATATCTAGATCTTGAACCAAAAGAAATCCAATGTAGATATATCTAGACTCTAATCCTAAATTACAGCAACCTTGGACATCAGTAATTTCGGACTGATAACCTCGACCCCCCCCCCTATAAATGAATGGATTATTTTGCAAATGAACATACAATCACATACGGTATTGTTTAGATATTAATTTATTATGGTAATGTGGTTTATATTTTATTCATGTGAATAACTTATGTTGAAATTTAATAATATAGTTACATTTATCTGTATTGTTATATATCTTTTATATCAATATATTAGCGGTGATATGAGATTTGTATTGATATATGATTTATGACGTGTAGTTTTTGTACTTGTATACTGATGTGTTTTCTCTGGTAATGGAGGGTTAACAATAATAATATAAACGAAATGTATATTTTCGAAATAAATTGGTTAATTGATTGATAATACTATATAGATATTTTTTTTTATTTCTTTCTTTTCATCCTCAAAATGAGGAAAACATGCCATACATATATAGTAGATAAACATCACGAGAGCAGCATCAAGGAACACAAACTATAATTAAACTTGCACAGGTCCATATAGTCGGGAGCATGCAAGTAGAAGTTGAAATGTTATAAAAATAATTAGTATTAATATTTGATTTAATAAATTGTGCCGAATATGCAATATATTGGTAGATCCCTGGATTATGTAATTTTTTATAATTGAGACATATAGATAATACACTAAATGACGAACTGGATATGACATCAAAAGAATGGGCATATAGGCTTAGTAATATGTTGATACATTAATTATATTTTTGCATGCAGCGCAAGTGAGACGCTTGCTGTTTTTTATTGCTTTGGCACAAGGAATTCCATTTATTTTATTTTGCATGTTTTAGGCCGAATTTATTAGACAAAACATAAGACAATATTTATACAAACTGTGCACAAATGTAATTCATCAGCTTGCATGACAGGACACTGAATGGCCTAAAGTGTGCCGATATGTCATTAAACAAAATTCATCCATGTGCATGATAAAAGTGGAACATAGGTATTCACAATACTGACAATCAATGAATTTCTATTGCATTTAGCTTTAAGCCTATTCTGTTGATGAAATAATATTTTGATTTACGCATTATTTCCCCAAAAGATGGTATCTCTGAGCTTGCGCTCAAGAATATAAGCAAATATGAACACATATCTACACAATGTTGTATTTTAAAAAATCTGTAAATAAGAAAACCTATATTAAATCTGGTCAGATCATGTAATAAATACTTGCTAATGTAACCCGAAATGAATGTTGTGTACTGTTCTTCGTAACTATTATTGTGCAAGTATTAATGTTCTTTTTACCTGTTTATAATAAACAAAGTTAGTGTGTGTATGACGTAACAACAGCATGATTTGTGTTTCTCTGAGCTTACGAGTTTGTGCTAAAGAATACACGCAAATATGAACACATACACAACATCATGAAACATGGTATATTTAAATTCACAAACATTTCACTGGCAATGATGGCAAATTAATATTATTAAAACACATCTTAAAACTTTCAAAATTATGTATGCATAATTATAATAGTTTTAATGCATGATAAATCAGAACACCACGTAAATAAAATGTCGTAATTAAACATATTTCTTTTATTAACATATATTGTCGTCACCATGACCATCCATATATCCCTAGTAGCCCTACATATTAGGCAAGCTACGAGTCCGAAATAGCTATAAATGTCTAGGGTCCGAGAGCACTATAATTCACGGAGGCCGAGGTTACCAGTCCGAAATTACCATTACCAAAATCCGACTGGCCATTATACCTATTATCGCCCACGATCACTTAACATATGGATTAAAACTAAACCTTCGAACTTTCTTAAATATGTATAAAAAATCACTAATAGATACGTACGAGTAGAACCATATTTCCTGAAGACGGTAAGTAATACGATCAGAACTGCGACCAAACAAGCACCACACACGTATAATAATAATTCCATTTTTCTTCCCGTTTACTGTTGTCCTAGTTCCTCGATTATTCACTACGCTGCGCTACCGTCCCTGTGGAAATCAGTTTTATTCTATTTTATTTATAGCATTGACTTTTAGTGTCAGCCTTTTAAATTCTGTATTATTGGTACACATTTTTTATGATATTTACATTCCACTCTGATAGCTATCATAATCATTGTTTGTATATGTTACGGGATAAATAAAACCAATCAATCAATTAGTGCAATGCTAGTAATCGTTAGAGGAGCCACAATTTCCAGGGTGGACTATTTTAAAACAATGTTTTCCACGACCTCGTCGATGAATGAATAATTTAATGGGTGTTATATTTAGCTTCAACACTTGTCACACCAGGCACGAATAATTAATAAACATTCAAAACAGGGAAAAGAAGTAAGCGTGATGAATATGAACAAAGAAGAAGGACGCATCTTCGAGAGCTTATGATTTTAACAGATCAGTTAACATATCTGAAACCTTATAACAATCAAACGTAAACGATAATGTATTAAACAAAATATTATATTATGTACGATCAATGGACAATCGATCAAAAACAGAGCACATCATACGGGATTTAGTAGACGAACAAAAGATATATATCGCGGTGATTTCTTTGTTTCATAAAGATATAAGTAACTCATTATAATGAGTTGGCTATTCCACATATTTTTATTTTTAAATTTGTCATGAATATTTTTAAAGCTATGCTAAGGGGAGGATCCTTTTCGACATTCTATATTTGTTTTCTTTCATTAAAATTAAGAATGTTGACATAAACAAGTTGAATTGAACTGAATGAGGGGTGGATAAGGGAGCAGGTCTATCCCCTTTCTCTGAGGAAAAAAATGGAAATCAGATAATGCTTAGAAGTTTTCTGAAGCACTACAAAATCCGTATTTTTCAAATGTATAATGTGTATAAAACTGGCAAACGTAGACATTCCTGTGAAGAAAGACCAACAGTATGAGACTTGGTGATTGGTTCAGTGTATATAGAGATTCTTAGGAATATATTGGGGGTTATTCAATTTGTTACTAGAAACATGAAAGCGTCCCCAGTCATAACATATTGTGTCACTAAAATATTTTATAACAGACTGACGATTTATTTCAAGGTGCATACTTATAAGAAAGAAATAATGATGTTTAAAATATTGATTACCTCATGTAAATTTGCAGCAAATCGAAAAGGCTGGCCTTGAACAAACGTCTAGGTTGTATTTACTGTAATGTATTTTCATTAATGTTAAGGCAGAAAACCTTATATCAGCCATCCAGATCCTCAAGTGGCTTTTGATTACCCTAAGGATTTCATCAAAGTATAAGGTAAATTGGCCCTGTCAGACTGCCTGGACCATGGAGTTGGCAGGTTGTCATGCCATGATTCAAATTGCTCTGGGGGAGGCATCCCTAGTTTGACAATTAAAGATGGTATTAGACTCAGCAAAGAACTCACTGACCGGCAGTTGTCTGCAGAGGAACGGTTCTGGAACTGTTGCAGTAAGATATCAATAAAAGGAATACCAATTGATCTTTTGTAATAAAGAAAAGGTATATGTCAACAGGTACATTCGACCTATTACACTGAACCCTTGGTACCCTTGACGTTTCCTCTTCAGTACCTATGTATGAATCCACGTGCTTTGCTTCATCGTACCATCTCTAAAATTCTACACCGATGTCATCCCTCAAACATTGAATCTCTGATATGATATTGTCAATAATTGTGTGTGCCCCAAATACGTCAATATCTCTTCTTTGTAGTCTAGCTAACAAACCTTTCAAATAATCCAAACTATTCTTCAATAGTGTAAAGCCAACAATAACTCCAAAACTCTGCAGACTACTTTTCAAACCATGAGGCGTAGTCTTGGTGTCGCTATCCCAATTCCCATTAACCTCTGGATAGACATGTGAATTAACCATAGCTTCAAAGCAAGTGACCACGTGTTCATAAATCTCACCAAATGTTTCCAAACAAGAATGTCTTTCAACCCAGTGTGTCTTGCGCAAACGTTTAATTTTCTCGTGCCGAGTATTGGGGTAATACTGTTTGAGTGCAGGCTTCAGAAGTTTTTGTCTCTTGGGAAATTGTAAAAAAAAAATTTACTTATTAAGTATATGAAGTAAAATATAATTACAATTTGTCTGTTAAAAATAATGCAGAAATCAGAAACACATTACACAATCAATACTCAATGTGTTGTTATTTAAGAATGGCAAATTCGCAATACTATTACTAGTTATTATGTCTCCAAATGGTGTATTGCATTTAAAGATGGAGGATCCCTACTAGAGGTGGGAGTCCTGACCTTACCCCAGAAGATCCACCACTGCACACCTCGAACATGTAACCAAGGGGCGACTTCGTAGGAAAATATCCCACTAACACAGGTAGTGCCAACTAGTGGGTAATACGCTAAACGACTGTCGTTGTTGAGTTTGCATTGCATAGGGCGCCTCCGTGGTCTAGTTGGCAGCGCATTGGACCACAGATCACTACCACCTGAGTTCGAGTATGGACGTTGGCATATCTGAAGCTTTTTTATATCTATGACTTCGCTTCATTACCTTTGGAGATCGCTCGGCACATTTAGAGCTACCATGTGCACAAAAGTGGCCGTAAAACATCAATCATCATCAGCTTGCAGTGTAAAAGTGTTGTGAGTGTGTCAGCGTTAAGGCTCCGAGGGACAACGGAAAACGCTCTCTCACAGTCAGCATTGCTGTGTGGCAAGCTAAGAATAGCCACCATATTAGTTGTGCAAGTGCGGGGAGCCGCATCTGTCCCGCGCCATTGCCGTCTTTATAGTCATAATTTCACCCCAGTAACAGATTTCGGCACACCACCTTCTTCCATGACGAGCTATAGATGGTAGCTTAGCGAAGGAAAGTCGAATGATCGATCTTCTCTCGCGAGACTTGCGTGTTTTTGCACGCAGCATGCGTATCTGGTAAAAGATGATGATGATGATTGATGTTTTACGGCCACTTTTGGGCACATGGTAAGCTAAACGGGAAGAGCGACCTCCAAAGGTAATGAAGCGGCATCAAAGATGAAACAACTTTCAGATATGCCAACGCCAAGATTTGAACACGGGTGGTAGTGATCTGTGGTCCAACGCGCTACCGATAGACGACGGAGGCGCCCTAGCAAAGTATAGGGCAAAGTTCCTTCATAGCTGCGCAAATGTTGGCAGTGACAGCAAGTCATATGTTGCAAACACTAATTATTTCTAACTATTTGAGCATTTTACTGTTTTTGTACATTGAGTCTTTGTAACAGATAAACAATCATCTGCTGATTCTTTATAAGACGAAGTGAAAGACGAAACAACCTTCAGATATGCCCACGCCGGGATTCGAACACGGGTGGTAGTGATCTGTGGTCCAACACGCTACCGCTAGACCACGGAGGCACCCCGCGTATCTGGTAAAACAAAATAGGGCTAGACAATAGAAGAAAAAAGTATGGTTTTTCAACTATGCCCGTAGTCGGAATTTTATTAATAAAACTTTAATGACTACGGCTAAACCGAGGTACTTGACAGATCTAGCTGTCATTCTGTGAATCTGAATTATCTAGTAATATATTCAAGTAATAACTTCATTGCACTTTTTATCTGTAATATGTGACAGTTGCTAGTGTGTGTGTGTGTGTGTGTGTGTGTGTGTGTGTGTGTGTGTGTGTGTGTGTGTGTGTGTGTGTGTGTGTGTGTGTGTGTTTATAAAGATATTTAAGGCGTTGGCATAGGTGTTATGCTTTTATTCAAATAACAACTATAGCTTCAAGCTGTTTAAAAATATATTGTATAATTTAATTACCATTATAATTAGAAAAAAATTAAAGGAAAAAACAAATTTCTAAAATAATCCAGAAGAGGATAATCTAAATATAAACTATCATTGAAACAAAACCAGGCTTTGTGCTGATAAAGATTAAGCCTAAAAGTACAATATTAGTACACAGTATGAATATATATATGAATAATATAAGCATAAATCAGAATAAATTCAGATCAGTTAATAATACACTTAATAATATATATTTAATAAAGCGCCATTACTAGCAGGAGCCATTCAAAGGCTCTGTACAAATAATATGTAATATAATAATACCCCAAATAATCTGTGCAAAGATAATAATTATTTATCTGTGAAAGTGACATTAAATAGGTGTGTTTTTAGAAGAGATTAAAAAAATTCAGGAGGCGACGCATTTCTAATATCAGCGGGCAACCTATTTGACTAAGTGGGGGCTGCAACACTAAACGCACAATCACCATATGACTTGAGCCGAGACATAACACGACTCAACCCGATAACAACGACAGGTTTCGGCCTATTCAAGTCTCGAATTATAATATTTATTCAAGAAGCAGGATATATATCAACCCTTTGTGTATAGCTAACATCCATTTAAAAGACCATGTTTACATTTTATGTGAAATGCAAACACAATCATTATTTGCCGCAAGGTACTTCTGAAAAAGCAATCTAAATATAAAACACAGGTTATATAGGTACAAATGAGGCATGTACTGGTCGAATGACTCACTTTTGCTTTTAAACATAATTATTGTCCAATACGCGATTTTGTGTCATCGTCTTTTCTCTAATTAAGTTGAGATAAAGTTGTCGTTTCTGAACTTAGGCGAATCATTGGGTTTAAAAAATATATATTATTGTTGTTCTTGTTGTGTTAGACAGATATGGGAGAACATAAATAGCCATATTTTCCTACTTATATCACAATATTACAGTTAATAAATTAGTCTGTCAAAAGAAAGAAACAAGCCACAGCCATAATTCAGGATCTCTGCTGTGATATGCGCCCGTGGGACCTGTGTGTGAACGCAGTTTAATGGTGGCCGCTTTTCGGAGTTGGTTAACTTTTAGGAAAGTGTGTTTCATTCGCTGTTGTGTGATGAATGAATTAATTTGTGCAATTATTCTATTTATTGATTGGGCGTTTTGACGTTGTTTATGCAGCACTTGCTGAGAACTGTGAAAAACGATGGAAATTGAAATCCTGGCCGTCCTAAATAAACAGATGTTCTAAAGAAAATAAAATCGCCCATCAGCTGCTTGTCCAAGCACGTGTACGTTGCCATAATTATCGGCAAATGTTTGACACCTGAAAGGAACAGCTTAAATTATCCTAAAACGTTGCTCGGACAGCAAAATTTAATCGCCGACGTAAAATAGTTTCCTGGTTCCCATCAATATTCTACCAACTCGACGCCACGCAAGGAACAGGATACAGTTTTAGTCTGAACAAGCTGTAAATAAACTTCGTTGACTGGTAGCGGGAATAATGAATACATTTTCAACGCTTTGACTGAAATAAATAAATTATAATGACTAAAACAAATACTTTTGTTAAAAAACGTTCCTATATTTAATTTTAATTATGTAAACGTTTCCAAAATGTGAAATAATATCATAAAGTAATTAAATAAATATTATCATATACACGTAGAATCCATATGTAATTGCATAATCAATTATTTATTCACCCCCCCCCCTCGAAGGGGAGGTACAACATGATAAAATACGTAAATTATCATAAGCATATAACACTTTAAAATATAACTAAAATAAAAGTAACAGTATACGAAAAGGCAAAGACAACAACATCTGTGCCATATCTGTTTATTAGCTATATTTTGTGAAACATTTCAGTTTATTTTTACAGATTTCGGTGTCCTTATCACCAAAAACAAATTTCCACATTGAAATACCATTATTCTGAGATATATATTTTTTCATCTGGTAATGACACCATTGTAACTAATCATGCCACCTACAGCTAGAGTGGCTTCTTGTGAGAAAGGGATAGAATTTAGGTGATATTAAATTGATATTAAATTGTTATTAAAATGCTATTTCAATAAACTCAATGTATATCTATTTATTAAATCAGAAAGCAAAGGTGTGTTTTTGAAACATCTGTCGCCTTCAGCAGACGCGACTGGGCTAGGACATAACAGGCTGAACCGCGGCGTTTACATTTAACCAGTGGGTTGCAAAGAGTAAAACAATGCTCTTCTGTCCGCTTTTATACGCTTATCAACGTAAACTTACTATTCTTTTATAAGCTTGCAACCAACTACATAATATCATTTGTACGAATTAGGACAGTTTTAATCAAAAACCATATCGGATCATCAACGAAGTAAAACATTTCTAAATAGTATACCCTGTGTTTTAACAGGATCATTAACAAAGTATTATTATACAATGCGTTCTAAGAGGATTAAAACGGAGACATCAGCTTTCATGTACACTTCTGCAATGTCTATCAACTTGCGGAGACCGGCTACCGTTGTGTTAGCTGACAGAAACATTAACTGCGTAGCTGATTTTATAGTAAAATTATCTGAAAGATGGATGTCAGATGTTCGGCGGTAACGTTAGAACACCAGTCATTCAGCATTTCCCGACCTAGGTCAGGCAGAGAACATTTAAAGCTTTGTTAAATTATATACTCAAATGCCCCCTCCGCGTCCATAAAAAGGCAAATATTGGAAAGTACCCTTTAAAATGATATGCGATAACGTCACATGTTAATGATATAGCTATATAGTTGCCAGATTGAAACAAAACCAAATTGTGACTCATTGAAATTACGATGTTTACATTCTTCAAACCATTGACCTAAAAGAAAACTAGACCGAACACGGCCGCCGATTTGATGGCAAACAGGTCCCAACTTCCGGTCGTGGAAATAGGAACGCAGACTGCAAAATTCAGGTTTATAAACGTGGCGAATTATTATCGTGTCGATGGTTGCATAAGCCGTGCGCGTGGAAGTAATACAAACGGGATATATTTTCATCGGTAAGTGTAAAGAACACATTTAAAATAGCTGTTAAAGCGGTGGGGGTTTGGCGGGAAATTAAGCTTAACTGTTATTCTATTTAGCCTGTACGACAACCCCCGGCCTATCTCAATTAAACTACATCTACTGACTTGCATAAACCGACATTTACATATTTCATGGTATATAATAGGAGAGGAATAATACAGATTGTCTGCACACACACACAAAATTATAATGCACACATCACAATAAATGTCCGTATTCGTAGGTTCAAAACTCGAAGCGCAGCCGCTTCAACGTTCCATTTTCACCTACCGGAAGTCGGCGCTGTCTGGTCATGGCGGCCCAATCAAACACCACAGAGTGCTCGGTCAATGTGCTTTAGAGTGCTTTAGGTCAATGCTTCAAACATAAGCATTTCTATATGTTTGAAAAAATCAGTGGAAATAACCATTAGACGATAACTGTCAGCAATAGGTGGATTACATGTAGATAACCACTGAACGATAACTTTCAGTAATAGATGGATTACATGTAGATAACCACTGCGCGATAACTGTCAGTAATAGATGGATTGCATGTAGATAACCAATGGACGATAACTATCAGTAATATATGGATTACATGTAGATAACCACTGGGCGATAACTGTCAGCAATAGGTGGATTACATGTAGATAACTAATGGACGATAACTGTCTGTAATAGATGGATTACATGTAGATAACCACTGGACGATAACTGTCAGCAATAGGTGGATTACATGTAGATAACAACTGGGCGATAACTGTCAGTAATAGGTGGATTACATGTAGATAACCAAACTGGACGATAACTGTCAGCAATAGGTGGATTACATGTAGATAACCACTGGGCGATAACTGTCAGTAATAGGTGGATTGCATGTAGATAACCACTGGGTGATAACTGTCAGTAATAGATGGATTGCATGTAGATAACCACTGGGTGATAACTGTCAGTAATAGATGGATTGCATGTACACTTTTTAAAGAATATGATCTGATACAATGCCAAATATGAAATAAATGATAAATAAAACACATATTTGATCAATTAAATTAATATATTATGTGCAACTAGACACATATTTTAGGTGTTCACTCATTATACCATCAATATTACGTAAACTGTCAAGTTCCATTTTAACAATGTAAGCGTTTCAATCTTTCTTCACGTACACGCACGCACGCGCACGCACACGCACACATTATACCAGAGACCTATAACGTCTCTTTAAAAACCAATATACTTGCTGTCTCTGACCAATACATATGAAACGGGATTCAGCTCCACACAAAATGGCAGTATCAATATTTAGTTTTGATTATTCTAACTGAATGTATTGTGTAACAATGTGATATATATATGTGTAAGATGGTTTTTATATCGTACTAGTTTTATTTCGTTATATGGTCCGTTTACAAAGCGAGGCAATTGTTTGGCGCCAATTAAGTTAATTCTTTTGTTAGATTCGGAGTCAGTTCAGTTTAAATGCCATCGTGTGTGTGGACGGACGTGTTTCTGGTTATGGGATCGTGATTATCTTTAGACATCAGTCTTCTTCTTTTTTTGGTTTTTATTGTTGTGGCTTGTTGTACGACACGCTAATGTAGATGGTTGAAAATAAACCTGTACTATATACAACGACTACGTTGGTCTAAATCCGCGTGGAAGTTACGATTGTGCCCAGACCCGGGATTCACAGGTGACCGTCGGCCAGTCTTCTACGCGATCTGCTGACGCTACAACATTGACACGACGCGAAACCAACCGCACGTTCAACAGACCAAAGAACGTTATTCATCGCAGGTTTCCCTGTCTGTGGGAACATCGCCGCTGAACCGTGGAAAGGCGCCCACATCGGTCACACGTACGACTCCTAGTCAACGCTGCCGACAAGAACTGGGTTGTGGAGTTGTTCAACGGATTTGACAGTTTACTTTGATAGTGGTAACATACCAACAATGGGTACACACTTCACGGAGGATGAACAGCAACAGTTGATACAAGCATTTGAATCACTCGGTACCAAGCCTAAAATGGACCCTGCTGATGATCTCCAGGAGTAGATGGCTAGTTTTGTGCGGAGTAAAGAAGCTAATGTCAAGCCTGATGCTTCAAGGCTTAGCCCACACATATTTAGTGGTCAGCTCACTACTCACTATGTGCATCCACCAATGATTGCTGTCTTCCATGGTGATTCCGACCAAAAGGGTGTTCCGTTTGATACTTGGAAATTTGACATACTGACTTTACTGGAGGAAGGTGTCCACTCAAGCCATGTAATAACTACGGCTGCGAAAAAGTCACTTAGAGGTCAATGCCTGTATAGAGCAATTACTTGACAAGTTTGAAGGTATTTATGGTACTGTTGAAGACACAGAGGATTTAATGACTCTGTTCTACAGTGCCCATCAGCATGCGGATGAAAAAAAGTCGCAACTTGGGGATGCCGACTATAAGATTTGCTCTACCGTGCTAAGCAACACTTATCTGAAGAAGATACCAACGGTATGTTGCTAAGTAAGTTCAATAATGGTTTATTGAAACCCATAAAGGATCGTATCCGTCACTTGGAGGGGAAGATCACGAACTTTGATGATCTTCGAGTAGCTGCACGGAAGATTGAGGTGGCACTTGCTGTTCAGAATGCATATGATGTTGTTAAATTGAAGTATGGTGATACTAAGTCAATGAAGTGTCATGCTAAGATGACAAAGGCAACAGCTGACACTGGTGATATTGATTTGCCATCACTTGTTTGTAGTCTGCAGTCCCGAGTTGGGGAATTGGAATACAAGAAAGTACACCACAAGCCTAACATCAGGACGCATAGCTACAGCAATAGTAACAACTTTTATCATCAGCCATCAGCTCATAAGTTCATTTCATTTCATTTCATCAGTTCATTTCATCATTCATCATTTCATCAGCAGCCATCATCTTTTAATCGACAATCATCTTCTCAGATGCCAGTGCCATTTGATACGACACACCCAAAGGTGACCCAACACAAGCCAAGTCGTAGGCAATCGTATTCATTGCCTACATATTACAGGTGTGGTCAATTGGGTCATTTACAGATAGGGTGTCGGGCGGTACTCACTCGAACAAACATAGCAAGTCCCCACTTAATCGAATCCTGGGAGAACCAAATGAATCTCCTATTTTGTTGAATGGTTGTGAGGTTACATCGCTCTTAGACACAGGATCTAATGTGTTCACTATTGCTGAAGGTAAATTCAAGGAACTTTTCCCTGATACACTGATTCAGTCATTAGATGAGTTTTCACTTGACATAGAAGGTGTTGGAGACATAAGCTGCCTTATTCTGGATACTTTGAAGCTGGTATTTCTATTTTAGGATTTTCAGACGAGGTTAGCTGTTTAATGTTGATTGTACCCAATCAGGTATGCTGAGAGTGTTCCTATTCTTCTCGGTATAAATGTCTTGAATCAAATCATGAATACTGTTCAACAAAAACATGGTGTCAGGTTCTTGCAGAAAGCAGGGCTCACTGGACCATGGTATTTAGCCTTCAAATGTCTGATAATCGAGCATTGTGAATTAGGACGGGCTAAAGGTCGATTATGTTTTGTGAAAGCTGCCGTGTCACAGAAGGTGGTTATTCCAGTAAATGCCACTATCCAAGGCAGGATGGATAAACAGGTATCTCTACCGCCATGTCTTGGTATAGCTGAGCATTGTGACAAACGTTTTCTGCCCACAGGTGTAGAGGTGACTTCAATAGACTAAAACAAACTTCGTCTGTTCAGTTGTCTAATCTGAGTGGCAGTTCTGTTGTAGTGCCTTCTGGTGGTTGATCTGTCAAATTCAAGCATGTGATTTAGATGATGAAGCCGAACCAGTAGCAATAGGAAATGTTGTTGATAGGGATTTTCTGTCTGACTGGTCCAGTGTATTCTCTCACAATGACCTGGATATAGGTTTCACTGGTATAGTGAAACACCGAATCAACTTGCAAGATGAAACACCGTTCAAACAACGTCATCATAATATCCCTCCATCCATGTTTATGGAAGTTAAGCGACATTTACTTTTGGATGCAGGTGTTATTCATAAACCACACAGTCCATGGGCATCAAACATTGTTCTCGTCAGGCAAAAGGACAAGTCCCTGATGCTATGCGTTGACTTTCGCCAGCTGAACAAGAGAACAATTAAGGATGCCTATGCTCTTCCCCGAATTTCTGACATTCTGGATCAACTTGGTGGTTATAAGTATTTTACTGGTCTTGCTATGAAGAGCGGATATCATCAAATCGAGGTTGAACAAGAACACAAGGAGAGGACTGCATTCACGGTAGGTCCTCTGGGATTTTATCAGTATGACAGACTTCCTTTTGGCTTATGCAATGCCCCAGCAACTTACCAACGGATGATGGAGCAGGTAATCGATCGCCTAAGCAATACCGTATGTCGTATCTATCTGGTTGATGTTATTAGGTCAAGTATGTTTGTCACATTATGTCTGCTGATGGTGTTCAAACTGATCCAGACAAGATCTCGAAGATTGTAAACTGGCCTTCACCACGTAGCACAGATGAGGTGAGAAGTTTTCTAGGTTTCGCTGGTTACTACAGACGCTTTGTAAGTAACCTTTCTAAGCTTGCCAAACCTTTGAATGATTTACTCATTGGTTCAATCGCAAAGAAGTCTCGTCGTAAGCCAGACCGGACTACGTTTCATTGGGAAGATGCTCAAGAAAATGCCTTCCGAGCATTGAAACAAGCCTTAGTATCACCTCCAGTCCTTGCTTATCCGGATTATCGACTAAAATGGTCGATTACTACCAAATTCCATGATTATTTGTATGGCAATAACTTTACTGTTGTTACTGACAATAATCCCCTGACGTATGTGTTGACTAGTGCCAAGTTAGACGCTACAGGTCATCGTTGGGTTTCAGAGTTAAGCTCATACAACTTTAATATTAAATACAGACCCCGCCGTTTGAACTCTGATGCTGATCAACCCTCTAGGTTGCCACAACTTGATAACAGTCCTTATAACAGTCCTTCCCAGGCAACCACAAAATAGCGGATAGGTGGCAAGATGAACGGGACACTGTTCTAAAACAGTCCAATCCTGACATCCCTGTAAATGTTGTACAGAGAGAAGATAAGGATGGTCCGAAACGAACATTACATCGAAATCTCCTCCCCATTAATCTGCTACCTCTACGAGACGATTTGACGCTGATGTTCCATATGGTGATACAGGTTCTGATCCTGATAGCATTGATGATCATCTAGATGCAGGCAGCATTGTTGATTCATCCGATGGTGAACATGAAGATCAAGACAATGGTGATATTATCGAAGTCACTGAGCACACTGGAGCTGACGTTGAAGTTTCTGAAACTCAAGTTGCAGACGCAGAGATTATTGCACCTGAGACTGTGAATGAGCCAAATCCAGAGTCAGACATTTCTGATAATGATATTCAGGAAGCCGAAATTCCAGTTCCCGACGAACCACGACCTGTGCCTACTCCGCGTAGAAGCACACGGGTTGCAATATGGATGACGTCCGGTGACTTTGTAATGTCCCACGTCCCAACCACAAATAAGCCTGACTGGCTTACTAAAATTGACATTCTACAACATTTAGCCGAACAAACAAAATACTCTGGCATGCAAAACACAATTTGCCATGATTGACGTTATTGTTAAAAACAAAGATTCAGATTAGTTTATGTAATTTTATTTATATGTTTTGTTTTGTTAATTCACTGAATGTCGGGACGACATTTTCCGAAAGGGGGTGAATGTAACAATGTGTATATATTTGTAATATACGCTAGTTGCAACATATTATTTATTGGCTTTCCCAAATGATCCAATATTGTGGTTATTATTATTATTACTATTATTATAAATTACTTATTTGTTGAAGCTTTAGATAGGAAGTATATGGCGGTAGTAGTTCTGCTTGATTTATCTGCTGCTTTCGATGTCATAGATAACAACATCCTTCAAACGCGCCTTGAGCATTCATTTGGCGTAACCGGAAGTCTTATCTGAGTGACATATCTCAGTGTGTTGCCATAGGAATGACGATATCAGAAGGTAAGTGCCTGAATTTTGGGGTGCCACAAGGATTGGTACTTAGACCACGTAAGTACTGTTTGTATTCAAAACCAATTGGTGCATATGTAGCCGACATAATTTGCTCTACCACTGTTATGCAGATGATACCCAGGTTTATATGGCGATCATGCCCAAAACAACTTGTTCCGACGTTGCAAAGAAATTGGAAGCTTGTTTGGCTGATATCAGTACTTGGATGAGTGCAAAATGCTTAAGTTAAACAAGGAAAAGACAGAGCTCATTATCTTTAATCCAGAACATCACGTTAGGATTAATGAGGAATTACGGCTTCAAGTAAGTAAGAATACTGTTTCTGTAGCATCGTCAGTGAAGAACTTAGGAGTATATTTTGATACATCCCTGACCTCGGAGAGGCAAGTAAATGCAATATCCAAAGCCTGTTATATGGCAACGCTCTCCTGTATGGTCTTCCAAGCACACTGATGACACGGCTACAGAAAGTACAGAATTCTTCTGTCAGGTTAGTCACTCGCACTCATAAAAGAGAACATATAACACCAGTCTTGGACTCCCTGCATTGGCTTCCAGTTATATATAGGTATTATATTATTTAGAGGAACTTGTCATTCCGTATCAGCCGACAAGGTATCTACGGTCTGAGTCTGGAGCATTCTTAGCCGTACCAACAACACGTGGAATGACATACGGTAACAGATGTTTCAGAAAGGCTGCTTCAACCTTATGGAATAATCTTCCAGTAACCATCAAAAAGTGCAAGACCCTTGATACCTTCAAAAAGAAGATAAAAACTACTCTTTTTGTTTGAGCTTTTTCTAGCTGAATATATTATGTATTTGGCTGGAAAGAATTATGTATTTTTAAAAAGCGCCTTAGAGTAACCTTTTTACAGGTTATATAGGGCGCTATATAAATTTTGTATATTATTATTATTATAAAGACTGGCCATTCGTGTACTGTGTGTAAGACACACTTGCCACGGGTTTTCGTATTCCCATTGGTGCCCCCCCCCCCTAAAAAAACATGTCATGTATTATTTATCGTGCTCCATTAACTGCACATATATATGTGTGATGTCTATTATCTCGTTAAATGGGGCTGCCGTCTCCACTTAATTATTAAAAATAAAGGGGGACGTTAAAAAAAAACATAGGACGTAAAACACTCTGGCAGTGACCACCCTCGGGGTATTTCGGCTCCATCTTTCCCTGTGAGTGGTGGGGGAGGACGTTTCTCAACCAATCGAACATAGAGGCTGTGCCGAATAAGCGACAGCCTGGGGATTTTCCCCGAACAACAAAACAAAACAAACATCTCAGTACTTGAAGGACGATATTATATCAATATTTATTTCAGTGAATCATATCTCGATTAAGGTAGCCTTTATGTAAGTTATATTTACTGATGTTAATCTGATACAAGAACCATCACAAAGAAGTCGTATTGATAATGTTTGTATGATTAATACACCTGATTAGTTTCCAGTTTGTTATTATATAGTTCGATGCAAACAATCAGTCTATTGGATCTCAGTCAATAAGTCAGAATCAATAGATTAACAAAAATAATAAATATTCTTTGAACGTACATTGTTTCCATAGAATGCTCTTAATTATCGCGCACGCACGCACGCACACTGTGCCTGATTATACACAGCTAAAACACACATTGCCCGTGCTAGAGATTGAAGTTCGTGTTTTCTTTTTACCAATTTTGTAATATTTAATATAAAGGGTTAGTGACGAGTAGGTCATAGAATGTATTGGAGTTGTATGCTTATGAGGTATTTGACCCTCCACCAAGTATCACAAGACATTATGCTGCGGTTGAGAAAGTTCCGTTTTCTATGCGTGGAGACTATATTTCCCGGTCCCCGCATTCAAGAAAAGTTGATCTAGAGCGGTATATTCCATGTACTATTTGCGTCTTTGGAGGGACCCCGTTTAGATGTCTGGCCTGGTTATCCAGCATTTAAATGACTGTAGCAGGCACAGTACGCTCTTAAAGCATTATATGTACTCCTGACTCAGGAATAGAAACACTGCATCGCATCTCGAGCGGTGGCATTGGACACAGCTCGCGCGGTTGGTGTGTTTTATATAACAACTTTAGTTGCATATAAAATTCAGCATAGTTGTATGTGGGAATATAATTATCTTTCCAAGGTCCAGTTAAGTCCAGTTTGTACTATGACATTCGGGGTATTTCGGCTCCATCTTTCCCTGTGAGTGGTTGGGGACGACGTTTCTCAACCAATCGAACATAGAGGCTGTGCCGAATAAGCGACAGCCTGGGGATTCTCCCCGAACAACAAAACATTAAGCTAAACATTCTCACTACTGCCGTGATCTGACTTGGGTATTCCATTCCTGAACTCCACGGCTGTAGGTGATTCGCATTTTGATTTTGTTTGCCGGCTTATGGACTGGTGAGACATTACACATGTCTCATCAAGAAAAGTCGCCACTCTGAATTCAGTCCCCTGAAGAAACGTCCATAGTTTGAATTCACGGTTCGAGATTCTCTGTGCCTGTGCCTTATTATACACAGCTAAAACACAGAGAGAGAGGGGGGGTAGAATAGGGCACCTCCGTGGTCTAGCGGTAGCATGTTGGACCACAGATCACTACCACCCGTATTCGAATACCGCGTGCGCATATCTGAAGGTTGTTTCAGCTTTCATTTCGCTCTGTTACCTTTGGAGTTCGTTCGGCCCATTTAGCCTACCATGTGCACAAAAGTGGCCATAAAACACCAATCATCATCATCACACAGGGTTAGAAGCGAATTAGAATCCACTGCTAATCCACGGGACATGTAACTTGAAACAGACATTCTATGCAACCTGATGAAGACTTGAATAGGTCAAAACCGGTCGTTGCTATTGGGTTGAGTCGTGTTGTATCGCTGCTATTAGTATTAATCTGAATTTATTCTGATTTATGCTTATATTATTCATACATTATTCATACTGTGTATTAATATATAATTTTTCCATTTTAGGCTTAATCTTTCTTGGTCGTAGTGTTCGGCACAAAGCCTGGTTTTATTTTAATCATAGTTTCTTGTTTATATTTAGATTATCCTCTTCTGGATTATTTTAGAATAATTTTTTCTTTCTTTCAATTTTCTCTAATTATAACGGTAATTAATTATACATGCAATTAAATATTTAAAAAAAAATCAGTTTGGAGTTATAATTGTTGTTTGAATGAAAGTATAACACCTGTGCCAGCGCCTTAAATATCTTTATAACACACACACACACACACACACACACACACACACACACACACACACACACTAGTAAATAGCATGTTTCGAGTAAATTCATTAATTGGAATTAATTGATATACGGATTGTATTAATTGGCCGAGTTGGCGGTGAAAATACTGTATCACATATAATGAATACTGGTAAGCTAGCTACTGGAAATTTAGATCAATTATTTACATCGATAACGTGCGTACGTATGGCTCTCTCTCTCTCTCTCTCTCTCTCTGTGTGTGTGTGTGTGTGTGTGTAGCAGTCGGTTTAATGTTGTCGCCGGCACGATATCAAGAAAGTACCAATAATGAAACAAGGACACCTATAACCGCTCTGATGCAAATCGTTGTCTATTAGACCGTGAACATTATAGCAAGCAAACCTTTCTGCCAGGTAAACCGAATCCTCAGAGTGACCACAGTATGACATGAGATTCTAATCCAAAGAAATTCCAACAGCGGGCCTTAAGGTAAGGCTAATTGAAATATTTAATGTGTATCATTGTACTTATTTAATTATAATATTATAGGTTAGTCCCATGTTATACCAATACTGGGTAGAATACTCATAATTTAGGAATATAGTTTATGTGTATGAATGTGTGTGTGTGTGTTGGCTGTTCTGGGTTTAGTATGTTGATGAATCATGCAGAAAGTATATTTACGAGTCGTGATACCCTATATGCCAGTGCTTTATCCCATGTTGATCACACACACACACACACACACATCGAGCCATGTATCGATATATATGGTTCATATAGGTAGGATTTATTTAGTATTTGGAACCCAGAATAAAGCTGAGGTCAACAACTGGGGCGTGTAAATGTTTTATATACAGGTTTCTTTTGGACCACAGAAAATTACTGTTGAATGTAAACTGTGGTGTCAAAATAGTTTATGATATGTATGTAGCAAGTCACCATTGAACCACACGCACGTGTTGTTTGTTGCGAGCTGTGGTATCAAATGGTATTTGCTTTTACGTGCTTCCGCCTTTGTACGTAGTGCGCATGTAGCCGCTTTCCTGTGGGCGTGACATATTGCCTGTTGCCTCTTTATGTGTATCATAAAACACACACTCGCACAGAAACACACGGTCAAAAGCCGCGTTCCAGCGCCGTCTTTAAAGCTATAAATAAGGTTTTAGAATAATGAAAAACGAATTCTAATAAGTAAACATCATAGTCTCAATCATAATCCCAACCAATGTCACATTCACCGCCATTTAAGACTCTTTTGTCAGATTTATTTGCGAACAAACATATACACATTCGCTTATATATATATATATATATATATATATAGAGAGAGAGAGAGAGAGAGAGAGATTGGGCATTTGCCCCTAGGATATTTGCCCTGTGTACAAATTATAGAACAAACAACCACTCCTGTAGCTGTTTAGTGTGGCGACGTATACTCGCTTCTTGGCTGGCCAATGTTACTGAGTCGCAGTGTTCCCTATACAGCAGCAGAATTTAATTTATGACCGTATTGCATACAGCCTAACTACATGTAATAATCAATTTCACTTCCAGACTAAACATAATACAGACATGTGTATATATGCCCTCAAAGAGGCTGTGCTAAGATATACCAGTTTGAATAGGTAAATACACTCATATATTTTAGATGCATCATTATCACCGAAGAGGAAGCGGATTAGCCTAATCCAAGATGGTGACAGCCAGTTCCATTTCGAAATTATTTCGGTTATTTCTACAGTAAATCGGTCTTCAAGCGTAGAAATATTGTAAATTTAAACTAATTATAACTCGATCCCACCTCATCGATCGTAATATCAAGGAACCCCTAAATAGAACTTCACCGAAAATAGAAAATATGTGAACGGTAGCCTTATTACTGCGATATTTTCGAGCCTGATATGCCGCAGAACGTATATAATTAACATTACAGATTAAAGAATTTATTTTTGTGGTAACTATGGCAACACAATAACGAAGTTCTTGGTGACGAAATATGTTTGTGGCGAAGTGGGTTTGTTATGATTTTTAGAACAGTCTACACCGGAAGTATATTTCGTTTTCATGGTAGAGGTGCATTTTTCTAATAAGACAAGATGGATTTGGTGATTGATCTATGTTTTGCCGTAGGCAGATATGTGAGTTGAATATTTTGACATATATGGTAGGGAGTGCTATTGATTATCGTAAATGTATTATCACCGGCTAAGAAAGTAAAAAAATGTAGGCAATAGAACTAGAAGTGGTCTAGAGATCTAGACGGTGTAGACAGGTATCGGCCGCCAACGCATATCAGCCGCCTATCATCTATGTTCTCATTATTATTCACATGGGGGAGCCACTGTGGCTTTGCCGCACACTGCATCGTGCGTGCCATGCAGCGTTCTATATTTATTATTAATTATTCATTCATTAATAAATTATCACGGCAAAGGCGCAATCAGATATATTGTATCACTGCATGTAGTAGCTTAGGCATTACAGGAACATAATTTTGTGGCTTCATATCACATATGCATAATCCTTTTATCCCTCTACTACAAAATCAGCAATTATATAGATCTGCCATACGGCGTACGCCGATTATCCTGCAAAGATATAATTATACAAACTGTTGACTTGAATATACTTAGTCTTAGGTCAATGATACAAACTGAAATAACAAGTGTAGGGAATGATAGCTGCAGTGTGTGTGTGCCCTGCAGCATTCTATACAGTCTTTGTTTATTGGTGGCCGATATGCGTTGGCGGCCGATACCTGTGTAGACTAGACTAGAGAAGTAGATGTTTGTGGTCTAGTTCTACAGACTACACATATATCAGTCACTAAGTATGGAACGCTGCAGGACACTGCTTCGTGCGTGCCCTGCAGCTATCTTTCACTAGACTTGTTATTTCAGTTTGTATGATTATGTCAATTATTCTGGGATGTCCAATGCCGCTTTCTCCCAAGAAGGTCATGTATGACCCAACCAGTGATAGAAATAATGAAAAAATTTCAATGTACTTTTCTGCCAATTATTTAAAAACTTTTCCACCAATTTTCTTATTCAAGCAACTGGCCAATTAAGCAAAACTACAAGCTTTGTGGTTGAAAATAAACACAATACATACAATTTGAAAACATAATATAACATGTATTATAATAATTTCTATGCTAGAGCTACAGCATCCTATCAGGACTAGTGTTCGCAGCAGCCCGGATTTTCGGAAATCAGCCAGAAAGAAATATGAAATCAATAGGTTCCTGCCATGATTGTACTCTGACATGGGTTTGGATTTTTTTACAAACCATATTAAATATTGTTTAGTCCTACTCAGCTTGTGAAGAATGCTTTTAGAGTAAATATACGACATTGCTGTAGCCTATGCAACATTGCAGTATCCATGTGTTTTGAGCACCCTTCTCACCTATTTTCTTTGGGAAAGGCTGTTTTGTCGCATATGCAGTCGCACATATGGAATCATGCTCGTACGTCTACATGTATATGGAATCTTCGCTTAAAGGACACATACTGTGTCGATGTGTTATTAAACGACATTCATCCATCCTAAAGCTGCATAAAAATGAATTCTCTGTTAGGCAGCATTTCCATAACAAAAAATTTATATTCCTTTAGCCGCTATAAGAGTTAAAGGAAAACACAAATTTTCACTTGTCCAACAGACAAGTGGTCATCGACATTCTTCTTGTCCAAGTAAAGTATCGCTTGTCCCAGGGGCCAAATTACTAAGATTAATAGCTATTAATAAAAATTGCTACCTAAATCGTAAGTAGCTGTTTTGAAAACTGTGCTACTAAAGTGCTCTTTATGATTTAGGTAGCTAAAACTGCTATTTAAATTTCAAGCAGTTATTTTAGAATTCATGTGAAAAATTGTGCTGCAGATTGATTAAAAACAGAAATTATTAAGTGGTTGGAATATTACAATGAAATTATAAAAATTGTCGATTGTACTAAAAAGTGATAAAAACCTACATATATAATATATACATGTTGGCCCAAAAAATTATTTCTGTCACATAAATACATATTTTTAGTTTATTATAATTGCTGAAAATATGATTTATTTGTTTTAAAGTTTAATTTTTGGTTCAATGTCACACTTTATTTGCATAGGTATTTATCAGAGTGGAAACAGTACAATATAATTTGAAGTTGTCAGTGTGGCATTTAAAAAAATTGTGAAGTTGCCTTACCCCACAGGCCACATTTATCTGTTGTGACAGTGTGTAGTCCTAATTAACTATAACCCTTTCATAACAACACAGACTCCACCCACTTTAACTCATTGCTGCATGTGTTGTAACAACTGAAAACTCTTTAACTTGTAACAACTGAGAACTATTAATTATTTCATTAATATTGTATTATGGTAATCTTAACTGCTCTGTACCTCATATCAGTGATACAAGTTCTGGGTTCGATTTCCATGGTAGCCATATACTTTCAGTATAGTTCATCATGTTGGACTGTGATTGAATAGACTGATTTTCATGTTATTCGCTTACAATATCTATTGCAGAGACATGAACAGTAATAACAAGCCCTAATAACAGTTTCTTTTCATTAACCCATGTGACATTTTGTTCCAGCACAACATATGTAATCCATTTCATAACAGCATAGCTTATAAATATATATATACACATACACATATATACCAAGTTTGTGACTCTGCAAAGCCAGCGATAAATTTTTCTATTATTGTCCGACTCATTTGATAATTGGCCATCTCAAAATCAACCAAAACTTAATTAAACTTTCAGTTTTGGTGAAAAATTTGTTCTTTTCAACAATGAGCTACGAAAAGATTGACTGCAGGGTTGGTGTTTACTAGTTTCTCCCAGGCTAAACTGGGTTTTTCTCAGAATACAGTATATTGACTCACAAATCTATACATTTTATGCACATGAACAGTAGTTGTTTGATGTGCATTTTAAAGATGTTGTTCAGATGCTGACAATTTGCACCAATCAACATAATCTAATATTTTAGATATGCTGTTGGTGGAAACAATTAGACACTATTAGTATTACACTGTAATAATTATATAAGATGTTATATTTGTTGGTGGCTAAACCAATTGATCTGTTCTATGATTGGTTGAGCTTGTTTGTTTATCGAACAATGTTGGACTTTATCGCGAAGCCAAGAACCTCATAAACAACCTTGCCCCTGTCGCACATAGTCTGGATCATCTACAGTCCGATCACACCAGTATTGCTGATGCATGTGATCCTTGGGTTACACTCCTCACAGAAGAATGTCTTCAACAACACAAGCCATTCCTTAAGTCATTATTTCATGACAGTTGTTGTGTTGGTAAGCTGAAACCAGGTATGTGGTGGACCTGTGTCAAGAAAACATGTAAGGGTGTGAATCCTGGTCCATTATGCTGCTCCATCTTCCATCAAGTTCAGCCTCAATCGAGAGGATTTTCTCCAACTTTGGTGCTATCCAGACCAAGCTGCATAATAGGTTGGGTCTGGAGAAAGCAGCCAAGCTGGTCTCCTGTTATCACGAACTTTGTGGTGGTGCTGAATTAGACTGGTGAATATCTGAACACTTGTTATTGTTTTGTGTAGTATATTGTTATTTGTGTGCTCAATATAGACAATAAAAGTTTAATTTGCATTTAGTTGGTTTTCTTGAATCAGTTAGTGGTGCATTATGCCTAAAAATCAGTTTATCCCAAAATGGGGGTTTAGCCCAGCAGGCGGTCAACCCTGATTGACTGCCATCTTGACTTTTAAGTAGTGAGATAACTTTTTAGCTGCTAAGATAAGTAGCTGTTTTTGGTGATTTTAAGTAGCTTTGTTTAGTAACTCACCTTTTACAAATAGCTATTTTTATTAGTTAGCAGGTTGTTACTTAAGTAGCTAAATGTCACTTAAGTAGCTAAATCAGCTACCTAAAAGTCTTAACAATTCAATCCCCCGGACAAATGGACAAGTGCTATTTTGAACACTGCCCACTAATCACCGTCTCGGAACTGTGGACTGAAATACTCAACTCTGGTAACCCAATCGATGCAGCGTACCTCAGTTTCTGGATGCTCCATATGAAGATAGCAGCATATGGAATCAATGGCAAAGTCCTGAACCGGATAAAAGCTTTCCTGACTGACCATAAGCAACCTGTCATTGTGAATAGCTGTCTGTCAGCATGGCTGGAGGTGCTCAGCAGTATTCCTTGAGGGAGCATTCTTGGAACCATACTGTTTGTCATCTTTGTCAATGACCTACCTGATATGTTGCACAGCACATATATTTGCGGATGACACATAGGTCTATAGGAAATATTCCTCAGAAAATGACCGAATTGCAAGCGGATCTCCAATGACTAGTTAGTAGTTGAATGGTCTGAGAAGTGGCAACTGCAGTTCAGTGCTGACAAGTGCAAGGTGCTCCATCTCGGGATGAATAGCAGTTATCTAGTCTATAACTATAAGATGAGATATATTGAGTTGCGGTCCACTAAAGTAGAAAAGGACCTCGGTGTCTGTGTTGATGAGGAGCTGAAGTTCCACCAGCACATATCATTTGCTGTAGTTCTCATGTTGAGATGAAGACACTCTGCCAAGGCTGTACAAAGCACTTTTCAGACCCCACCTGGAACATGAGAACATCATTGCGCTGAATGAACAAACCAGAAGTCATAGTCGGAGGTTATTCATGGGGTGGTGTCAACTCGAAATCAGGAAAAACTCGTTAATGCATTATCAGATCATGTTGCCACAACCACTCCCCTAAATTATTTTACGCCTAGACTCGACAAGTACAGGAAAGATGACATGTACACAACGCCATAGACTGTATCATAAGAATACTTGCTTATGTAATACAAAAGTAGTCAAGACCGGAATACCTGACAGGCATCAGTCTTTTATTTTGTACTGTGGCATCCCGATAATAAGAGAGCATTTTAAGAGATCTTCGAGAACATTCACACACATTTGTTTTTGGCATAATAAAGCTGCACTTTGGAAACAATGCTGTATTGTATGTTTGGTTTTCAAAGAATGTAGACTCCAAGAACTCATCTGTAATAGCATAATAAGTCGGATATATCCAGCAATGCATTAGAGAGGGGTTAGTTCAGTTTTATGATATGAATTTTTGTATAATGAAATTGTCATACATTTGTCAATCCAAAGATTCCTTGCTGCAGAAATATAAATACTACATAGTCTAGTATTTAAGAGTCACCCTTGAGTTTTATTGTTACCTTTGTGAATAACAGTATTTAAAATCAAATAAAAACTAAAAAAGGTTTGCAGCTGGCCAGTTATTAAAGGAATGCCACTTTTTCACTTGTTCAAACCCATAAATAAGGTTTGACATCAGCAACAATAGTATATATTTAATGATATGTATTTAATACAGTGTCCTTGGTATTAGTAGGAGAAGCTATATAAACGTGCTGTACAGTGATAACTCAAATGATAAGTAGGTAAATATTTGAATGATATTTATTGGTGTAAGTAACTTTGAAAAGGTGAATAGTCAGATCAGATTTAAACTATTCTACAGATGATATACTTGGGTTTTTACTGCAAATTTCATTGCAGAAATAAGGGAGAGGAATCCCAATGGTTGCATAAGAACAAGTCCAAAAACTCTTAACCATTAACTGACTCAATGAGTGGGTGATAATATAAGGCATTAAGTGATCAATTAAAAATAAGGAATCACTTTTTTATGGATTAATGTATTTCCACCACATGGAGTGGTGCGTTTGCACCACTGATCCCTCCTTTTAATTCTATAATCAGATAATTGTGCTGGGATATGAAGAAAACAACAAGAAATTTTTAATTTCTATAAGCTATTTGCAACAAAAACAGCATTGTGTGAATCCAAGAATATTGTATTTGTAATATTGGTGTTAATTTATCTGTTTTCATTCCTTATCAGGCTTATGATATTTGTTTTATATATATATATATATATATATTAATGTATAGTTAAAATGAAATTAATGTTAATAATTAAATTGTGAAGTCACATAGAGCTGACAAATTTTTCCAGTTATAAATAGTAATTGGCAAATTTATAGCGTGTTCACATCTTACAGTTTTATGTTTTTCAGTTGGGTAATCAGGTGTGTTATTCTTTTTCAAATTGGTTATATTTTTATGTGTAATATATATAAGTAAACAACGACAACAGTCCATAGATAGTCCGTAATATTCATGTAGTTTGTCGAATTTTGACCAGTACAACATGCAACATTGTATGATATGAATACGATGTTATATTTTAGCTTATCAGTATATAAAAAATAAAAAAATTACCTGTGTCTAGTGTCAAATTGGGTTGAAAACTTTAATATTTATATTGCATGGCCATCTTTTTTCTTGTTGCAGCATGGGTATATGACAGATGCTTTCTTTCGAGTTGTCTCGTCCATTCTTCTTCACAAAAACGTATAAACTGGGCTCCAAACATGCTAGGATGTTTTGTTAATTTAACTCCATCCATCCATCACAAATATTAACCTTTTTATGTGAAACTGCATCAATGCATTTCTTTAAACAATAATTTTCGAAGGTTTTGAGTTGTTTCATAGCAAAAGTTGTATTTATAGCTATCTGATTTAAACAATCACTGGCCACAAATTTTTTACATGATTAGAGTACGCCCAGCGCTCTTTCTGTCTTTTTTAATCATTTTGTATTGAAAATCTCTAAATATTTATTTCCACCCTGGATACTGTGTATGAAATCGTTCTGTGGCCTAAAAGGTAATCTTTGTCTCAGTCAGCAATACGACCAAGCATTCTATGTGATTGTTTAGAAATACAGTTGGAATCCGTTAATCCGACAAGGTTTGTTGCATGATTATATGTCGGATAAAAGAGAATGTCGGAATATCGAGTCCTTGTCACACATTTTTAAATCATAAAGATATACCTCCGTATTTACACCAATATTCAATAACCGTGTGCAAGATACAGAATGTCATTCAAGCCATTGATCATTTTGATGTTTCTTAATTACAGACATTATAAAGAAATACTTGTCACTTTATCCATCAGATTAACTCATGATCTGTTCATTGGACAGATTACACATTTGTGTTTTTAATTAGCCATGAATTGTTATGATTGGCTATTAGATAGCCACAGGCAATGGAAGCATTGTGTGTATGGTCGAGGATGATTGTAATTGGTTACGATATAGCAATTATCGCGGGTGGGCAGGTTAATGAACCATTACCGACATGTGTTGGTGGTCTTGCATGACTGAATTAGAGGAAATATTTGACAACACTTTCGTGTTGTCGGATTATCGAGGTCATTTTACATTGACATGTCACATTCTCTTGGCGATATGAAGTGTTGGAACGCGGAACATGATTTTGTCGGATAGAAGGGTCATTTAATGGAGCTGAATCCGTCACAGGCAATAATGTGTCTGGTGGTGGATTTGTCTATAAACGATGTGCGGATTAACGGATTCTGACTGTACTTGACAACATCTCAGGGCTTCTTTCAGTTTTTTACATGATTAAACATGAAGCTTATGTAATTAAAAGCATAAATAAACAAATCTTTTAAAGTGTCAAAGACGTTTGTTGATATAGAACCTGGCAGGGCATTGTATAAAGTGTTGGGGTTATATCCCTAAAAGCATAATCTTTATCTGATCAGAAATAGAGAGTTTGCTATCACAGGTTGCACTGAAGTTATGATCAGATCCAATAGCTGACAAAGTTGCATCAAGAATTCAAAGTGGTGGCTCTATATGATCAGTTTGTTGTAGTAAAGGGTAGAGGAGATTTTGATAAAATCCTCTATTTGATGAGTCAAATACTCTTGATCATTGATGTTGTGGATTTATTTTGATTAAGTGAATGATCAATTACAATTTATTCGAGGTAATGTCCACGGTTAATGCATAATCAATATGAACACATCTGTAATCGGAAGAAGTGATTACCCACAAACAAAGCATCACTGTAGCTCGTTGCTGTAAACACAGGTGTGTCCAATTTGTCTTCACCGTCTAACAGCCATTTTGGGGGTAGGACTATTATTGATCTTATAATGTTTATTTGGTCACCTTTTTGTAAGTTATTTCAGTTATCTCTCAGTATGATAGAGGTAGCTACCGTAAATGCAAATCCTAGTGTTAACTGCTTCTGAGGAGGTTTTTTATCCTTTATTTAAAGTCTTTGTTCAAAATGTGCCATTTATCTAGACACTAGCTGTCTCAGGCCATACTATAGTATTAGTAGCTGATGTGACGAGCATTTGATGCTGGATATAATATCATTTCACCTGTGAGTTAATTGACAGGTGTTACTTGGCTATCAGCTTCTCATTGTTTTCTGACTCAGTTTAAACCAATGATTGGTTGAATGGGGCAGGTATAAGTTATTCACATGTGTCATTTTGTAATCACTCTTTCATCAGTGAGACTGATAAAATTTTGATTGGATTTGAGTGGCTTATTGCTGCTTCAGCATATTGATACCAGGTGATAATTTAATTTGATCATAAGGAATTACCGGAAAAGCTCTTTGTGTTATATATATATATATGTATGTGTATTGTGATAAGCAAGCTTATTTAAAGTTGATGTACTGATTACATGTATGGGTCTCTCTCTCTCTCGTTCTATATATATATATATATATATATATTTACATATCGGTTTTATTGCTACCCCTCTCTTTCTCTCTCTCTCTCTCTATATATATATATATGTGTGTGTGTGAAAAAGTTTAATTTAAATGGTAAATATTATATATTTTATTAACATTATGATAACATGAAACCTGTAAACAAATTGTTGATTTCATAATAGTAAAAGTTAAACCTCTTATAAGTTTCTCTTACCATGCTTCGATGGATCTTATTGGTAGCTATTGATCGGGTAACACGCATATATTATGAAATGATACATGTTGGTTGGTCAACCTTGAGCTGATTATATTTTTTATGTTTTAGCAATGACTATCAGCATATGTTAGCTTCTCAGATGCCCCACCCAGGTGAGTAAATGTATGTAACACTCGAGAATTATAACTTTTTCATTGTAAGCATTTGTTAGATTGATGTGTGTTATTAAAATGGGTAATGATCTAGATCAGCTGTAGCCATTGGATGATCACTTTTTAATTTTTTTAATAGGGAACGATTATCAAAGACGTTGTATCTACACCAGTCTGTAGTTAGAGTCGATCAGGTATGGCAGTTGCTTTCCTACTTGGTTTATTTAAGTAATTCATTCTATACGAGAAAAAGCGTCGCGTGTCTTCTCGTGCGATCGTTATATAAAATGACCAGAAGCCAGACAGCGGCATATATTTAAATTATTGCTGCACCTGTGATATCTGCCAGATTTTACAATATGATTTTAAGATGATGTAGTAATATTGATATGTACATGGGAATTACTAATACTAGATGGGTTTTTCCCAGCAGTGGATTTATGTCATTCACCAAGTGTGAGAAAATCTTCCCTCTCCGAGACAGCTAATTAAATTCCGGTGGGATTACTACTGAATTAAAACGTAGGGGGTTTGTATCATCAGTATGAAGCTAATAGCAGCTGAACGCCCATTAAAGTGACACTGTCGTCTGTTTTACTATCACACACAGCAGACATGGGGTCAATTCTAATTCCACTCAGTTCCGTTTGGCCAAATCCACATCAACTTTATCAATTCCAATTGCATATTAATCAACACCAATTTTATTTTTACCTACTCTTTTTTTTACCTACTACTTTTTACCATGAGTAGGTACTCCGATTAGTTTATATTCCAAGTAGGATTGTCACGGAAGAATTATTTCTGAATAAAACAAATCAACTGGCAAATTAATTTTTGGATTGACCAGGTTGATTAAAGAATCAGCAGATGATTGTTTATCTGTTACAAAGACTCAATGCACAAAAACAGTAAAACGCTCAAATAGTTAGAAATAATTAGTGTTTGCAACATATGACTTGCTGTCACTGCCAACATTTGCGCAGCTATGAAGGAACTTTGCCCTATACTCTGCTAGGGCACCTCCGTCGGTAACCATTGTATTATGATTGTAAATTTTGAAAATGAGCTGGTAAAAAGACATTTCACCAATCACTGGTACTCCCATCATGAATAATGCTGCTTTGGCAATAAGTTTGTTTACAGTGAACCGCATGGGTGTGATTTGTGAGAAATATTAATCGTATTCCCAATACTGAGGAAAAACTGTGGTGTTAGGGAAGTTACTGAGGCGAGCACAGTGGATGAATGGCAGTGTGTGATGGGCGTCCTCAGAGTGATTCGGAGATGCTTCAGACATGCTGTGATCTGATTTTAAAATGATATTGGGCATACTTTTAAATTAAAATGTTATGAACTGAATTAATGGTACCAATACCATTAATTCCAGCGTGTGTTTGGTTCGGTACAGGTGGGTATGTGCTTAAGGATGGATGATTGTTGAATGGTCCTTGGAGATTTAGAAGTCCGAAGTGTATCAGGTTTTTCCACAACACTGCATTCCAGAGAGGGGTGATTTAGGTGGGATTGGTAAAGGAATCCGGATTGGCTATTCACACACAACACCCTAAGCTAGCCTGTTGTGGCAATATCAATCTTTCAGTTGATATATATATATATATATATATATATATATATATACACACACATATATCTATAATTAGTATAAATAATAATGAGTTGCTGAGTAAGTGCTCTATGTAGCCTCAGTGCTGGTCACACCTGGACGTTTACAGCACACTTTACCTAAATGCTGGATTATTTGTGATGGCATATAGAATCGGCGCAAACCTAATGAATGACTGTCGGTTGAGCCGTGTTTAGTACATGATCTTCGTCTGGGATCGTAAGTGTCATCCGGTATCGAGTTAGTAAGAGCCTACTAAGAGGTCTGTTGTAAGCAACAGTAATAACAGCAAACGATAACCTCACACGTGTGAATGTGCTTGCGCATGCATGCACACACACAGACGTGCACACTTTTTATTCTAGAAACACCTGTTAGGTCAAATAGAACAATTATGTTGACAGAATCACTCGGATGTGTTTTGTATTTAAACAATAAATGTAGATTTAATAAAGCACCTTTACTAACACTAACGGGAGTCAATTAAAGGTGCTGTACAGTGACATATCCTAGTAAATGATACCCTGGTAGGATGTATATAAAGGGTTCGCACAGGTCTGAGAAAACCTGGAAAGTCCCGGAATTTGAAAATTTGGATTCCAGGCCTGGAAAGTCCTGAAAGTTTTGTAGAAATCTATATTTCTAATCATAAGCATACAGGAATTCAGTCCTTACACTTCTTCTGAAATATGGATGTATTTTTTATGCGTTAAAAGTACGTGAATTCATTCAAAAGGTCCTTGAATTTGACATTGGAAAGTCCTGGAATCTGAGATGTCAAAATGTGGATGAACCCTAATATATAACCTAATAATATACAGCAGTTAATTGTGTGCAAATCCATGTCATGTTTTAAAACTATAGTTAATTATTGAATAAATATCAGGGAAGAGACTTTGTTCATTTACGGATTGAATGGTAAATTTGATAAAATAGATATTTGCTAGAAAGAAATATTTTTTAACTTGATCACTCAATAACTGCATTCTACTGTAGTATGTTCTCTTGTTGCAGTCTTGGTGTTCATAGCATAAATGCAGAGTGTGGCCTCTGAATATATATTATTATTATTATATATATATATATATATATATATATTACACTCTTTGTTTTATAAATGTATGAAAGAAATGTGTCATAGTTCATGCAATTCATTGCTTGTCTAGTTCCAAACTTCTATTCAAATATCAGTAATATAGTTCTATGTAGAAAGTTTAATTTTTAATAATTATTCTCTGTTTTAAATGTCTGTTAGATCCCAGAAATAAACAGCTATGTGACAATCTATCTGGTTATGTGTACAGATAGACAAATGGAGCAGAATGACTAAATACTAGATTTATCCCATTTTAAGTTAGAACCTTCTGTCCCAGAACTGTGTGAGTAAACTAATAGAATTTTCTTTTCTGGGGTGGCTCCACATACTTTGTTGAGACAGTCAATGTGGTAACCAGGGCCACTCTGCCAGCATAGCACTGATGGGGGAATGTTATTATAAGCTCTTACTGTAGTGGCTCATTTCGCAATCCACAGATATTTTTGTAGTTATTCATAATTGTATTTATGTGCAATGTTAGCTAGCATATCATTTGTTAAAAGTCTTCAAACATGAAGTTCACAAATAGAAATTTAAAATTATAATTCATATACTTATATATATATATATATATATATATATATATATATTACTGGGATAGATATTACTCTGAATAAATAAAGTTCTTATTAATTGTTTTTCTTTGGTTTTACAGAATGAAGACTCTCCATCTGTTCTAAGCTCAATTCCTGATGTGCTCGAGCAGTGAAATGCACCTTCTGACGTGCTTCATCACTACAGTCCTCATTGGTCATAGGTGACGCCAGCTGCTTAAGTTTCTATCAGCATAATGACACGTATAACGGACATGGTGGTTGGATGGAAGAAGCTTCTCTTTCTGCTCATCTTGTCCTATACAGCTTTTATGGTTATGATATACCATGGCCACTTCAGTTTTCAGAGATTATTAAGTCCATTCTCCCACACGACTGTGGCAAGCACGGAGGATATGGTCCAGAGTTCCTTGCGATACCTCATGCATGTTAGCAATGAAACGAATGGTACTTCCAGCATCCTGTTTGATATCCATCTGGAACATCCAATCCTGGGACATGCTGGAGATGTGATCGAGGTTAATGAGAAAGAACACCTCAAAAGTCATCTTACGACCATAGCAATTGGTGGGGGTCTGACTTCAAGAAAGATCTCAGGATTGACAGAAGCTAATATTCCTCACAAGTTCCTCGTGTTCACCACCCTCTTGCCAAGTTTCTGTAAGACAGCTTCAAAGAACTACCAGTACCACTTCTATTTTGCTTATGACACTAATGACAAATTCTTTTCCAATCCTAAAATGGTTGCTGCTTTTCAAAAGCACTTCTCCGCTGTTGCATCCAAACAGTGCAAACATTTATCAGCTCCATTACATCTGCATTTCGTCCAGTGTTCACACACTGGTAAACCTGCATGGGCTCAGAATGATGCCATGATGGAAGCCTATCTCGATGGTGTGGACTTCTTTTATCGGGTTAATGACGATTCAGAGATTCAGTCGGCGGCCTGGACCGAAGCGTTCATCAGGACGTTGACCAGTTATGAGCCGAAATATGTCGGTGTTGTTGGGCCGAAGCACAGTGGTGGCAACACTGTGATACTGACGTACGACTTTGTACACCGGACACACATCGACATCTTCGGATTCTACTATCCGAGATTCTTTTCAACATGGTGGGCAGATGACTGGGTAACCAAGGTGTACCAACCAGGCCGCTCCACAAAACTCTCCAACATACTGCTGAAGCACACAATGAGGCTTGGCCAGAGGTACCAAGTTGATTACTCTGTTTCCAAGAAGGTTACCCAGTACATTGGCGAAGATAAGAAGATACTTCAAAGGTTTGTAGTTGCCACAAGTCAGTTGTTACTCTTGATGCCACAATTATTATTACCAGGTAATATATATATATATATATATAAATGTACATATATATATATTTACAGACACATTTATTTTTTGTTTTAGATATCTTAAAGCAAAAATGATGAAAAACCCACCTGAAGCTGATGGCACGAAGATAATATCATTCAGTCTTTATGGTAAAGACCCAAAGTCTACAATGGGTGCCATAAGGAATGCCCAGTTGATGCCTGTTTATTACCCTGGATGGACCATGCGTGTATATCTGCTAAGTCCTAACAGTACAGGAAATGCAGATGTGCTTGTGCCAAGACGCATAGTGAACTGTTTAAAGGGACTTGGTGTAGATCTTGCGTATATCAGCGGTGAAATGTCAGAGATTTCACCAGATCATTGGAAATACCTCATCGCTGATGATATCCAGGCAGAAGTGTTTCTGATTCGTGATGTTCGGATGCGAATTAGCGATCGCGAGGCCGAGGCGGTCAAAGATTGGCTGCAGTCGGGTTCTTCATTCCACTGTATGCGCGATCATCCAAGCCACAGGGATCATGTTATTGTCGATGGTCTCTGGGGAGCAAGAGTTCCTGGTTTCCGGTCTCTTCTTGATCAGACCATTGGCTCCCTCCTCAGAAAAGAGACGGGTGATATTTTGCGTGATGTGATTGAGCCGGTTGTCAAGGATGTGATGTACTGTCACGACAGCGTCCCTTGTAGTCCACTGGCCAATGGACACCCATTCCCAATGAAGCGTATTGGCCAAGAGTATGTCGGCAATCAATTCAATGAATGTCAGGAGGTCATCGACCACAAGCTGATGATGCAGGTGAATACGATGACTGGGTGCCCACCGCAATTGCCAAAGAAGTCTGCGATCGGTGGCACGCCGGGTAAACAGATAGCTACCACTCGTCAGCAGGCACCAATTAAAAATTAGCGCATCCCGGAGTCTCCTGCATCTGTGATAAAGTCTCCTGTTCCTGTGACTGGACATAAACCTCTAACCACTCCATAGCCAGCCAAAGCAGCTATACATGAGTCAACAGGTCTAATGCTGTAAATTAATTGTACGTCAACAGCTCATGATGTGATTTGTTTGAGGCAGTAAATAACCTGCTTCGTGGGTAAACATCCATATAGTTGCTTTCCAATGCTAGTCACCTTCCTTAAATGATTACCATGAATGAATTGTAAGCCTCGTTTTAAAATCATCTACTTAGTTTTATGTTGCAACAGATTATTTATTACCCTATATATATATATATATATATATATATACATATATACATATATCTTTAGTAAAGTGAATTGCCACTACTGTAAGAGAAAACAAAAGTTTCTTCTTTTCTGTTCCTCTACTTGTCTTATCACCAAGGGATGCCAGTTTTGTTTTAAGGTTTCATTTTTCTTGTCGTACCATAAAACCTCTACTATTTATTATGTGCAATCAAAGCGTGCTGCATCTATATATTGGCGGTTTGAATTTTTGCTCATAACTCGTCAATATGTAAAAGCTGTCCTATACTGCTTATAGTTATACCACCTAATTGGAAATGCCTGCAAAATCATATCTACAGCCCATCTAAAATATTTTTTATATCACTAAGATCAACTTTTTTATATAAGTCATAACTTTATTTATCTTATAATCCAGATAATTCTAGTCTAGTTTTCCTCAGTGTTACTAGCTTATAGTTATACTGGTTGTTTCAATTTACATTTAAAATGTAAGCTGAATTTAGTTAAAGGTTTACCTTTTTTACTGCACTGTATATGTTTTATTTTACTTGTCCTGTATTCACCGATTGTTTTTTAAAATATGAGAATATGTAAAAATAACACCAGTTTGTCCATACAATGTACATAAATCGTATGATCCCATAATCGGAAAGAAACCGAATGATAATGCGTAGAATGTCGTTATCACATTGGAGAACATGGATGCCTACAAGTTATGGCCCGTATTCATCAACAATCTTCTGAAATATATTTGGATATTTCATCAGCGTATACGTGGAATGGCTGTTTGGTTGCTTCATCATTTATCAAGTCAGTTATACAATGTATAACTTGTATCATTGTCTATACTATTTAGCAGCCCTCTACTGCCTTTTATCTCATACACTAGTACATTACCACATATGATGTTTGATTCTAAGATGCATTCCATGAGTGAGAGCTGTGAGAAAATGTATGCAAGAAAAAATGTATGCAAGAGAAGGCACCAGTATGTCTTCACCAAGAACTGTTTTTCCTCTGTGGACAAGTAAGTGATGTACGAGATATGTATAGAGTCTATATGTTCTAAGCTGCTATATTTTGGATGTGTTTGAGAGGGAAATTAAGTAAGGCCATCTTTGAAATTGTGATTTTCTCTCTGCATTTGACACCAGTCCGTCCACTCCACTTTGTGTGATGCATTTCCCACCGGTTTTTCTATACAAGTAGCTTATTTATGTTCACTTTAGTCATATCAGAGGAGAAATTTCCCAGGCTGCAGGTTCCCAGTTCAGATATGGTAACAAGTTATGGTTAACATGAGAACAAATAGGATTTATCCCAAGGTAGCTGTCTTCTTATTCCCACAGTTCATGTTTCCCCTGGCCAGACTGAGATATTTCGGTATGCTATGTTCATGATAAACATAAATAATTCATCATATCCAAATTTTAAACTTGATACATAATGTACTTTTAATCAGCCTGAATGCGAATTAAGCGAAGTTTAATTCACATTGAGGCTCATTAAACATGCTTGCAACAGTTGTGCTTTTAATAACATTACCAGTTTGTTATGTAAAACAAAACTTATTTATGAAAACACATACTGACCTGTTTAACAGTATCTTTTAATAATTCAGGAAACCTACCAAAATCCTCATTCCTTTCTCCTAAATTTTAAAACTCAAACATGAGACATTTAACAACAATTTTTTTTTAAACATGACACTGATGGCATTCTTGCCCGGACACTGCTGTGTGTGGGGAAGGTTTCTTAACCTATTGATATTAAGAGGTGTGTAAATAAAATAGCATTACAGTAGATGTTTCTGCTATGTCCTATATATATATATATATATATATAATTTATGTATATATATTGTGTGTAGCCAGCTTGTGAAGTCACTGCCTTGTTGTTAATGTATTTTAGAATTTTTTTTGTGTTCCTTTTATGCCTGATTCAGCTTGGCATTTTAAGATCAGAAACAGCTGGGTTCAGACATTTAATGTATTGCTATGTTATGGATGCATTCCCATATGTATCTGGTATTAGTATATCATGTTTTATTTGTGTTGTAGCACATTAAAGAAGTTGTGTGTCTTGTGCTCTCTAATATATATATATATATAATATGGATATATATATAGTTGAATGGGAACTATGTGACAGGAGTTAATTATTAACTGGTACATTTATTTCACACTTTATTATAGATGTCTAGATGTGTTACCACAATTGTGTGCTGTATTTGGTGTGACTATGGTCAGTATTTGTGACTGATATACCAACCACATGCCCAATGATACAATTTTAAAAGGACATGGTACTTCTATGTAATTATGCAGTATGTTTTCAGAACCATACACATAATATTAGATTGTTAGATACCAAGAAAAGTAGTAATGCTAATATGTAATTATGCAGAATGCGGTCATAATTTAGGGTATAAATATGAATAAATAGCTGAAGTGCCATTCTAAAATAAATGTGGCCAACTAATAGAAAAGTGCACAATTTTCAGTGGTTTACATTCATTTTTTTTCTTTGTGTATTTTAGAAAGTAAATTGAATTACTTTATATGGAAATCTGTATTCTGTATGTTACTTATCTGTGTTATATTTATTTATCTCAGATATTTAATGATGAGCAGTTTAAACAAACTGGTCATGTCAGCAAGTACACTTTAGTTATTTTAAATAAAGTCAGTGATGCAGTATGTTAGCTCCACTTCTCTTATGAGAGAATTGTTCTCGTTGGTGTGTGTGTGTTTGTGAAAGAGAGTGTAACAGGAGGTGATAGGTTTTAAATAATATAAGTGATGTGGCATTATAATTAAGTTATTACCTAAATATAAATACACATTGATAATGACGTAGATTTAATAAAGGTCACTTAATAACGTGAGTCATTCAAAGGTGCTACGTTGGTGCATCTCAATCAAATGTGTGGAAAACCTGATGAGAAATATGAACAACCAACAGTATTTACAGATTAACAGAATCCTAAACGGGTGAGTTTTTACAATACTGGTAGATTTAAGCCCTTCAGGCAAAGATGAACAACAATTCAGCAACCAGTTCTACAAAGTGGGAGCTGTCGCACTAGATGCCATGTGACTTTAATGAAGAGACAGACACCTGCAATAGTACATGACTGGATGAACTCAGTTTTCTCAATTATTTTCTAATAGACATGAATTCACACAGGTATTCAGGTGCAATGTCATTTACTTTGCAAGTAAAATATTGAAATGAATGCGCTGTGTAACAGATGAACAATACAGTCTTTGAAGAATTCCGATGATATGATTATATTTTGGGGGTATTTGTCACTGTGTGAGCTAAATCATTCTGAAGGTGATTGATGTTATAATCAAATGTGCTATAGAATGGGGAATTGCAATAGTCTACAAGATGTTACAAAAGCATGGAGCTCTGTATCTAGTGCTGCTTGTGTCAATAATGCTTTTAGACAGAAGTTTTAGACACACTGTCATTGGGATAGTAAGCAATGACAAGAGCTTTCAGGTCCCTACTTCATTACATACACAGATATTTTTCCTGGTTATATATATATATATATATATAATCAGGAATTTTCATCTCATTTGCAATAGAATTTTGTATTGGCAAAAACAGGGTACATCTATTTGATTGGATTCTTGCCAGCTAGTTGTACTAATTTCTTACACACATTTATCAATATCTCAGTACGCTGGCCGATCTTGTCTTGCACTTTGTCGCTGTACATACAAAAAACAAAAAAAAACATGATACGATGTCAAATAAAGATAAATATTCTGGAGATTTCTTCTCGTACACATTTGTAATAAAAGTAATCTGGAAAGGGCACATTTCCGAATCACAGGAAAAAAATTAAGTTTGGAATTATTAAAAACTGGAAATAAAAAGATTTGTGTGTTATAGAACTACTTATGTGTTACCACAATTTTCAAGAATCTCTGACGTTCTTTTATAACAAGTTCTTGTCGCCTGAGAGCAAAATTAAACTATAAACAAATAGAAGATAACAATAGGAATTTCTAGTACTCGATGCTATGGATTTTTAATTCGGGGGGAAACCATAAAAGACTATATTTCAAAAGAATGCAGTAGGTTGAATATCGGTGGTGTGTGGTGTTCCACAAAGATCTCGGAACATTTATACTGTTTCTTCTGAAGTCAAATGATTTGTCGGTTAAAAAATTGGTTTTGAATGACGCATTAAAATATTTTCTGATAAGAGTCCGAAAATGTCACGCACAGTATAAATCAGGAATCGCATATGATTTTTTTCAACATAATAATAACAACAGTATATAGACTAACAACGACAGAATACATTCTGCTGAATGTTTCAAAGTAATAGTTCATGAAAATGAAACCTGGAATGATCAAATTGACTGAAATAGCTTCTAGATAGTGATAGATAATTCTGTCCAGGCTTGTTTTAATATATATATATATATATATATATATATATTTGGGACAATGTGTACTTTTGATACAAGATAATTAAATACATGGTTATAATTTACAAAAAGGAATGAGTCAAGAAGTTGTTTGTTTAGAGCCCAGCTTCAGGACTGGCCACACCCAGGACTATACAGCCAAAATCGACTCGGGAGATCAGAAGCATAATAATTGTGGAAATGGCAGTTATTTTATGTGACCACCTCAAATCAGGGAGGCGCATATAGTGTGTAATTTACTGCTTCACCATGAGGATTTAATTCTAAACAAATTTAGAATAGATGGCATATTCGGCGGAGAAAACCTTACCAGTTACGTGATTGGATGAAAAATTCCTAATATAGTGTCACGACCGGGATTCGAACCACCCACACATCAAGACCATGAGTATGAAAGTCCCATGCTATTACCCAGGAGGCAGTCAAATACAGTACAGGTACATGAGACATTTAAACCCTGACCTGGGTGTTTACACTGCAGTATTCTAAATAGGCCTACTGTGCTAGCAGAGTATCCTACAAAAAGTTATCTTTTTACAGCTAGTTGAGTTCATAAAATAAATTATAGAGAATTAACATACCCAACAATGATTTTTCAAACATGTTTAGTAGTCCAAATGTTTAGAAATAACCAATAAAAAATATTATAACTAGATCTATTACATATAAAATCAATGATCGAGAGAATAAAATTCCTCCTAGTTTGTAGAATCGAGAATCTATTTAAAATGAAAAAAATAATAATCATAATAATTTTATTTGTTATGGCTTAATTTTAAAATATATGGGTGTTGTAACTCGCAAACTGAGACAAATTATTTAAAAAACTAAATAAATATTTAACATATCCCAAGATCTTAGCCCAAGCTGTTAATAATTCCTTGACTGTACTGTACGTGGCAATGCATTGTTGTGCAATCTCCCTCCCTCTATTAGTCTATAGGTAACTGCCTACATTGAGTGCAGAACATTGGTTGACATCTGGTAACACACACTCGAAAAGGTTTTGTTCCATTGGCACTGGTTTTTTCAACGTTTCAAGATCCTGTTTCACACATTCAACATAGGCTACTGGGTGGAGCAGCTGTATCTAAGCGATCTGATCCAGAAGTAGATCCCAATAAAATTCCTGGGATCTTGAGTCTTGTTCAACTTTGATGGTGGGCAAATTCCAAGCGTGAACGCCCAGTCTGTGGAATAAGTCTAATTTATTAACAAGTGGAGAAATATTTCGTAAGGTTCTTATTTAAATTAGCCTATTTGCAATATCTAAAAACCAGTACATTAACGTATAAAATGTAAAAAAGATTTAATTTAAACTAGATAAAGTCTCTATAATTATTTATAGATACAAATATATGAAGGATATTTTCTTTTCAAATGTATTTTTCAAAGTTGTATAAGTAATAAGCCATTTTATAAGGCTTTTTAAATAGTTTTTATTACATAAGTTGTGATAGTGTTGTGGGAAGTGATCGATTGATAAGTATGGAACTTAATTTATCTTCCCCATTTCCATGTGGAATTGTTTGTTTATATGTTATTGCATTTTAAATGTATTTGTCTTTGTAATGTATTGTTCACTTGTAAATAAATCCATTCATTTCTGTGTTTGTGTGTGTTGTTAACAATATTGTAATATTGTTATTTATTTATTTAATCTATTATAATAATTAAATGAACTTATAGAAAGAACACATTCTAGTTAGTTATATAGTCTAGAAACCAACATATTACTCGTATGTTATTCATTTAAAATTATGAATTTTTTGGTAAACATCCCGACATCCCCAGTGATTATCATTATGACGTCACTCTAGTTGAGGGGGAATTATATTTGCAAACGAGACGCAAACTTACGTCACAGTCGCCGGTAGTAACTGCGCATGCTCCACAAAGATGGCGTCTAAAGCAATCAAGGGCAAGGAGGTGAGTTTTTAAATTGTTGTTAATTTACTGATAATACAAGATATTTGCGATTAAAAATGGTTACTAAACACATAAGATAAGCAGTATATTTTCTAACTATGGTAATTATTAACGAGCACAACTGCATTTTAGCTTAAAGTGATCATGGTTCACCACACTCTACTTCGGTACTTGGCCGGCCTAGGCTTTGCCAGGCTTAGGCTTGGATACCATTACTATGGCATTAGATAGTCTAGTATGCGTTTAGTCTATCTCACTATCTGTCAATTTTATATGCTAAAACTAGTTAATCATCGGGTGAATAGTTGTCTAGTGTGAATCGCCTTTTCATCTGAACATTATAAATTTGTAATAATTTGCTTTTAACTTAAGTATAAAAAAACTGAATAATAATATATATTATATGTCAGTTTGTCACTATTAGTCTAATTAGACTTAGTCAGTTAGTGTCTATATAAATAGAATATTATTTATTTGTGACATTTAACAGTTTTATGATGTTAAAAATCGTGTTCAGCGCCTTTTACGGCTTTATCAAGTGGCTATACTTCTGGACAGATGCATGAATATAATGAATGCATTTTGTGAACTGTTGTTACAGTACTTTCTAAAATGAAAATCCATGTGGAATAAGCATAACATATTAGTACCAGAGGTCTAGTTAATTAATAGATAATACAGAGTGTCTATAGGTCCAGACCTGCACATGCAATTTTATAATTATTCGCTTATTGGTCTGTCACATTTCTGGTTTACATGGCATATATAATGGATCCACTGCTAGGAAATGTCACAATATCCAGCATGAACTTGTCAATTAAGCCATCTTTAACGCCCCCCCCCATAAAACTAATTCATTGGAGAAGGCAGCACCAATTAATGTGGTCAACCACCCACAATGTACTGTGTTGTTTGCATATTACCTTGACAGAATTGCACAAATACTTCAGTTTAGGGTTAGAGTTAGGCAGACAGTGCCAGAGCTTTAGTAAATTCATAACAACATGTCCTGCAGTGTGTTGTATTCTACTGGATATTTGGGAAGGTGTGCATGGGAAGGTGTGCATGGGCGCAGTTGAAGTGCCGGATCTATAGCTACTTTGGCGTACGTCTGGGGCCTGACCAATAGCCACAGTCTGTCTACATAATATGGTACAGTACACAGTGTATGTCAGTACTGGACCATGTGATTAGTATATTGATAAGTTTTCCAGCATTTTGTCAAGTGAATTTTGCTCTCATAACACATGCCCAGGGATAGTGCTAGTTATAACTCCTGGAAAGCTTGTCTGGTTTCATATGGCTGTCTGGTTTCAGACATATGGCTGTGCCCAATAGGTGACAGCCAGTAGTCTCTACCCCAAACTTCAACAACACAAGTCTGGTTTCAGACCAATATCAACAGGATATATTGTGTTATAACAACAGAGGAAATAATTCAAAAATATATGGTATCTAGGAATATTTAGTAATCTTGTTCACTGATTAACTATAGTGAAAAGAAAATTGGGAATAGGTATTTCACATTGAAGCTAGTTCATACAATAGCTGACCATTAGATTTAGAATCACAATTTATTTACATTATCAAATAAAAAACTGAGATTCTGCATAATAGCTTCTACTGTGTCCATCTGTGAATGCATGGACTGTCCCACCAGAATATTTATTACCATGTCATCCACAATATATAATCAATTGTATGCCATTGTTAATATTATATAATAAGTATAAAGCAGTGTTCCAGTCTGATTCTAATCATGCCAAACTAGGCAACCGTGCATTAAATAAATAATAATAATGGCACAAATGGCAGTTATTTTAAGAGGGAAACACATATTGTCTGTGATTTACTGCTTCACCACCATGTCTTAATAGACATGTTCTGTGTCGACTGCGCCATCTAGCAAAATTCTTTCACTGGACAATCTGGTAAAAGAAACAGACCTCTTATCAATTGCGAGATCATGGAGATCACAATATATTTCATATATTGATAACACGTCTATTACAGTTCCAACTTAATGATTTATTTTCAATAATGTCGTTTATTTGGCAAAAATAAACTGTCAACTTTATATTTAATATGTAATATTTAACACCATAGTGTATTAGTGAAAAGTGGTAACTCAGACAGCCATTGGAAAAATTAATGGTTACTAACAATATTCGAAGATCTGAATAAAACTATTTTAAATAACGACAATTTTGTTAGAACAAGACTTACATTGAAACTTAAATATTTAAGATAATCATATTTTCTTAATGTTTAAATTCATACTTTCTTTATCAGATATTTTTTGTTTATTGCCATAAGATCTGGCTTGCAGTCCGACAGTCATTACTCCCCAGCTTCAGCCATCTCAAATGATGAAAGTTGACTTTTCCCATACAAATAATCTTATCTATTAGCAAAAAAGTCTATGTTGTATTTAATCAAAATGAAATTGCTACAAGAAATTGTAGATCAATTTAGTTCTGTGAAGCCCCCAAAACGTAACTTTACAAACAGTTATACTTCTTGTTCCATGCTACTTCATTATGGATACGGCTTCACTGATCCACAAACCATAGTAGATGTCTGGACTGTGCATACATTGCGGAAAATGTCTATTGTAAATGAATTTAAAATTTACAATATATGGTATTTTCAGTGCCTGGTTGGATGAAAAACTCCTATAGTACCACCACTGGGATTCGAACTTCTAGCATTGTATGACCATGAGTAAGAAAGTCCCAAGCTAGTCCCCCTGCCAGGCCATAGAGGCTGTTAAAATTTAAATGATGTGTTCACATACAGAAGTTCACTGGGCCCTACATAGTCCACGTTTGTTCATTAAATTATACATGTAGTTTTTGGTGGGTTCTGGGTAAGTGTACTCCCTATATTGCCTTGACCCCAGAACCCTCCATGGTGTTACAATTATCGATCCCACAACAAAATCTTCCTGTCACTGACATTGAAAGATTGCATATTTCACATTCAATTATATTTATTATATTATTTTGTTGATATAGGGCCATAGTAGGTAAATGGTATACATTATTTTTTATTTGTTCATGCTGAGCCATTGTCATTTAATATATTTAATTAATGCATTGCAGTATTACATATTATGTATTTATATTTAAATTGATTTAGGTGAATTTTCAGACGGTATCCATGTTCAAAAATCCATTATTTAGATATGAAGAACCCCAAATCATTAATATCTTCTTTAATGGATAGTATTTTAAGGTTTTGTACTTATTTTAGGGTTAAAAATATTAATAATTGTAGTTATATTGACTCATCATACATCTTAAAATGTCTATAGATAAAAATATTCAGCCATCTTGTATCCATTCTCTGATATTTTTTTTCTGGCTTGTGGTTACAAATGACATCATTTTTATTTGCAAGGTTGGTTTCTTTGTTATTGTCCTGTGATGTATTATGCATAATAGTGTTATTATTTTGGTTTATTCCATGCCATGCGCACCACTATTAGTACTAGATATACGGAGACAATATTATAAAGACTAGCAGTAATAATGAGTAACTGACATAAAAATATCTTTTAATATACAATTGTCTGTAATATCTGTTTTATTATTAATTTTATTAGATGAATAAATCCAAAAATGTAATTCATTTATTGGATTTTCAGTTTGTGTGAATGTTTGGTGCACACCTCACTAATAAGTACTCGTCTGTACTCCACAGAGATCTATAATACAACAACAACAGCGGAAATATGTAGTAAAAAAGTGCTCGGTGATAAACTGGCCATAATTTAAAGTTCTCTCGTGAGAATCAAAATTATTTAAGCTATTATTTCTGAGACCAGCATAGCTGTTTAAATGGCTTCTGTGCTCGGTTGTTGTTGAGCATATTTAGGTCTGGTACTGCAGTCATTAATCTGCAGAAAAATTCTGTATGCTTAAATGAATGTATATCCTTGCTTCAAAAACTTTTAATAACCTACATACATTTATTGCCTGTTGGCAAGCTACTGCCTTTCTCGGAATACTCGATCCGTGGCATGAACCAGCCCTTTCATGTCATTTATGAGATTAGTTTTCTGTGCCAAGCATAATCATGACTCCTGTAATATAATTACGCTGGCCCAAATTGACATCACTCATGGCAGACTAGTGAAGTTGTCTAGGGTCTATTCTCCTTGTTTACCATTTGACCAGTAATTATTGAGTTATTGCCCTGTTTTGCAGTCTCTTGATGAATGTAGAAGTTCTCATCAGGTCAGCGTTGCCCAGTATTTGTGTATTCTACCCGAAGGTGGTGTGCTTAGTACTTGTTGCTGCTGATCCAGGCACAAAGTACCAGTAACCAGAATTGGCTTGATTTGGCTGCTCATGTTTCTATGAACATCCACCACCCAGGTCCAGTTTGTTACTTTCCCCTAATCCTAAGGGAGTGTGCGTTCAGGATTCGTACTTGCTAACTCTATATTGCTGGGTGTTTTAGAGACAGCACTAGGTCGCCTTTTTGTGCCAGATGTATTGTTATACCTTGTACATTCACTTTCCTAACGTATATACACATAATTTAATAATCTTGTTTTTATACGGCAGTGCTATGGTAAACAAAGTATGTAGAAGTTGAGTACCAGAGCTATCTGCCTGAATCAGTCCATAACCTTTTAAGTAGTTTGTCCTTATTGGTTCTTGGTAGAGACAGACACCAGGTGCGTTACATGCTAGGAATGGTATTCCAGTTGTTTCCTTAGTTAACGGCCTGAAACTTCCTTATGGCTCATTGCTTCTGGCCTATCCCGATCTGTATAACTCAAGTTGTGTAGCTTAGGTTTAAAATGTGGTTAGCGTGAAGTGTTCTGCTACTTGGATCAATGGAATCGTATAAAATAAATCAGACAGGGTAGCCAAGGAGCATTATTCAGCCAAATATGTTCCAAATACCATGTATCCGTTAATGGAGATTACTGTAATTATTATAGCATAGTTGCCGGCTAGGGTCTTGACACTGCTCCAGCCTTGGTGGGCAAACTGTCCTTCGGATGACCTTGTTGAAGGTGACTGAAAATAATTGGGATATCTCTGATGTGTGGACACATATTTTGTAATATGAGCTCGGTACTTGTTTGTTCATAGTGGAATCTGTCTGTTGTATTTCGTGTGTTGTCCATTTCCACAAATCTCCTATCTTATGCCCGTGGTTTTTATTTATATTAGCATTACTTTTGCTCTATGCAATACTGGATACAAATTACAATAGCGTTGGTATGCAGATGATCGCCGTCAGCTCTAAAGCAGTTCCTAGTATTTTTATCTGTGTTTTTAAGCAGTGGGATGTGGAGTTCAATGGGTTATTGAAATTGACCACCCTTGTTGTTAGTGATTTACTAATACTATGAACAGGTGTGCTAGATTAATTAGCTCTGTGCTAATTATGGAAACCAGATTTGAACTCGGCCATTTTCACCACTGATGTGCGTTCGGCAATCGGTTGTAGCTAGAAGTATATGGCAAATCTATAGCATTTGCTACGTATACAGACATATATTCCCTGTGTTGTGTTTAGCTGAATTACAGGTAAAATGTGTCAGGCTATCTTGATTATAAAACCTGTTACTGTCTCACCTGTATTATCGGTCCTTGTTGCTGGGTCAGTGATGGACAGTCTGCATCAACTCCAGCTGGCAGCTAAAAGGACTTTAGACCACGTAATTACAGTAGAATCCTGGCTAGCGATCACAGTGAAAAAGACTGCATTCTGTCCGAACTATACATGTTGTGTCGTTCCTTTTTGTTGGTGAGGCCAATCCTGTGTTAGTTGGTGAGGCCAATCCTGTGTTAGCTGGTTTTAATAATGGGATTTTGCTGTTTCGGAATTGCTTGATTACAGCTAAGCTAATTAGTTATGCTGTTATGGGTCCTGTTTGCAGACCGCCTTGAGCACTACTATTAATGTTACAAGCAAGCCTCTTATCTAGCTTACTAATGATGTATTATAATGCACTGTGAATGTGAATGGAGTTAACACAAAACCTAATCCACGGGCAGTAGACCATAAAATGTTGCTCATTTTTTGTTTTGGTCAATTTGCTAAATTTCGGATGTTTTATTTCAGCTTTGCTTTTTGAGATATATATATATTGTGCGTGGAAGGTGAACGTTTTAAAAATTGGTTGAGGGGCGTGTAATATCATTTGTTTGATGAAAAGGTATCAATTATATTAAATACAACTTATAAATGTGATTATCTTCTTGGCCATTTATCTTCTGAAATTCTGATTAAAAGTTGCCCGATTTTGAATTCCTTTAGCAAGCTAAACTATGTTCAAACTTGTTTGGTTAATTTATTCAGTGGTTCACTGTGAAAATTTACCAAAATAAAAGAAGTCCCAGTTGATCTTTCTTATGCTGATTAATTGGGTCATCTCCTTGGTCCAGACGTAGCATGTTGGACCACAGATCACTACCATCCTTGTTCGAATCCTGGCGTGGCGTATAAAACATCAATCATTATCATCTAGCTAATTATAAAATTTCTTTATGCTGATTAATCTGACTCAGTAGTAAGAGTATTTACTTCATTCTGACTTTGAGGGTTTAATTTAATTTTTAATTTGAATTTATTCAGAATTCCTTGAAATGACTGAATAGTATTAAGTGCAGAAATTGAATTCCTATAATTAGTCACCCGATGATGATTCATGTTTTATGGCCACTTTTGTGCACATGGTAGGCTAAATGGGCCGAGCAACCTCCAAAGGTAATGAAGCAAAGTGAAAGATGAAATACCCTTCAGATATGCCCAGACCGAGAATCGAACTCAGGTGGTAGTGATCTGTGGTCCAATGCGGTACCAACTAGACCACAGAGGCGCCCACAGGATTAGTCATCACAGGTGTTTTTCCAGTGTGGACTGTGCACTAGTTTGTGGTGCCTGAAACAGTATTTGGAATAGTACCGATGTGCACAGATCTTCATGTGCAAAGGGTACACAGAGCCCTGTGTACAAGTCCTTGGGCATTCAGATTGTCAGTATACTGAAATAGTGTCACTTAAAGGTAATGCTCTAATGCGCCTTACCATAGGACAGTTAACAAGATTTATATTCTCTTAGCACAATCTTGTATGTCTGGGCTTGGTAAAAGAATGAAATGGTTTACTTCACTTCACATAGCTAGATACGCTGAATGTGATAGTGTTCATTCATTCAGCAGGTCGCATAACCACCCACATGACTATATATAAGTACTGTGTTGTAAGCTGCGTCCCTGCGTTAAACCACCGAATTAGCTGCAAGTAGATAGTTGTTGACATGGATTTTCATTAATTGGGCCTTCCGACAGCACCAGCGCATCTCACACAGCTACTTCATGTGATGGTTGTCAGAACAACAAACTAGGATTTATCAAGCGCCACTCAGTATCAGCTATCCGTGGTCAGTTGGTGTTTTCAGAATGGTGAATCTGAAGTACGTATCTCTCCACCGAATTTTGGGGTGTTAACATAATATCTTTCAGAATGATGTACCGAAATCCCAGTTTGTATATATTGTATTTTGGGAGTATTAAAAATTATTAAGTGTGCGTACAATTGATCTTGCACATGATACTTGGGTATTTTGGCAGTTAAAACCTGCATAGTCTTCTAGTGGTTGATGTGTAAAAACACTGGAACATTGCTCCTCGAAGAGTTGATAATCAACACCAAAACTGAGCAATTAAATAGGATTGTTATTATTAACCACCTCTGATAGGACAGATAGTCATCAAGGTGTTCAACGCAGGTTTGGGGGCAATCACTGGAGGATATATTGTTGTTGTTGTTGTTGTTGTTGTTGTTCCATCGCTAGGCGTCACATGATCAGTAATGGTACCTGTATGCGCTTCCAGTGTTAGAGCCATCTGGTTTCAGGGGGTTAACGTGAACTACAAGGCTGTTGTTTCCCCGATGAGAGTGACTTGATGTCACAGGATCCAGTGTGTAGGCAAAACAAACAGGCCACGGGTTGTACAGGTGTACATTTTGCTAACGAAGGAGTGGAATTCTCTAACTGGTTTATAAGGGGATTTAAATGACCCGCATTTGACAATATTGCCATTGAGAGTTTCTATTTTGGTTAGATCTGAGAGGGCATGGCATGGCGCGGTACTTTGTGTAGCTACCTTATAGACATCAGGCAGGATGTAGGTGTGTAGTCCTCAATAATCCCATATAGCCACATCCTCGTTCATACAACGCTGTATGAGGAGAGGTCGTGCCCAAAACTGTGTGGAGTTATGATGGAGTCGGTGGACTCTAAACACTTGTTTTATGATGTATCTGTCAGTCGCCAGACGTCTCCTGGGGTGATGATTATTTCTAACTTTGGTTCCATACTCTGGCTGAGTGGTCATATCTTCAGGGATTTGTTCCACTTCGATTCCAGTTGATGTACGAACACTGGCTTTTACCTATATCGTCACAGAGAAGATGTTTGGGTTTGATAGTTGTCAAGTGTTTGGGGTGATATTAATTGTGTTGATGAGCGGTGCTGGTTATTATGAGGTTCTCGGAAGAGAATATTGTATATAAGTGAGATTTTACTGTTACTTCGTAAAGTGACGGGTTGGCTGGAGCAGTTCGCTGCAAAATCTAGACCGTATGTTCAAATGTGGCTCATACATGTGTTTGTGTGATGTAGTTCCCTTGGCAGACACCCTTTATTCATATGTCCTTGGTGTGAACAACGCCGAAGCAAAACGACTCGACTCAGCTCTGCCACATCAGGTATGATGACTGTCACCCAGTGTATGGGTTAGTTGAATGGTGATTGGTAGATTTTGTGCATAATAGCATAGATTTTGTGCATAAAAGTATGATCACTTATCTTGTGTATGGCTTGTGTTATATTGTATCATAGTTGTTATCTTGTGTACGCCACATTTTGGCACCAGTAGTACGGCGTCTTCTTGGCCGAATTGATAGCGTATATGGAACCGAGGTTTTAAAATCCTCACCCACACATGTGTAGTGTTACATCATTAATTTCACAACTTTTTGAGGTCACCTGGTCCATTTAAAGCACAATGTGTACAAAGTGGCCGTCCAGTGGCAACAATTGAGACAATGTAATATTGGTGTGTGTGTGGATAATATATATATATATATATATAAGTGGGTGTGTGTCGTAGTTACTATTTGGTAATCTACAACTGTGATATACACAGTCTGGAAATTGCTGAATCAATATAAATATGTTCAAGGTGTTAGAAAGGGATTTGTGCCAAGCGGAGATATTGAATTCATATAGCCAAGCTATACTACATGTACGAACTAGTACTAGTATTTGCAGAATGTATGTTTGCCGACTAACGAGTAGTAGTTTACAGAGGAGATTTGCATACCTTTTTGTGCCCGTGTGGATTTACGATGTACATTATCTGTCAATGATATTAGAATAATTCGTGTTTGACCTTGGTTTAGATTTTAGACTGTGTGTTCAAGTGGTACAACGTCCATCTGTTGATATGTTCTGCTGTCCTACATTTATTATTGAGCTTATGTTAACTGTGCTACTCTGATTGTCAATCTACTACTGTCAGTTGGAGAAATTGAACATTTCTGTACATAATAATAATAACAAATGTGTACTTGTATGCATCTTAGGATATATATATATATATATATATATATATATATATGGTGGCACTGGCTCAGAGCAGCAACATTTAAACATCCTTTAATACTCATTCCTCCATAAATCTATACATACTTGAACCTAAACATACAAATAAATACATCACACAACTATACATACCTATATATATATATATATATATAAACAGTAGAAAACTAGCTAGTAGTAACTGATGTAGTAATGAAAACTGAAATATTTCGATACAAGAAGATGGTTGATAACTAAAGAATTTGATTGATTAAACATGACTGGATAAACTGTTGTATTTCACTGGAAGACGGCAGGCAGGCACGTTGGAGAAGTCCCTGACCTTAGTGAGATTTCTGGGACATCTAGGCGGTATTTGATTCCTGATCCTGGTGTATTACTGGTGCTAACCTAACGCGGCCTACGTTCATGCGTTGAAATCTGGTTGTTGTTTGACCACCTAGTATAAAGTCTTCTACAATAAAGGACAAGTGTACCGCTGCTTGGTCACATGGGTAGAAAATGTTAAGCCATCAGTTGTTGATAGTTTGGTTAATCCGGCCACTGATCAAGTATCCGCACACATACACGCACACACTTACGTACGTACAGAGATATATATATACTAAGTGAAGAAGGTGACCTTTTCGCATATACCGTGAAGCCTACAGCGTCCTGCGAACAGCGACCACACTCACACACGGACGGACAGAGATTTCGTACAGACAGACAGAGAGAGAACGAGCGAGAGTGCGCAGTCGTGGTTCACAGTTGGCCAGGGTTTGACTGATGTAAAGCTCATTGAGGGAGAGACAGAAAGAGAGGTGCTGGAGCCAGGCTAGCAAGCAAGCAACCAGGAGCGTACTAAGCAGATACTACCCTAGCCGGTTCGTGGACGTGTGGTCGTGTTGTTGGTGGTCGTTTGCTAGTGGAATTGATCAGCAGCCAGTCTGGTGTGCCCGGTGTAGCACTGTAATAATATAGTGTTGTGGATATAGCCGAAAGAGGGCCAACGACTGGTCGTTATGACGGTAGGCTTATGTTGTGTATTTCTGTCTAAGGTCACCTTCAGCGTGTCTTCCGCGTTGGCGCTCCCAATGCTCGTCTTTATGGGTTCTCGGATGATGATGATGATGATGATGATAATGATGACCTTATTTCACACCATTGTTTGGCCTGATAGTTGTTAGATGGGCTTGCAGGCTGCAGCGATTGGGAGGGTTTTTGCGGGTGATCTACCTATCTGTCAGGTACAGAAACAATAACTGGTGCTGCATGACCCCTACTGTGACACTGTGGCCTGGTGCTAAGAATTGATACTTCAGCCTAGAATAATAGGGAACATATTTGTTCGTCCAGCGTCACTGTTTACCGGAGTCAGTACCCCTCCAGCAGCTTAATGCTTTACAACTTAAACAGCGGCATTATGTGATCGCTGCTTAATATATCACTAGCTAATAGGTCGGGTGCTTGTTGGGGATATATACACAGACCATCTGGCGTTCACCTTTGAGAAAATGTGGTGCAGGATGGCATAACAGCCGAAATGTACTGATCTGACAAATTGAGAATAAGCTGTACGTGCCGAGGTCACAAAGTTCAGCCTACAGTGTACAAGGCGAGTTTCGTTTGAACGGCCTGATCATCATCATTATTATGACTGGAGCCGAGGCGAATGTTTTTCATCCAATTTGAACTGCTAGTCTGTCATTGATTTCTATCGATCAGCTGGCTGTGTGTATCCGCGTATTGGAGGGGGGTGGAGTGGGGTGGGGGAGCGGTCACTGCGGCTGTTCTGATACGGCGTGGACCTCTCTATGAGTTGAGGTTAAGGCTGACCAATTGGTTATGCTTCAGCTTGTACCAGTATTGAGCGGAGAAATGTAATCTGGCTGGATCTGCCAATCAATATAACCGGTCGGAGTCGGTAACACAAATCTCGGAATCCTGTGCAATCAGTGTGTATATAGATTGAAGTGATATATATATTTATCGGGTGGCGGTAGTTCCGTACGGTACATCGTCACTGCCACGATCCTTGTCGTCGTTGTACTGGCGTTGTGTGATGATGATGCAGGCGTGGCTTCATTTATTACTAACACTAGTAATGTTGTCGTTGAATGCTAACGAATGGCATCGTTTTACCTAGCCCGCTGCTGGCCTGAGAAGAACCATTGGGAACTTAAGGAGCGAAAGATCGCTAGCCAGTGATTAATGGACAGCACTGTCAGATGAACTATTGGTTAATCAGTGTGTGTGCGCGCGTGCGCGCGCCCCCATAAATCTTCCCCGGTCTACATCTTTGTGAGCTGTAAGAGGAGTAACATACGTTGCTCTTCACTATTAATATACCAAACGGCCCCATACCTGCTACATGAGCCAATTTACCTGTGTTTTCACAATACGCCTTATGCACTGTGATTCCAATCATTGCTTGATCCAACTGCTTTATTGATTATTATCGCTAGCGCTTCAGTCATTATCCACACATAATTAGTTCATTTTCACCTGATGACAGGGTAACTATCTGTGTGACATATTACATACTGTCTTTTTGTGTGTGTGTTTGTCTCTCTCCTGTCTCTGTTGTGTGTGTGTGTGTGTGTGTGTGTGTGTTAAGACCGTTGGGAGGGGCTATGACCAGTGGATGGTGCTGCTGTGTATCGATCGATCAGATTTTTATCAGTAATTGTTTATTGGGTAGCCGACGCTGTGACTTGAAGCTGGCTATCATGACGAGTTATTGAAGAACATCTCTGTTTTGTAACTCCATTACGATGTCGTGTATGCGGCTGTTATTGATCTGTATTTGAAGCTCGCTCGGCTGTAGTAGGCTGGTGGTGGTGTGTGGTTGTCGTCGATGATGGCTGGATAATGGATTAAAGCTCTGTGAACGGCGGAAGTCGCTCTCACCTGGGTCTTGTCCTTCCTGTGACGTTTGTCTGGAATATTACCAAAAAACCGGGTGGCACCGTGATACCACCACCGCCATGGCAGAAGAGCTCCGAGATGCACGTACATATGCCAGTGCATGTGCACGTAAATGTGCGTTTGTGTGTGCATACACATAATAATAATAATAATAATGTATATTTAATAAAGCGCCCTTACTAGCAGGAGCCATTCAAAGGCGCTGTACAGATAATATAATATGAGGTGTATGGATATCACTTGTTGTTATAAATAAAAAGATAGAAAATTTCCAGGTAAATTAGATTGGTTACACCTTGCTAACATCTTCATAATATCTGCTGTTGAATAACTTTGTAGATTCAGATTAGCAATTGACTAGTTTTATGAAATATTAATAAAAGACAGCACATGTCTCTAACTGATATTAATGGTGAACGTGCATAAACAGTAGATCAACTAATTGTAAGTATCAGTTATAAAGTTTCTATAATAGAAGATATATTTTCTTCAAAGTAACCGTCGCAGATTAATGATAACTTTGCATATGCAAGGTATGAAATAAACTCAGTCTTTACTAGCCAATGGTGTTGGCATGCTTGAGAGCATACCAACCTGATAGGAATTTTGGTGGTACAGATAATTGTGAGCATCGCTGAAAATATATTCGATGTGTTTAACCAACAGTTTTGTGACAATAAAGTCTCTCGGTGAAAGGGATAGTCCCGACAGCAGTATTAATAGTGCACCGTCCTGCCTAGCCCAAGGATGGGTTTAAAAAAAAGGTTATTTCGCTGTTAATACACACAAACACTCTGTTGTTGGTTTAAGCCTACCTGTACATTGTCTTATGATCTATTGTCTTGTGTTCTATTATCATTGTAGATACGATAGACAACGTTGGCTATATGATAATATGAAAGCATAGATCAAATAGTCCTATATACCACAACAACCCTGTGTACTGCTACCTCAGTTTCTAACCTGTTTAGTTCAGTTACATTTTAGAGCAAGTATAATACATCAATACAAGTTATAACGTAGCTGTTGTTTAAATAAGCTTATTACCGGTTTAACAGTATAATAATGCCGGCTCAAATAGCATTATGCATAATTAGGCCAAATATTTTGTGGCCAGCCTACTATATAGTATTACTGTGTAGTGTGCCATTTAAACCTAGATATCTGGTAGATATATCAAGAGCTTTGGTCACCATGCATGTTTTAAATCCACACACACACACACACACATATATGCTGGTTAGCCAGCAGACTGTTGACAAGTGTTCATCAGGGTTCACAGTCCGAATGAATTAATTCTTGTTGAAGTTTGGGGTAGAAACCCCTGGCTGTCGCCTATTGAATTAATTCATAATACATCAGTGTTATATCTTGAATTGTATTCTTAACAAACAAGTTATTCGTCATCACTATCTACTGAGGTTTCCTTCTCCTCAGTACTGATCACTGTTGAGGTTTCAGCAATGTGACATTTAGCCTCATTCTCAACACAAAGCATTTCCATTGTTTAAAAATTCTCTGTTTTTTTTAAAGACGTTTGGTGCCTAGTCATTGCAGGTATTTTTTTTTTTTTATCCATATTCGATCATTTTACATCACAGTCTGTCAAAACTTTCAATCACCGTCATCTTAATGTTGCAGAAAGAGAGTGGTGTTGACTCATGAAGTCAGGTCTAGTTCAAATGCTACATCAGTTTGTCTAACCAGCCACAGTTCAGTCTAAGACATTGATCCATTATAAATGATAGGCTTAGTGACCTAGAACAATTGACCCATTTAAGTGATGCCTCTTTATGACATACAGCCATTTATTCTCTGTTGGAAGACAGTAACTAAGGCGGCCTTGGTGTGGTGTGTGAAGTAGGTCACTGTCGGTCTCGCTTCGGTGATTCCACAGCTTGTCTTGGTTGTTTCATCAGCTGAAAGACACCCTCTTTTATGGTTGGACAACAGTTTAGTGGGGCATGACAGCCACTGTGTTGGCATTTTGTTTGGCTTCTGTAGCTATAGTGCAGCTTTGTTCATGCAAGTTTCACCCAGTGGCATTTGTCTTGGAATTGGTGGAGCTTGACCCGGGCATCGGCCAGGAATACCTATAAATAAGAGTGGTTTTGTGAAGTAGAGGTCTTGATCTGCTGTAGCTCTGCAACATGAAAACTAAAGTGGGTATCTGTGTAAAACGTTGGTTTAGAAACAAGTGTCTTTTTTGGTTTGCAATTTACCAGATTTTCTGTATTTGGAGCAGAAGCTTTCTGTGAACATTACCAATATTTATATTTTATTAGTTTCTTCAGTTCAAGTTGTATTTTATAATCACAACACTATTTCTGGTGCACCTGTTATTTTATTTTTACTGAAAGTCATAAAACCTATGCCTATAACTTCATCATCTTTGCTGTCTTGTATGTTTCATATATATATATATATATATATATATATATATATATATATATATATATCTTGGTGCCTTGGCCACTGTCGATGGGTATCCCCCTCAGGTTTCTTTACACCTAAGCAAAAGATAGGTCTTGGTCTGACAATATGAAATATTGCTTCTGTAATATATGTACCCTTGACATGTAAATTTTGTTCATCTTTAGGAAGAAGCACGTGCGGATTCTTACCGCCATGCAGTGCAGCCTCCGAAGTCGGAGCCACTCTTGAAGAAGAATAAGAAAAAGAAGAAGAAGGATGACTTGGAGGATCTTAAACAGGAACTGGAGATGGTAACGTTTGGAATTTAAATTGATCCGTATTGTTATGCAGAGTTAATAATTGGCAACAGATTAACTGGAGATGGTTTCTTTTCTACCGAGTGGCTTGCTAATCTGAAAGTACTTTTTGTATTTTTCTTTCTTTTGTAGTTAACATGTTTTCCTGTTTGTGTTATTTCAGGATGAGCACAAGGTTCCTATGGAGGAACTGTGTTCTAGGCTGGGAACCAGTATGGACAAGGTATGGGCTATTGATATTGGCATGTTTTCATTATCTGTAAGAGTTTTTAATCATAGTTAATGTTTGAGAATTATTGCCTGCGATCTTGTTGCAGGATATACCATCTTTGGTTCATTACTTTGAAGTGTGAGATAACTTGTCAGTAGACTGATAGTAGGCTTTGCCGTAAATGAATCTGCCAATTGTCTATTGCTCTGGGATGTTTTAACATGATGTAATGCGTTCTTCACACACCAGGGCCTCAGTCCTGAGCGAGCCAAGCAGGTTCTGGAACGTGATGGACCAAATGAGCTCAGTCCACCAAAGACGACACCAGAATGGGTGAAATTCTGCAAACAGCTGTTTGGAGGCTTCTCCACGCTGCTGTGGATTGGGGCTATACTTTGCTTTGTGGCCTATTCCATCCAGGCTTCCACCTATGAGGATCCACCAGGTGACAACGTAAGTACATCCTGACCTCAGTGACGTGCATCACAGATATTGGTTTGAAACGAATGAATCTTTAAAGATCAGATCGTATTATTTATTAATATTACATATTAAATATAGTCTGTTAGTGGTATCATTATATTAGGATATAATTAGTAATACAAAAAAATATGACATTAATCATAACATGAAGTATACCAAATGTTAATTGTGGCGAGAGTAAATATTATTTCATATATTTTCACTATTTGTTATCTTGTTATATGTATATTATATGCCTTAAAGTAACAAAGGTTAAAAAACTAATTTTAGTGAAATTATTAGGGGGCTTTTTATGTAATTTCATTTTGATGTTTAAACCCACAAATATATATATATATGTAATTGTAACAGCCGTACTGGTGCTGGCTGATAATCATCTGTTGATGGCTTACCAATGTTCCCATTAATTATCCACTTATTCTGTTTATTCAGCTGTATTTAGGCATTGTGCTTACTGCTGTTGTTGTTGTCACTGGTTGTTTCTCATACTATCAAGAGGCAAAAAGCTCCAAAATTATGGAATCTTTTAAAAGTCTGATACCGCAGGTATGATCGGAGTTTACTGTTATTGTTAATTAGGTATGATAAGGTAGGTGTGTTAGTCCCAGCTTAGTCAGCACATTCCTTGCATGTCTTCAAGCAACCCAAGTATTGTAGCTGCAGACACTTGAGTTGCCTTTCCTCTCCTTTTGGCCACATATCTGATTTCCTCGTTTGTCACCATTGTATCAATCAATCAATCAGTTTGACCCCTGCCCCTTCAATGATTGGAGACCATTTCAGAATGGCAAATGTTCTGCCAGATCACAGCAAGATCACTGATCTGCTCCTTCTTGACACTGAACTAATTTTGTTTGCACCTCAGTGGTTTCTTGAAAGCAACACTTCTGGAAGTTTTGGGGATATGGTGGGTCCTCACATTAGCTGTGTGACAAGTGGCTGTTAATTGGATCAGTTCATCCATAGTACGATGTTCTCTGGATTGGTAAGTAATCAGGTAAGTTATGAGCTATGCTGTGCCGTGTGAGCGGCACATTACTGGTGTTGAGCACTAATGGAGCAGCATAATGATGATTTGTGATGATTTCTATCAACAGCTGTACCTTGGAATCGTGTTGACAGCTGTCGTAGTTGTCACGGGATGCTTTTCATACTATCAGGAAGCAAAAAGCTCTAAGATTATGGAATCCTTCAAAAGTCTTGTTCCACAGGTAACAATAGTCTGGGTGTCAGTTAGTCTTCTAACTGTTCATGTTGTTCGGATAATGCTATATATGGTTGTTCAGCTAACTCTGCTGTTGTCTTCGTTTCATGGTTGTGGCAGATTTGAATAATGACAATGCAGCCTCTGTCTAACATTTGTGTTCATTGTACATGGACGTTAATACAGTGTGGATGTGCTTTCAATTAGATTTCACAATTATTGTAATAACTGCACAGAAACTGTGATAAAGAAGCTTTGTCGGGCAGGGATGTTTTGGAAAGTGTTTTTATTTGAACGTGTTTGCTTTTTCAGCTCTTCGATAATCTTAAAATAGTTGTTGTAATCCTTTAAATAAGCTGACATTAATCAGTTGTCCTTGTATAAATCCTGTTACTTCCTGCACCCTTTCCTAAAATTCAGCTTCCCCAATCCAGCTTACACTTTTTCACGTACCTTCCTAGTGTTCATTAGGGGGCTGATTGATCCCTTATCAGTCTTGCCTCATGTTATACTAAATTTGTCTTGTATTTGTCGTTATCCTTATTTGTATTATATGTACAGCACTTAGCATGAGCTTTCTCTCTCTCTCTCTGTGTGTGTGTGTGTGTGTGTGTTATAAGGATCGTGTACAGTACACATTTATTTGTATGATGCATTTAATGGAATACTCTACCACAGGTGGTGCCATAAAATTCTTTTATCAGTGTTAACTGCTTCATGATAATCCATTCTAAATATAGAAATGTGGCGTAGGTTAATAATAAATATCTTTTGTGGAATTAAATAATTCTATTGTAATAGATTTCTCTGCGTTTAATTTCATTTAAAAGTAATAATGTAATTGGTTTTCACTTGTTTGATTTATGATTAAAACTTAAATTGGACAAACTTAATATGAAGCTGTTCTTGTTTTAAATATCAGTTTGCCATTGTCGTGCGTAATGGTGAAAAACTGAATGTCCATGCTGAAGAACTGGTAGTTGGTGACGTGGTGGAAGTGAAGTTTGGAGATCGTGTTCCAGCTGATATACGTATTATTCAGGCTCACAGCTTCAAGGTAAACATATGATAAATTGAGTGATCTCTTTGTCCAGTTTATTTCCTCGTGTTAATACTACATATATTATGAGCTTCGATGTAATCTGGGAAGGTGTTTGGTTGTGTCTGTAGGTCGACAACTCGTCTTTGACTGGAGAATCTGAGCCTCAGACGCGTACATCTGACTTCACTAGTGACAACCCTCTGGAGACCAGGAATCTGGCTTTCTTCTCTACTAATGCTGTGGAAGGCAAGTCTTAACTGGTGGTTTATAAACAGAAGTCATGATACCTGGGATTTAAAAAAAATATATGTTATGAGCGACTTGTTTAAATAATGTGTTTTTTACAGTTAGTCACAGTGCTGTCTATGTTAATTGTGTGTGCTGTTGTTTAGGTACCGCTCGTGGCCTTGTGGTCAGTACTGGGGACAGAACTGTTATGGGCCGTATTGCCAACCTAGCTTCTGGTCTGGAGATGGGTGAGACACCAATTGCCAAAGAAATTGCGCATTTCATCCACATCATCACAGGTTAGCATATTAGTCAAGACATGAGCTAACAGATTGTGCGATTCGTTGTTTTAGGCTACTTCGGTTAAGATGTTTATGCAGTGTTTTCCATTGCTTTTCTCTGTTTAATTTTAATTCGCAGACCAAGTTTTGTCATCTCTTCGTCAGCAAATCACATTATCTTTTTCTAGGGGTGGCTGTCTTCCTTGGTGTGTCTTTCTTCGTCATCGCCTTTATCCTGGGATACCACTGGCTAGATGCTGTGATCTTCCTGATTGGTATCATTGTTGCCAATGTACCAGAGGGCTTGCTGGCTACTGTTACAGTAAGTATAGAACGATTCTGATCATCTCAAAGATTGTTTTTTCCTGACCTCTATAGAGGGTATCCTCATAGATTGCTACCACCCGAATTCAAATCTCAGCATGGGTATATCTGCAGGGTGTTTCATTTTTCTCGTCATCATCTGCCCTCTAGCACCTGCATTCAAACACCAGCAGTGTTTAATTTTTCACTTTAACTGATTACCTTTGGAGGCTCTTCATTTCAATTAATTTCTCTCTTTCTGTTTGTGTACACAAAAGTGGATGTTAAACAAGAACATTTACAGCTTGCATCTCTGCACTGGACAGAAAGTTCTAGGCTCTCTTTAGCTAGACCACTGATCCGTTCTTGTTCTAATGGGGTGCCTTCATGGTCTAACGATAGCGTGTTGGATCACAGATCACTACCACCCGTGTTTGAATCTCGGCGTGGGCATATTGCCTTTGTGGGTCACTGCCCATTTAGCCTACCATGTGCACAAAAATGGCCATAAAACACCAATCATCATCATCATCATCTTGTTCTAATGCACATCTATTTTGCACCATCCTGTAGGTGTGTCTGACACTGACTGCTAAACGAATGGCAAGCAAGAATTGCCTGGTGAAGAATCTTGAAGCTGTGGAGACCCTCGGCTCAACATCGACCATCTGTTCGGACAAAACTGGTACCCTGACCCAGAACAGGATGACCGTGGCCCACATGTGGTTTGATGACAGGATTGTCGAGGCTGATACCAGCGATGATCAGAGTTGTGAGTAGTTTTGGCTGTTCTCAGACAACGTCACTGTTTCACAAATTCATCGAGGTATCTTCTGACCAGTGCAAGTCTAGTTACCCATTCGTACAGTTCAGTGACATGTTTTGCATCATCGTTGTTATCGTGGCTCTCTTTTTTTTTAACAGATGCTACCTATGACAAGAACAGTGTTACCTGGATGAATCTTGCCCGTATTGCTATGTTGTGTAATCGTGCTGAATTTAGATCAGGACAAGACGGGGTGCCTGTGCTTAAGAGGTATTAAATTATTTTTTATTTTCTGTATCCAGTGCACACATGCACTCAGATGTACGTCCTCAATTTCTGTTTTATATATAATCATATCAGATTATTTATTTGGCTACCATTTTGTGTGAATGAGTGTTATCATTGTTATTCAGGGAGTGTAACGGTGATGCTTCCGAGTCTGCCCTGCTGAAGTGTGTAGAGCTCTCAATCGGACATGTGACGGACTTCCGTAAGAATAATGACAAGGTTTGTGAGATCCCCTTCAACTCCATGAACAAGTACCAGGTGTCGGTCCATGAGACTGAAGATACCAATGATGATCGTTATCTGCTCGTGATGAAAGGTGCCCCTGAGAGGATCCTGGATCGTTGCTCTACGATTCTTATTGATGGCGAGGAGCAAGAATTGAATCAGGAATGGAGAGAGAAATTCAATCAGGCCTACCTAGAACTTGGAGGTCTTGGCGAACGTGTACTTGGTAGGTTTTGTAACGTCTGTTCTTTAAAGTAGAGTTGGAGATGTGTTTCTGTTAATACTGTTGTCTTCGTTGTGATTGTTGTAAGGTACCTAATTCACAATGGATTCACTTCAATTTATCGTTACTAGCTGTTGTACCCACCATTGCTTATAAATATTTGTTGAAAGATTTGTTGATCACATGTTAGTTTTGTATTCCATACCAGATCTTTGGAAATAAAAGCATCCATGGTTGGCTTATTTGTATTTAAATATATTGTTTCAGGCTTCTGTGACTATTTCCTGCCTACTGAACAGTTTCCCAAAGGATATCCTTTTGACGGTGATGAGGAGAACTTTCCACTGACTGGCCTGCGTTTTGTTGGTCTAATGTCCATGATTGATCCTCCACGTGCTGCTGTGCCGGATGCTGTTGGCAAGTGCCGAAGTGCTGGTATCAAGGTAACAATCAGTTGACAGTTTTTTATTTCTAGTATGTGGCTACATCTGAGTTGTGTGATACAGTTGTTGTTAACTTTCCCCTTCCAACATTCATTCCAGGTCATTATGGTTACTGGTGATCATCCAATCACAGCCAAGGCTATTGCTAAAGGTGTTGGCATCATCTCGGAAGGCAGTGAAACAGTGGAAGACATCTCGGCTCGTCTTGGTATTCCAGTCTCTGAGGTCAACCCACGGTATGTGTGCCAAGTCAAGTCTTTAAAATCTATTTCCTGGCTAATTTTGGTTTTCGTATTGTCATCACAAAAAAACTTAGATAGCAAGAAGACCAGTCTTACCATGTTGTTAACCTTGTGTTATTTATATCAAGGGATGCCAATGCCTGCGTTATCCATGGTACTGACCTGCGTGACATGACTCCAGCCCAGATTGATGATATCCTGGCCAACCATTCCGAAATTGTGTTTGCTAGGACTTCACCTCAGCAGAAACTGATCATTGTTGAGGGTTGCCAGCGTCAGGGACAGATTGTAGCCGTCACGGGAGATGGCGTCAATGACTCTCCAGCTCTGAAGAAAGCCGATATTGGTAAGAATTCGGGATATTTTTTAAATATAGATGATTTTTTATCCTATAAAGGCCTCTGCTAGAAGTAGAGAGTTAGTCACAGCATTATGGAAACCAAACCAGTGTGTCTGAAACTGTTTCTTCACATGTGTGTCTTGTAGGTGTTGCCATGGGTATTGCTGGAAGTGATGTCAGCAAACAAGCAGCGGACATGATTCTCTTGGATGATAATTTTGCCTCCATTGTAACTGGTGTGGAAGAAGGTAATTATATTTTTTATTGAGTAGTGTCTTTAGACTCGCTTTGTTTGGGTGACTGACCATTTTTTTATGGGCTCTTAAAATGCTGGCTTTGAAGCTTTTCTCACAGTGGAAGAAATGGTGATGGGTCTTCATTATTTACCTAGTACAAGGGATTTTATGTCAACAAAATTGGTTGGCACAAGTTATTGCCAGCAAATTTTCTGGGGTTTTGTAATCTAAATTATCAGCTAGTCTGAGAAGATATTCCATGGCACCAGTTTTGTCAGTGTGCAGTAACCCATTTTATTAATATTTTTCACCGTACGGTGATGCAGATTAAAAAAAATTGTAATTGAATAATTAGTTAATTAGTAATATTTTTTAATAATGAATAGATATGTAAATGATTGTGGTCATAGAATGAAGAAGACGTCTAATATAGGGTTGTAACTGTTATTATGTGTTTTCCAGGTCGTTTAATATTTGATAACTTAAAGAAGTCAATTGCCTACACCCTGACAAGTAACATTCCTGAGATCTCGCCATTCCTACTGTTTATCTTGGCTGATGTGCCATTACCACTTGGCACAATAACCATTTTGTGTATTGATCTCGGAACTGATCTGGTGAGTTAAGCACAATTCAGTTACAGCACTCCTGGAGTTAAATTTTATATCGGCTAATTAATATTTAATTAGATAAAGAAGGAATCTCTTATTTAATGATAATTGATGGCAAATTTTCATCATAGGTACCAGCCATCTCTCTTGCCTACGAGCAAGCTGAATCCGACATCATGAAACGTCTGCCCCGTGATCCGCAGCACGACAAGCTTGTTAATCATCGTCTGATTGGTGTTGCTTATGGTCAGATTGGTATGCTACAGGCAGCCAGCGGATTCTTTACCTACTTCGTCATCCACTGTGAACATGGCTTCTGGCCATCCAGACTGCTTGGTATCAGAAAGGATTGGGATTCAAAGGGTGTTAATGACCTTGAGGATTCCTATGGTCAGGAGTGGGTATGTAAATTTGACAGTATTTTTGTTTTAGGAATGATGACTTCATATGTTAATGAACAGAACTGTACAGAACAATTTTTGCGCCTTGAACAATTAAGAACACGTTCTCTAGATCGATTTCTGTTTGTTTGAAGAAGAAAATTCAGTTTGTGACATGATATTTTTAACAGACAATCCAATTCTGATATTAAAATGTTTTATCTTTTTCGGTTGTTGCATAAAATTTGTTTCTCCATTACAGACATACGCTCAGAGAAAGGTACTCGAGTTTACAACGCACACAGCTTTCTTTATGTCGATTGTCATTGTACAGTGGGCTGATTTGATGATCTGCAAGACCAGAAAGAACTCCATTGTTCACCAGGGAATGATGTAAGTATTGCTTGCAATTTACTTGGATTTGTTCTTTTCATTCAGATCGTCTGTAGATCGACATCACAAATAATACTCTTAATTTTCAGGAATCATCATTTGACATTTGGTCTGTTCTTTGAGACTGCCCTTGCTGCTTTCCTGGCATACTGTCCGGGTTTAGACAAAGGCCTGCGCATGTACCCCTTGCGGTAGGTCTACATTCCATTTTTAATGCATCAGTTGGTTTGAGATTGTTTGCGGTAAAGTTGGTAATTATTATAGTATATGGTAATATTTCTGGTAGCTAATAAATAATATTATGTGATGGTTGTAATTGTAGATTATTCTAATCAGATCTGTTCTCTTAACACTACAGCTTTACGTGGTGGTTGGCGCCAATGCCCTTCTCGCTTGTCATCTTCGTATACGACGAGGTGCGAAAGTACTTGCTGCGCAAGTACCCCGGGGGGTGGGTGGAGCAGGAGACATATTACTAACCTATAGTAGCCGCCTCCAGCATCTGTCCTCAGTAATCTACAGATCGGCGCGCAGAAGTGGAATATGTGAGGAGGACATAGCCATCTCAAACACGGAAAAACGCAACAGCAAAGATAAACCATCGATGGTGTGCCTGACACAGGAGTGTCCTCTATCAAGCTCACCATCCTCTTGCAGGTTTTCGTCTTTGAGACCCGCCAGCTTTTATCTTCATAATGACTTTGCATGCAGCTCGAACAACAAGTGGCTACGCAGATTCATACCAGTTAGGTGAGATGACCGAGTACTGAATTAGGAACAACTATTATTGAAAATTCTCCAATGATTTGCGAGCATTCTGGTGTTTTTCATGCATTCCATTCTCCACATTACTTGGTCTGAGTGAACGACAGTTTGCGAGCAGATGTCACAAGCCAATGAGAGCTTGGCCGTACAGAAACACTGGTCACCGTGTGTAGTACTGGTGAGCAGCCATGATACTGTGACCTCATCGAAACAAGATTTGTTAGATGGTGCTTAATAGCACTCTTACTTCTCTCTGAACAAGATGGAAATGTTTTAAAACCGTGAAGGGCACCAAATGACCATTTGGTGCCATTGTGTAGTAAAGCCATACTCACTTAACTGTGACTGGCAATACCAAAACCAAAAAAAAACAAAACAAACACAACTGCAGATGACATTTTAGTGAACATTCCTTGTGATGATGAAAGCTGTAACGTGGCAGATGGCGTGTTGTGATACAACAGGCACACATATCCCAAGTTAGCTCGGTTCAACTCGGACCTATGATTATTAGTCATGTTTTATGTGCTGGTTGGTGATTACTGATGTCGTGGTTAGTAGCCTACAAATGCTGAGAGGTTTTAGGCAGTTCCTTTGGCCGTTCCCCTCCCCTCGTCCCTTTCAGCTTCTCTTGGTCTGACCAAGTTTATTGTGGGCAAGTCCATTTTAAGCTTTCTAGGGGTGTTGGGATGGGAAGTCCAAAAATCCACCACAGAATCAAAGTTGTAGATTTGTAGGTAATTTCTTTACATTTGCTAATAACCCTAATGATTTTAGTCTTTTAATGTTGATTGGAATTAAAGTGAACCGTGTATTCCCTGTTTGTTTCTTTTTTCCTCCATTTTATGCAATTTTAATGGCCATCTTGCAGAATAATCATTTTATTGTATTGGTACTAATTATTAGGAGATAATTCCTCTCGTCATGTTGTTTGTTGACAGGGAACAATATCCTACAACATTTGACCTGAAATTAGTTATGATTGCATCATGGTGTAATAATTTTTGCTCGCTTTGTTTGTGATTCAATGTTGTAGTCCCGTTTTCTGTATCAACCATTCTGCACTTTAGGAATCAATAAAATATCTCTAAAAAGGTGACTCGTGTTGTGATTGAAAACAGAATGTGTTTATTTTTATTATTCATACACTCGTATCATCTAGTAATAAATATCTGTGATAACGGTTAAGTAAGATGTGTATCAGAGTTCAATCCTCGGACTGTTGTTGAAAGAATTATTCAATGATAGTAAATGACATGAGTGTGGGACGATGTTTTTATGTTTGAACCTGCATTAAGGATGGTTTCTTTATTTTAAATTGTTTCACGGGCCTCCGATCAGCTTAAGTAGGATGCTATAAAATTATATACTCTTTAAAGATGCCAGAATACTGCTTTTCATTTATTAAATAATATCAAATGTGTATCACATCCTATACAACTATCCAATGCTCCATATCGGCATGGTTTTAATATTACCATTTTTATAGACTTCCCCTTTCACACAAGAATTTCATTTATTGATCATTCTAAATGCATCTCAGCAGACTTAGTCTGCTGAGATGCATTTAGAATGATCAATAAATGAAATAACTGAATGCATTATCTAGGTGCAGGACTGGTGAGTGTGTTTATTAATATTAAGTGTGCGTGTGTATAAATATATAAATTCAAGAAACTAACAATGGCCAATAAGAAAATGCAGTATCTCAAAAGATACAGTGCCATATAATAAGATACTATTGATACAAAACTTTCCTACTAATTAAGGAATATAAGCATTTTACTCTTGGCTCAACCAATTTTACTACGACACAAAAAAATCCATTGTAAACATTCGGAGGAAATTCAGCCGATACATCCCACAGAAAGGTAACGGTAGGATTCAATAGATTGAAGGTCTGCAGCACAGTGCCCAATCAAATGTGCTACAGGATGTTCTGACGTAACCAATGAAGAATAAAACTATGTAGCGAATGAACAGCAGTTAAAAAGTGATAACTTTAAACATCACACAACAGATCTGGTGGAGCTACCGAGAGATGACAACAAGTACGGCATCATCGCAGACACCGGGGCATTGATAATAAACCGGTAAAATGATGTCGTCTTATCCTGATAACACATCAGACCTCTCTTATAATTAGTAACTTGTTTGGAATTGTTCGAGAGTAGAAAGCACGTTTCGTGTTGTGAGTGTGTGTGTGTCTATTAATGTTAAGGGTGTGTGTGTGTGTGTGTGTGAATATACAAATTCAAGAAACCAACAATGACCAATAATAAAGGTTTAATGCAGTATAATGTTGTAGCTAATCATTGATACTTATGTTAAACACAATCGGCCCAACCTGTGTATATACTTATGAAAGCAAATCAAACCAATTAATTGTACTGATGTTGTTTGTCCACCATTTTTCAGGAGCCATTCTCCGCAGCCAACTTCTGTTTTGACTTCAGCGATGGTACTGGCGCCGGATTCTGAAACAGTAAATTAATACAGATTTACAAAAAGTAAAATCTTAAACTGATCCCAAACTACAATATCTCGGCGTACCAATTTCACATTACATCAAAAGTCTACTCTAAATTTATCCATTTACATCAAGCACAAATCCAAAACTTTGTGTCATTACCAGTTTTGTTGCTCTTTCACTGAGAAACTCGTATGTCCAGTAATGAATCTGAAACACAAAGAAAGTAACTCCACAATAAATAATCACATGGATCAGTTACGTTACGAACACTTGGACACTGGAAATCTACAAACACAATAAATCCCAGTGCATTAACCTTGCCAAAAGAAAAGTAACCGTAGATCTTGATTGTGGTTTGTAATATAAGGAACAAGATTTTAGCTTAAGTTAAAAATAAACAGATCAGACTGGTGTGGATCAGGAAGGATTAAGAAATCGGATTAAAGTGAAAATATCCCCCCCCCCCTGATTATGGTCCATTAGCAATGCCTCTTCCTGGAAATATGTGAATTGCAGAGTGAAATATTACAGCAAGAAGTATAAATTTAGATACCGACATCCACCAATTCATATCAGAGTTTTTGTTGCTTTCTTTGTACTACAGTATTCTTCCAGTTAATGGCAGTGCACTTATTTTCATTTGTCTTTTTTTTTACACAATTGCTTTCAATTATAAGACGCGGAGAAGGAAAATTTAGAAAACCCTCGACACAATTACTCAAAAACAAATGAGATCTAACATGGAAGTTACTGAATACAAAAACCGGTAAGGTGCCACAAACTGGGCAATAGATTTTATGGCTCAGCAAATAACTACCGTATAACAGGACAGATAGTAACATCTCGCATACTTACAGGTAACTGTTGTGGCATAATAATCCCTTGCACCCGTTTTAATGGCCCATAGTCTGGACTTTCTATATCGTGAATCTAAAGAGATAGAATATAACACATTCAGTTTTGCTCTCCGTGTACCTATAACAACTTATAGCCAAGCAGCACACTAATCTTAATATAAATTTGGTGGAACAGTAAAATATTAAGGACACAAACCGCAGTGACCGAATATCTGTATATCAAGTTTGTTGAAGCAATAAGTGGGCCACGAGTAATATCTATGTGTGTTCCCATTCTGTAGACTGTTATTGTATTACCAGTTGCTGATGTGGCAGCAATTTCCGGAATCTGTGCCGACTTAAACCTGTAATATTGTTAATAAAATTAAGTAATGCATTCATCATCTTCCTCTCTACAAATCAGTTTTTATCATTGAAAATTATTTAACTCTCTATTATATATATATATATATATATATATATATGTGAGTGTAAACCTGCAGAAACGAACTGATTAAAAAACAAACACAAACTACCTGTTGTCCTCAAACATTGTTAACGCCACTGAAGCATCCACTTCTAATGGTTCGAACTTAATATCGTAACACTGTAACTTGAAACCGATGGCACTTAAACAGTTTAACTCTGTCTGCAACAATAGAATTGATGCATTATAACACCGTAACCCTTGTAAATGAATGAGTTCTGATGGCATACTAGTTAAGTCATATAACATTTAACATCAACACGTAGTAGGCATTTAGGCTCAATTCACTTTTGGAGCTCAGGAAAACTACAAAATATTACCAGTCATTCACCAATTCAGTAATTAGTGACATTTTAGACGAACGGTGAGGTTACTAAAGGTGCTGTCTCACTTATAATGAAAACCTGTTTTATACATGTTGGGAGGGACAGATAAAAAACGTATAATAATCTGCATATTTAATAATTCATCAAATGACACATATGTTAAACATTTATGCAAATGAAATATTACGATTTTTCATCTTTAATATTTGTAATCTTTTAAATAATCTCTTGTAGGGGAAGATATATCAAGATGAAGTATTAAAATCTTGATACCTGTTTACCATTAAACTGTGTGTTTTTAGCACCCCACAAAACCTGGGTATTTAGGTCGCATAGATAGCAAAGAATTTCTATTAAACAATAACCCAAACTTTTTGGTGACCAGATGCCTATTTTTATCTGATTTAATGGTTCCTCGTTTGTCACATCCTCCTAATTCAGGAAACCATGAAACTATTATAGGGAGGGCATCAAATAAATAATATATCACTCAAATATTTAGTTTCATGTAGACCACTGACTAAGTATCAGTGCAATCAATTTCAGTATGTAAAAGGGCCAAAAAGTCAATTAAATCTTTTGAGACTAATCAATTTAAAGTAATCAAATTTCCAGATTTTAGCATCAGAAAAGCTACTCAAATTATGTGAAGTCTGTATAATGAGTGGCAAATAAAGCAGTACTGTATCTATATCAATATGCTAAAAAGACTAGAAATACACAAGTAAATTGCTAAATGTAACAAACAAGTAACCTAACAATTTGTGTAAGAGGTTTGTAACAATGATAAGAACACTATGCTCAATCTGATTTTTGTAACAATTTGTCTAGTTTTTAAAACTTGACATCTGCATGCACCCGTAGACATTTGCATAGAGTAATGGCTAATTATCTTGTACCGACTCAAGTATAATCATGAAGAAGGTAGTTTCAGTTTCTGGTGAAAAGCGCCATAACAGAAATTAATGTTTACAGTTTCATTCATCATCCATGTGTCAAAATAAACTAACGTGTATCTAAAAATAGTAATAATAATAAAAACAAAGCAGATTCTTTCATTAAAAGCCACCTACTCATGTTTAACTGATTATTCCGAAGAATATTGAAACAAAGATTGAAAGGTATTCACCTAAATTGTACAAGAACAAGGCAATATATTGACCTAATTTTAAATGGTTCAACATTTTGATTAAATGGCCCAAATATTGGCAAATTGAATACATACAAACAGTTAAGACACTTACAGGTGATGGCTGCCAATGTTGTGTCTTCAGATCAGCATCATAAACAAAACTACCACTTCTCACTGTAATGAAAATGAGACGTGAAAGCTGCAACATCAGTAACACTAACCAACATCAGTAACAATACACTAATATTGAAAACCGGCACAAAGCTGACATTAATTATGTCAGACTTGACAACGTGAATCACATAACCCATCTTATACATTTTATTAATAAACATCTGTTAATTGTTCTATTAAGATATTATTTAATAATATAATATTAGACCTCGACGGTGTAATTTGATGATGCATGGCACACAGTTTCATCAGCACTTTTACAGAAGTACGAGTTAATCATATATACGATGTTAAAGTTAATTCATTATCATATCATTTAATCCAAGATGAACCATTTTATCAACTCTCTATCTGTATTAGTAGCTGCTGTGTGTGTGTCCCATTGATTGTTACTGGTTATAAACAATATGTATAAATATATATCAGATTGTGATGGTACTACACTGACTAATGTTGGCATTAAATAAAAACTACAAGAAGGATATCAACTTAGAAATGTCATAAAACAAATGAAAGAGGTACATATAGTACTACACTTTGAACTGTTCATACCAAAATAAGCAAAAAGTTGAATAGTAAATAAACCAGAGTATTTCTTGGTTTGAAATTGTTGAATTTATTTACTGCGGGCATCTGATTAATAAAACCAGAGCTTCTCGATTCTGATCGTTTGCTTTATTTTTCAGGCCAAATGTTATATTTGTTTAAATACAAATGACAATTTAATTTTAAAAAATTAGAAATAAAGCTGTTTATTAATTAATAGGTAAAATACAGCTATTTATATATCTTTAGTTGTTAATTAATTCACTAATCGGGGTAAACTATACAAATTGTAACAGCTACGACAGGAAATATATACAGCATCATTTGTAAATCAAATAAACAAAACCATCTAAGGTAGAATCTTTTATGATGAATAAACTTTATGAGTAAATTACGCATTGCTATACACGCTGTGTACATCCCAGACATGGGGTCAATTCAATTCCGGAATTGATGCGCCAAAATTCCAATATTGCTTATTTAAAAAAAATATGGAATTGATAAATGTGGAATTGGAATTTGCTACAAAACATTAAATCCACAAATTAATTTACCATTTCATTCTTTAATTCAGAAATATTTCTTCCATGACAATCCTACTTGGAATATAAACTACTCAGAGTAGGTATTCCTAGTAGGTACTCGGAGTACCTAGTATAATCACTGGTTGGAATAGGTAAAAAATGGAATTGGAATTGATAAATTTGGATTGGAATTGACAAAATGGGATTGAGTGGAATTGACAAAATGGGATTGGCCTCATGTCTGGTACATCCTTGATTTAAACATATGAAATATATTAACACGTTACCATGCACATCATTTACTCACAGATGATGGTCTATGACCATAAAGAAGGCTGATGATTTGTCTGAAGTGATATTTTTCTGCCGACTGAAGCAACATTTGGTAAAGAGAAGTTATACCACACTTGTGGTCTTCAGACAAATAGAAAAACTCTGTTAACATATCAGCCAGCTTACCATCTGGTTTGGGGAAACTGCATAGCTCAACATAGAAGTTATCCTTGAATGCATTTTCAAGGACATAGCCCAAGATGTACGAGCCTGTTCTCCATAAAACCTGCAATAGAGAAGATGCAGAATATTAAAAAAAACATGCAATGCAAACTTCCATGCACCGGCAGCAAGTGAAACATACAAAATAACTACGGAACAATTTGTGTCAATGTTATAGAAATAAGTTTGCTGAATGTAATAATATGTATCCATAATGGGCTGAGTAATCTCTCAAAGTAAAAAGATGAAGTCAAAGATACTAGTGGCCAGCAATCAGCTTGGCTGTTGATAACGTAAACAAGCGTATGTTGTGATGCAACAATAGTGATTATTTCAATAACATTAAAGTATTGGTGATCTTCTAAAGCAGAGCTCATTTGAATTTGTAAAACAAACAATATCCTGCTACTGTATATACTTGCGTATAAGTCGATCTCGTATATAAGATGGGGTCAGTATATCAGTCAATATCGCGGGAAACTGTCTAACTTGAATATAAGGATGAGGCAGAATTTAAAACTTTTAAAAAATGTTATTTTCAGAAAACTAGCGTTTTTTTTTAACTTGGCATTCTGAAATGATCAATAACGTCAAAATAATGATAGAGATATATGTATGTAGAACTGATTTCACATCCACATACATATTTATACATAAAACTAGCCATGAACCACAGTGAATCAAGCTGAAAATGTTCATTATTGCTCGTACTCACAGTTTTATGTGTTTAAAACATCGAATGAAACAAATTAAAATACATAACTGTCTCTGATAACTGCAAATTAAATTGAACTGTTTAGTAGAAACACAAGTAGATCTAACTGAAACATAAAACAAATTGTACCTATTATAGCTCACTAGACCTGACAGCTTTTTGGGGCTTAATCATGTATAAGATGAACAGGGAAAAAACTGATTAATTCAAGGATTAAAACATCATCTTATACACAAGTATATATGGTATATCAGCATATGCTAAAACAGGATATTCCATTTAAGGGACACTGAATGGCCTAAATTGTGCCAATGTGTCGTTAAACAACATTCATCCATCCATCCATCCATTTAAGCAAATACATACATAAGTCATCTCATAAATATATAGCCAATTAGATATGTCACTTTAATAAGAAAGCCCTGTCTAGCTATATTGCAACCCAGTTCTTTATTCAATATGTGTATATTATATACACAAATTACATATGAATGTTGCTGATGTGGGGGGGGGGAATGATAAACATTTATAGGTGCACGGACATATATTACAGCTGCTGCACAAAATGTATCATGCTTACTTCATTAGGAATTTTGGCATCTTCATCTTTGAAATGTAGGAATTGTAACTCGCAGTCTTCAACCAGTGGCTTGTGCATATCCCACGGCTGGCCATTTACCAGAGCAACAACTGAACGTGTCACCAACAACTCCTGAATATCTGTTGTTAGAAAACAGTGATATTACTGGCTGTTATATAGACACTGCAATGAGCAACAGGAAAATGTAACACAAAACTACACAAGTTTTGGCAACATCAATCACCACCCGGACTTCTGCCAGAGTGATATAGTGTCTCAACATACATACTGTTGTTCGGCAACTTCCTGTCCAGCCATTTTATCAATAACGTATTACATGCTATGTTTTAGAACATAACCAAGGTGTGAACGATCCCATGCTACTATCTATTTAGCACCTCATTGATAAATAACACCATGTTATCATAATTCATACTCAATAGGAATAACAACTAGCAATTTAAAGTGTGTAATGCCATTTTACAGATTTGTACAACTAAACTATCAATACCATATGCTATCTTCCATATACCACGTAGAGACAGCTAACGTCCATTCCTAAATAAAAGTGAACTGATGCTATGATGCATAACATATGTCTAGTGGATAAGCTGCATTTGACTTAAACACCACCTTCATACATTTTCATCTATTTAAATTTCTCTTTGATCCTACACCCGGTTAACTCTGACTAACACAACAGAACTTCCAATAAATTAAATTACACTGAAAATAATAATCCCAGCCATATATTTAACATCAACAAAGATGGAACATGAAGCTAATACTGACTGCATACCTTTTCCCAAACCAGAGCCGAAACAGGTGCTGAGTTTACATAATAAATGGATCACATCCTATAACCACCCAGTAACAAAAAGTTGCAAATCACTGCTTACATTTTTTTAAACATTATTATCTCAAATTTATTTATTTACGCTTTAATTCAGTTCATTCACAGATTTTGTTATGATAAGACATAAATCACAGGAAATTTGATATGATATTTTAACAATTTAAAATGTATGTAAATCAATGTGTCTGTATTGTGAAATACAGAAAATGATTGTTCAATTTTTCCACACAAATGCCGTACATTATTAGTCTTAACAGAAATGTACCAAAATAAAATAATTTGGTAAAGCACATACATTATGAATATAGCTCTAGGAGTATCAAATATCACATGAATAGTGATAACAATTTAGTAAAACTATACCTACATTATTGAATTTTCCTTTCTATTGTTAACATACTGTGTTGTATTATAAACACTGAACTTTCTGGCATGCCCCTGATAAAGAATGTAGCTTTTAACAAGCAAGCCCAACAATAACCCACAACAAAGTTTAGTCATTTACTGTGTATGCAACATATATATATATATATATATATATATATAAACATATATTTTACATTTATAAAAGAATCAAATAGAAAAATGTCTCTCTTGAAAGAACAAATTCTCAATGTCTTACTTACGCATTGCACAGTTAAAAGGAGTGGAAAGGCCCTTGTTCATTAATAATGTACACTCCTCTGGTGGGCCAATATGCTGTACTTGAATCTTTTCTAACCTAGATATGTTAGCAATTTGGCGAGCCTTTTCCTTGGTGAACAGGTCATTTCTCTTCTTCGTTACCTCGCTGTTTGACAACGACTTGGCTTGTGTACAAAATCCTGAATTGAAAAAATGCCAAAAAAAGGAGTGAGTGAGTGAATGAGTGCTTTGTTTAACCTTGGGGGTTATCTGGTATAGACCATAGAGGTGACAGGCACTTTCCTAAGAAAAAAATCTTTCATACACACATTTCATAAACACAAACAAAACTTGGCTCAATTACATAACCTGATGGTGCGCAGTACTGTGTGTTATAAACTGGACTGCTGGAGTACAAATTAAAGGTATCATAAACATTATTAGACTTATAGGTCATGTTTAGTTTGGAATTAGCCTAATATTAATATAAAGAATTGCAACAATGAAAACTGATATAATGAAAATGCTCTGATTTATAAAGCAACAAAATCTTCTAGGTTTTGGCCATAGTAAATAACAATTAATCAATCAACTCTGGCAGCTTACAGCTATATTCTGCAATAAATGTAAGAATAAAATAACTGCTTTCTCATTCACTATACAACAGCACTAATTACTGACCAAAATGAGTTCCTTTATTAAATTACTGATTAATAATAGCCAATTATGTATATTTCTTGGCAGTTATCTAAAGTGATGGAACAATGTCTCCATGGCATAATTGGTAGGATGGTTAACCATAGATCTATAGCATCCGGGTTCAAACCCAACCAGGCTATGTCCGAATGGTGTCACTTAGCCTATGACATACACAAAAGTATTTAAATAGATCTAAAGTATTTTAAATGGTATTAGAATTTAGAACACTTAACATTTGATAAGATTAACACGAATAAAATGATCAGTTCTGTTGACTACAAACTGTATATTTTCTTTAGATACCAGTCTGTGGACTGAAATTGAACGTTAAAGACAGTTTGTAAACACAACCTGGTTTTGTTCACAGAATAAACCCCAGTAAATATTAAAGATAATGTTAAATATAATATTATAATAATAATAAATATTTATAAAGCACCAAAACCAGGTAACCCTGTTCTGAGGCGCTGTAATATAATGAGTAGGTTAACAATTAAAATATTGTTTGAATAGGAATGTTTTAACATGTTTTTTTAAAACATTTAGTGAGTTAGAATTTCTAATATGACTAGGCAACTTATTCCACAATGTTGGCGCAGCAACACTAAAAGCATTCAGTCCATAAGTTTGTATTTAGGAACGGCAAGGATCAGTTCATCAGATGATCTTAGTGTTCGAGTGTTAGCCTTCTCATGAAGTTCTGTTAAATATATCAGTGCTTGACCATTTAACTCCTTATATGTGATCATAAGTGTCTTGAATTGAATCTGTTTAATTACTGGAAGCCAGTGAAGCTCCTTCAATATCGGAGTGATGTGATCACACTTCCGACACCCTGTGACTATACTAGTTGTGGTGCTTTGAATCCGTTGCAACCTTTGAAGCAATGATTTGCAATCCATATAGAGTGTTATATCCATATAGGAGAGATATAAAGTTGAGGCTAATTAACCAGGAGGTAAAATACAGACCCGTCTTGTTGAAAACAATGTTGAAACTGATCACATGAAATTAATTATTTGAATAAAATTAAAAGAAAGAATATAATTGATGCACAATGTCATAACAATAAATAATTGTTGTGGATGGTGTGTGAATTACAAAATTAAATGCCTGACAATTGTCATTCACACAACAATTCTGTCCTTTTTTGGCCACTCAATAGAAAAAAGTAAAAATTTAAGAATTAATGTAAAAGTGGTATGAATTGAAAGATGATTCAGATTTTGGTGCAATAACACAACTTAAAAGAAATATGTATATTATTGGAAAGTCCACCTCAGTGCCACTGTTAGGTGTTGTATATCTGGTGATGGGGGGTAGGGGGGACAATTCAATGGCTCATTTGCCAAATCCAGATAAACAGTCACCAGGGATTAAGTTAGAAAGGCATGAAAACAAGATAAGATATCAATTTTATCATTCTAAGTGACTTGGACCGGCCGTCATTTGCTTTGATGAGTCATGATAAATTTAATGCCTACTCCTTGTTTTAACCAGCAGGGAAACACCAGTATAAATACAAATTATGTCTTCATATATATATATTTTATATGACCCCTTGCTAAACAGCCTCTGACAGCCCCCTGAGTGGCATGTGGTTTGACAGGCTGAAGGATCAATAACACTGAAAACGCCTTGTAATAATCTGCTAAGTTAGTCACAATTATGAAAACTTGTTTGCAATTGACTATTGTTTTTGGATGGAAAATATTTAAGGCGGGTTTTAAATTTTTACTTTAATTTGGAGCTTCTGAATTGAATACTTGCTCCCTGTTAAATACACGATTTGGAAGCTTCACTGCATTCTTAGAAGAAATACCATGAAAATCTAAAAATGAGGCAACAAAATAGTAGTTTAATACTTTTATTGAACAAAAGCAATGTGTTCTCAACAGCTGCACTTGAACAACAACATGTTCTACTCCTGCACTGGTTGCAACTGCAGTTAGTAGTGATTTTCACAAGAGTTAGGTTTTGTTTCTGGTACCTATTCAGCATGCGATAACTATCAAATAGTGAACCTATGTGAATACTCACCCTGTATCCCCTTGCTGGCTAGACACCAAGTACTTAAACAATTTAACTCAATAATCCTTTGAATGCAAGATTTGTCATTAATGTTAACAGGCAATTAATAATTGTAAACAAACATGGTTGCCAACCATCTCTGGGATTTCCTGTATATACTTTCCATTATAAACAGGGCCGCAGGTATATTTTTAGTAAAATCCATATACAGTTGGGCCCCATTATAACACAGTTGTTGGGGTCGACAACCTGTCAACTGTGTTATAGGTGGATCACAAAGCGAGACAGGGGCACTATCAGGGTTGGCAATAACTGTTTATTTCATAAATCTTCCCAGGAATTGTTTCATCATTTGTTGACTTAAAACATAAATGTTACCTCAGTGTTTGTATGGAAAATAAAATGTTTCTGTAAAATTGGGCAAAACGTAGCAGCTATGTTGGATTTGTAATATTCATCTGCCATTAATAGTGCATGTTTTACAGATGTAGGTAGCAACTATATGAATCAATAAATGAACATTTACAGGTGCATGTGTGCAAATATACGTCCCTGAAAATGTATTTAGTAGCAGCCATGTTGGATTTGTGATATTCATCCACCAGAAATATTGCATGTTTTACAGATGAAGGTAGCAACTATATGAACCAATAAATGAATGTTTATAGGTGTATGTGCACAAATAAATATATGTGAAAATGTATTTTTTCGTGTATCTGCTTTTGTAATAAAAATATCATATTTTATTGAACAATTTTATAGAAAATTTGTGCTCAATAAATATATGCGTGGGTATATCATGGCTATGTTTAAATTACTTCAAAATATTTTATCAGTCAGTTGCGGATTTTGTGCCATTTCGCTTTAAAATACTCTGTCACGGATTTCGTGATTCGAGTCCAAGGTCTGACCATGTTATATATGAATTCATGTTATAATGGACTGCGGGTATAATGGACCCCAGCTGTATGTGGAGCCATTCTGGCAACTGGGTCATTGCCATGAGTTTGTAGGCAGTGTTAGCCCATGGTACTTATGTATTCAGAAACAAACAACTTGTGAAGGTTTCCATGACCAGGGGTGCCTCTATGGTCTAGCGGTAGTGTGTTGGACCACAGATCACTACCACCCGTGTTCGGTGGAGGGATATGCTGCACCAAGTGAACAGTTGGGAATACCACCTGAACTGGCAACTGGGTCATTGCCATGAGTTTGTAGGCAATGTTAGCCCATGGTACTTATGTATTCAGAAACAAACAACTTGTGAAGGTTTCCATGACCAGGGGTGCCTCTATGGTCTAGCGGTAGTGTGTTGGACCACAGATCACTACCACCCGTGTTCGGTGGAGGGATATCTGAAGGTTGTTTAATCTTTGACTCCGCTTCATTACCTTTGGAGGTCGCTCGGCCCATTTAGCCTACCTTGTGCACAAAAGTGGCTGTAAAACATCAACCATCATCATTTCCATGGCCACATGAGGAGTTGAGACTTTCTGCTTTATCAGTGGTCATCACTCAAGATTGATATCTTCAGAATTTTTTTTTGCTTCACACCCTTGACCCGAGTGCTAGTCCTTTTATTACTGCCTAGACAACTTCAGACACTATACAGCCAATCACAACATACCAGAGCAATCACAGATTAAGTAGGTGGGGGGCTTCCAGTGGGGGGGGGAGTTCAATGATGGACAGTGGCAGCCGCACACCCTCTCAGATGTGACCTCTAACCCACAGAACACCACCAACAGCCATCGCACACTGAAAACATTACACCTCATAGTCATAACAATAAAAAAATATCATCTGAGCCAACACAGCAGATAGGTCTCATTACTGGAAAAAATGTGTGGCTCTTCGACCATCATATGACAGTACACAACAATCATACTTAGATATCAGTCAATGGTATGATAAAATAATAGGAAATTTAAAATCCCATGCACTTGACAACATTAAATGGCTAATAAACCTAAATCTGTATAGCCAGCAAGTGAAAAACACCCTGTAGTCAGGCAAAGAAGGAATCTGGACACTGAACAAAACATCAAATAACAGATCACTTGCTCCCCCTTCTCACTGTGCAATGTCACAAGAAAAATGTGTCTTTCTTACAACGATTCTCCAGATGCACTCAGTTTGAATTCAGCTGTTACACAGATCAAAATGGCCAACAAAAATATAACTACTATAATTAATAACAAACCATGTTAAATGTGTGATCTTTACAATATGACATAGACTAAGAAATGAAAATTTCTGATACACAAAAAACACCTTAAATTTAAAACCAGTGTATTTTTAGTACTTAAGGTCATGATCAGATCTGAATGACTGTGTATTTATGAGCTAGTTGAGATAGGTTGTATTCAGCGAAATAAAATGTCAGAATCACGGTTTCTGTACAAAATATTTTTACATCGCATCAATCAAGGGGGGGGGGGTGCAATATATGAGCAATGCTTCAATCATCCTCCTTTTCAAGATTCTATATGTGCTTGTTTTCATTAAAATTATGTATTATGAAATAAACAAACTGAATCATGTAGCAGGTTTCCGAGGCCCGGTGAGGGTGAAAAAAATAGTTAGAATCTACGCTGTAGCCGTATACGGTATAGGGGGGGGCTAGTCTAATCTTAAATCTAGATAACTTTTTACTTAATTTAATAAACTAAACGATGTTGCAGCACCAATTAAAAAGACCACGAGAAGTGTTTGTGTATATAATATGTAAGAGCCGTATCTCTATCTGTAATGATTAATCCTATTATCTACATATCACAGCTAGACTCTAAACAGGAGGATTTTTTTAAGAGTTCAAGGCAAAATCTCTCGTGATGATGATTCTGGGTCATGGATCACTGGTTGGAATCGTTCGCAAACAATTACCATTCTCAAACATTAAATGGCACTTCATATTAGACATAAGTTAACATACGTCTGACTAATCTTGACGCCAGTCTGCCAGCATTCATATGTATGACGTTATGAGGCATTTTACTTTAGTCACGTTAAGACCTAAATGACATCCACAACACTTCCAGCGAAATAAGGACACTATATACCATCAACATATTTGCTGGTCAACTCGGCGAAAGTATAAATTCGTACCACATTCGGATCGTGATGGCAATGGCATGGCATATAGTTATATTCAGAATTACTGCCGTAAATGTGGTTTGAATTTATAATTATATAAATAATGAATCATTGTTATATATAAATTGAAATTTGAGAGAAAATTAATTAAAATTTTCATATATTTTTACATTATGGAATGTGCCAGTGTTTAGCCAAGTATTGATTCATCAAAACACAGATTTTTTTTCTTCTAACATCTTTAATTGATAATATTTATTTATTATATATTGCAGAGTTGCTTCCATTGACCTGAAAGAAAACATTAAATGACGATTTCTGGCTCTATAGAGCGCTTCTTCTTTCATTCGCTAGAAGTCGCTAAGAACGCCGGATATAGAGTTGGTCGCCATAACAACTTGATGCAGACATTAGACAACTGATATTTGTGGTGCAGGCGAAGTTATTACAAATATACATCACTATTAATTTTGCTTATAACAGACGGTCATAATGGTAAGTAATCTTTATATAATTATAATAATATACATGTTCGATTAATTCATGACTAATGTTAATTATTTTCAATGAAGAGAGGCATTATGTTGACAATATTAGTGAATTAGACTTCAGAGTCAGAGAGGACTGGTACTGGTAACTGGTAGGTCTCATTTTTGCAATAACATTAAGTTGAATAAAGCGATAATAATAATTGAATATACTACATAGTGGATATAAGTAACTGTAGTACTCATTTCTGTACCAGAATATGACGTACGTACTGCCTATCTTTAAAGTATCACACTAATTAGTAATTTGGTGAGCGGGAAACATTATTTAATCATATGTATTATCTGAATTGGTCTGGAAAAGTTACTACACTCTTGTAGGTTGCTTATCCTGTAAACAATCATGGTTCAAGTGGATTTGAGTGCCTAAACTCTGTTTTATTTGTTGTTTTATAATGATTTTTTTGCTTGTTTGAGTCATGTTTTTGTTGGGTGTTTTTATTTTTCTATATAGTCATCAGCACAGCCATGACTTTGTGTTGATCTATGGTTTAATGTTGGCTGTGTGTCATTTAACTGTTAGATGAACTTCACATTTATATCTCTAAATATAGAGAGCTAACAAGGTTTTCACAACTAGATGTCTGGTACTGAAGAATCTATCTACCATATTATAATTAGGCAGTGTAGATACTTCCCTATACTGTGGTGTAATAACAATCATACACCACTCACCCACTACATCATATTTAATATACAGCAGTGGGTGAGTGTTATTACACAGCAGCATCTCTTCATGTTGATACACACATGTAGTTATTACTACAGACTACATGATGTTGTCAGTAGTATTCAAGCATGACTAGACACACCATCACCCTCCTCATAGTTGATTGGGTATTTGATAGTGTTATGCTACCTTGCATAACAAAGCAGTCCTTATAAAATCAAGTTTATTCATCATTATAATGTATATCACTGCACAGATATTAGAAATAAATAATCTCAATCTTTTATCTCCCCCTCTTAAACATGATGAATTATTGACATACACTTTAAATATGTATGTGGCATGTGGACAAGATTTATAATTAAATAACTTATGCTTATGTATATTGGTTTCAAACTGTTTCCCCAAATTTAGTTTCTTCCCTTTCTGCCATTTCTCCCCTGGGCAGAAAGTATTTCTGCTGTATCGGCAGAAACTGGGTAATTACTGTGGTTTTTACCATGATGGGGAGAAACCTGCCAACCCTGGGATCAGTTAGTAGTGTGGTTAGTCATAAACCTCTAGGACTGGGGTTCAGATGTCTGAACAGTGTTTCATCCTTCATTCCAGACCAGAGATTACTTAGTCTAGTTAGCTAACATGTACAGGAGAGTGGATGTGAAACAGCAAAAATTACATTTACAATTCTCTGCTACTTGTCTACCTATCCATTTCTGAATATGGATGCTTCATTAGATTATATCTGAAACAAAGATGCATATTGTCTGTACAGCAGTTGCTGGAGACATCACTCAGTAAAATATGACTAGTTCCCAACTGTCAGTCAAAGTAAAATATATTGCCTTTTCATGACTCGTAAGTGAAGTCTCCTTTAATCTTTTCCTTTAATATTTATGTGAAAAGTTAATTTTAAAATGTCAACACTCATTTATCATTTGTAAATATGTCATGTTGCTTATTTTTATTCATTCACTTGTTTTCATCAAGTAACTGATTATTCTATTAATGTGAAATAAATGTAATTATTTGTGAAATTAGTCTTTATTAACTGCAGCATCATCACTGAACATTGGCTATGAACAAATGTTTGTATGTTTAAGTATTTATTTTTGTGAAGACAGTTTATACCATATGATTATGATTTTTGTTGTGTAAACATTTTAATTAATAAGATTGTAGTCCATCTTGATGTTTGTTTGATGATAAAACAAGACTAGTTCAGTTAATTTTACTCAGTTATTTCAGAATGTAGATCCACTAAAGCTATCATTTTGGGTGATGATCTAGGCCTAAAACACATAAATATGAGTTACTATCTTATTTTCTAGTCCACTTTAGCCATTGAACAAATCTAGTCATTCTCAATAATGTTAAAATATAACATGTTTATGTCATATTTTGTCTTCTAGACAATATTAGTTAGAGATAATCTTATAACAGTATATTACAATGATTTAGCTTGGTTGGTTATATTTTATTTAAAAAAAATTGGTTCTTATATTATTACACCATAATATTGTAATATTTCATTTCACAGGAAATGTATATTTTATCATATCATTTTAACATTTGACTTTGATATGTCTTGCATTGTAAAGCTCTTTTGAACATGATATATTTTATGAAAAGAGTGCTATATAAATATGGTATATACATAAATATGATGTATATTATATTAAAATGCCTTTATATGTTGATATATTAATTGTTAGAATGTATCACTCACTCACTCCTAAATCATTTATTTTAAATTACTTTAATATTACATCTTGCAATCCCATTCGCAAAATGTGAAATGGATGTGACACAGGATCTGGCAAATGCAGAGATCAATTTGTTACTTAATTGATAAACAATTAAAAACCTGTTACATACACATTTATTTTGCAAGTTTTGTATGTTTCAATATATTTATTATGTAACTTCTCCATTTGTTAGCCTGGCAGTGCAATCAGTGCAGGGAGTGGAAGTATTACCTCCTCTGGTTCAAGGAGGGCTAAAACCAAACATTACAGAGCAGTAGCTGCCAACTCACAAGTGGATGAATCACTGTTTGGTACCCCACACCGAGAGCATAAACGACAACAAATGCTTGACAAACAGCTGGGGGAAATCCCCGAAGTTACCATTGAACGAGAAGCAAGGGAGAGGATTATAAAGCGTAGTGCAGGGAAGAACAAGAAACAAGCCAGAGAAACAGTTCAAGTTATCACTAAAGATCTGATTAGAAATTTAATGTAAGCACTGAAAGAAATATATAAAAATGGAATTAAAATATAAATAAATAGATTTCGATAGGAATACAGTTATAAAAAATTACCATCTGGATATTTGGAATATAATTTGGCTCTTTCAGACTGTTGCTGTAATACAGAAAATGTTCATTTTGTCACGAGTTCAGTATATTCTGTGCTAATGGTTGTTATTGTTTAATTTTACCTGACAGAGTTCCACAAGAGGATCCTTCTGGTTACAGCGTCATTTTGCCAAACACCGAGTATTACCGAATCCGATCTGCAGCTCGAGTTCTCACAGAGGAAGAAAAGAATCAACAGATTGAAGAACTGAAACGACTCAAGCAAAGATTACAGGTTTGTTTCATTAATGTCTTTGGTATCCAGTTATCTTTGTACATGCAACACTAATCTTGGTCTATCTTTTGTTGATTGTTCCCATCGATGTACAATAATTAATTAAAACCACATAGAAACCTCCAGGGAGGTGTCATGTAATGAAGTAAAACTACTTCATTACTCTACTCAAGTAGGTTTTTTTCTTCAAGTATCTGGAAGTAACGAAGTGAGATTTCAACTACTTCTACTTGTAATGAAGTAGTTTTATTTGTTGTAACGCTATTTTTTACTTTGATACTTGGTTTTACTTCTCGATATTTTCGTTACTTATTTAATCATAACATAGCCCATGATTTAAGAGACAACTGAGACAGTTGTTGGAAATTGTCACTATAACATGTCACCAACTTGTGTATCTTTGATGCTCACTGATATTCAAGACTCGTCATAATTTTGACAACCTATTTTTGAAGGCCCACTTTGTTATACAACGTTTCAGCTGAAGTTAACTGTTTTCTAAGATTCTTCTTGATTAAAGTTTTATTCACATTGGCAACACCAACTTTGCGAATCAGCTTTTGCTGAAGTTGCACATCTGTGGACGCAATGAACTTAATGTGGCAGCACATGTCTGTGAACGCAGTGAATTTTGTTCACTCTTGTGCACCGTGTATTTGATTTTCATATTTTGTGTTACAATAAATTTTATCTTCAACTCTTACTTCTACTTTAGCTTCAATTCAAAAGTAGTTTTACTTTTTACTAGAGTAGATTTTTACAAAAATTAACTTTTACTTCTACTCAAGTAGTCTTGAAGAGGCTTGCTTTTACTTCTACTGAAGTACAAAATAAAAGTAGTTCAGTCACACTCAGAAACCTCAGTAGATGGCGTAATCCTGTCTTAACTTTTACCTGGCCAAATGAAAGCCAACTGTACAGACAAAGCAAGAACCAGAGATGATGTATTACACCCTCGACAACTAATTTGAATACGTTTTTTTTCTTCAGGATGAAGTTGAAGAACGTAAAAATTACATGAAAATGATGGATTTGAAGAGACAGAAGAATGAGAAGCTTAGTGAACTGGAGGAAGAGGAACGTGAAAAGGGCGAATACCTGCGTAAAAAGGCTAATGAACAGCTGCAAGAACAGGAGGATGAGATAAAAAAATTAAATGAGGTAACCGTGCGTTCTCACAGGATCGTGCATTCTCACATGGTGCCTTTGTACCGAGTTGGAATCCCACTTAAATTCAGGATCACCCCATTTAGAATAAGATTTGAGTTTGAAGTAGGGTTTTTTCCAGCTTATTAGGTAGATTGTCAACTTTGATTTTAGTAGTTTTAGTCGCGTTATATTGTATAATGAACTCGACACTTCTATAGGCACCTTAATATATCAATAATTAATGGGAAGAGAATAACTCGTGTGCATGCACACACACATACATACACACTCATACAATATATATATATATATATATATATATATATATATGTGAAGAATAAAATCCCATTTCAGATGCATAATTATATAATATTTGTTTAAGCAGTTACCCTGTAGCACCACTACATTATAGTACTTAATGAGATAATGAAATATTTACAAGTTAACCAGCCACAGCATAGCTTTATATAGCTCGGACTAAATCCAGTTTATGCCAAGCCGCAGATAAAATGTGCCAGACCTGTCTATCCGGACAGCTAGGTTTTATCCGTAAAGTACATTAAAGAAACAACTTCTTTTACAGAAAAACAGCAAAACGAATAGATTGATCCGTTCTTGCGCATGAAAGAGCAGTTCAGGATTTTTGTGCGTGTTCTGCTCCTGGTTGGATGAATGTCTCATTGTAACTATTTCTATTTCAGCTAATCCTGAATGCCAAATGCCATGCAATCCGGGATGCTCAAATCCTGGAGAAGGAGCAGATCAAGAAGGAGATGACGGAGGAAGAGAAGCGCTTGGATGAAATGATGGAGGTCGACCGCATCAACAGCATCAAGATTGACAGCGAGATAGAGAAGACCCGCAAAGAACAGCGCCTACTCGGTGCCATGAAGATAATGGAACAGATCCAGGAAAATGAACAGGTGCGAGTGGTGTTTCAGTTCCTATGTAGATGTTGTCACTCCCAACCTAAAGAGTTAATACTCGGCATTTTAAGCATGATTTAATCATAGAATTTGCCTCTCATTATTTCCATTCAGTACCACGACACACAATTAGTAATGTTTGAAATTCGTTCCTCATCGTATGTAGGACAGATTATTAGAACTGGAGCGCAAGGACCATGAGAATCGTGCTATGCAGGTCTACCTTGACAAACTATGTGAAGAGGAGGCTGAGAAATTAGATAAACGCCGTGAAGAGCAGAACCTCCTCAGGGAGGAGTTAAATCAGTGCAATACTGATATCATCCGTCGCAAAGCACTCGACCAGGAACAGGACAAGATGCTTGAGGCAAAAGTACTGGAGTACCAGAAGGCGAAGGCGGTCAGTGAATTGCTTGAAATTTTAATAGCTTCTTGAAGCTAGTCTTTAATCTAGAATTTGATTATGATAAACATTTTAACACCATTTCAAGTCTTTTGGTTTGGTGTTGATTTACTGGTAATGGTGGCCTTGTGATAGACTGTGATAGATTTCTGAACTGGATTGAGAAAAGCCTTGTTCATATGCAAAACCTCTTTGAGGATCTTTGATGGGCACTCGTAGCACCTGGTTTCACCCAACTGATTACTTTGGATTATGGGTTAAGTATATAAATTTAGTCTTACGGTTATGTTTGTACACATATAATAAGATGAAATAGGCTGGAGTTCGAACCATGGGCCCAGTTTTATGTGTCAAATCATGCTACCAGTTTAGCCATGCAGCTGTCCATCATGGTATGTAAACTGCAGGAATGTTGAGTGTTCGTTTTAGACTAAAGGGATAATCCTTATTATCATGAGTATGCCCGAAAATGATTTTAAGAGATTGTGATTATCGTCGTATTTAGAAAAGGATATTTTTATTTCATTCGACTGCAAAGTAATAAGTGATTATTATGCAATACAGGAAAGGGAGGCTGCCTACGAGAAGGAACAGGAGAAGATTCGTATTGAAAAGGAACGTGAGGTCGCTCGATTGAGAGCACTCCAGGAGCGCGCCCGTGATGAGCAATCCGAACGCGATGCCCTCAGGGCAAAGCGAGCACAGGAACAGGCCGAGAGAGAGTGGCGTTCAAAAGAGGCCACCGAAGCACGACACAAGGCAGAGACAGAAGCCATGCTGAAACAGGCACGAGCTCAACAGATGAGTCAGAAGGAGCACTTCTTAGCTGTTCAGGCTCAGAGGGAGAGAGCAGACTTTGAGCGAGTCCTGAGGTTCGTTGAAAACAAGAAATATTGGAAGCTGAATATTCATGACTTCAGAAGTTTCTATTTTAAATTAAACTTTCTTCAGCTGTAGTTGGTAAAATGGGATTTTTTAAAACAAAATGCCCGTTTGTTTATTTAAATTATTCCTCCTTTACTGAAATCTTCTCTTTTTGGTAATTATTTTATTAATAGCAAGTTGGATCCAGCCAAATATTGATCATAAAATAACTAATTGCATCAATCAATCAATCAATAAAAACCAGTTCAAACAAAACACTCAAGTTTATTTATCTTAGATATCACTAACTACTAAAGTTGTTCTGTTTTATCTATGTCAGGGCACAACAAGAACTTGTTGAGAAAGAGAAACGAGAAGATATGCAGAAACGTAAAGCCCGCGTGGTCTATGCTGACCAGGTACGAGATCAGATCAAAGAAAGGGAACACCAACGTGTTTCCGAGAGAAATGCCTTCTTTGAAGAGGGAGTGAAACTGGACGAGGAAGCCAAACAAAGACGAGCACGACTGGAAGAAATCAAGAAAAAGAAACTAAATGAACTCAAGTAAGTTGGCCCTCTTCCCTGAAGTTCAAATTTAATATGGATTAATCCAATGTAATCTGAATTATCTGAAACATCCGATATGACATTGTATTAGCAACACATAATCATATCCTGCAATGATGAACTAATATATGTATGTAAATTGTTCTGATAAAATAGGGCTATTGGTTTACCTGAGAAATATGTTGCGGAAGTTGCAAGAAAAGCCAGAATTCCTTTGGACGTATCATCGTGAAAGTGTGTTGACAGAATTCCTATACATAAAACAGCTGGTTGTTGTTTATATGTATGCACATCTGCATTTATTCACTTGCACAATACAGCGCTTATGACTTATATATATATATATATATATATATATATAGAGCACCTTGCATGTTCACTGCTGTACAGCTTGTACGCATGGCAGTTGTTTTGTTTCTGTTCCATTGTGTGCATGATACTCTTTTTTTATCCAGATCCTTAGTTCTAGTCATAAAGAGGCCATTGTTCACGGATGAGGAATGCACCGACTGTTTTACAATAGTTTTTTTTGTTGTTTTGTTTGCATTACTGGTTTTGGTATAATTGGGCATCAGCATGTTGTCACCGGTAATGGTTTGATACTAGTATCTATCTGTCTGCCTTTGTGTAGCCACAGATAGATAGTATGCTTTGCACACAAACAGAATGCACTGCATGATTGAACCATTCAGCAAAGAATTGGATTTCATTTTCAGTGGAAGCAACATAACTCACACACACACACGCACACACGCAGACTCATGTTTGCATGATGTGTTATTTGACTACAACAGCTGTTAATATTACTTTTCCATAACGATACAAGATTTGTAAAAATAATAATAATAATTGCCTCAGGACTGTGGTATTCTGTAAATTATTCCTTTTTAACGTATCACTTAGTTTACAAGGATAAACTATCATTGAAATGAGTACACTACTGTTAGTCATCTGCTTCGCAGTTCCTCTTACTGACACTTTTTTCCCTTCTACTTACAGAGCTGCGGGCATCCATGAGAAATACCTTAACCAGATCGAGAGGAAAATTAACCGCCCTCAGCACATAGCTACTTGAAGTAAAAATTAACGAGACGTTATCTGTTGTTTGTTATTTAATATTTTACTGAACAGTATTCATCTTTCGCCGTAAGGAAAAAATCGGCTCATTTATTATTCACACGGCTGTTGTTGATCGTGTAATATAGGACTGGTGTAAATGTTTTTAGAAATAAGGTTACCAAGGAATGAGCAACACCAAAATTACGTCGGTTTACTTTTTCGATTGTTTTACTGGGTTTTAGTACTGGTTCAACAAGTGTAAAGCAGTTATTTATTTCGCTGATTACTTGTATTGTTTCTATTAACTGCTTGCATATGAACACTTTTAGAACCAGACTAAAACCCAGTATTTGTTTTTATTTATCCGTTTTAGTCCGTTGTGTTTTGTAATTACGAAGCATATTGTGATCTAGTTGTATATATAGTGGGTGTAACATGTGTAACTTACCAAGGCAACTCTTAGCTGCGAGTGGCACCAATTCTGTACAGACTGTTTTATGGTATGAATACATATCCGATGTATAATAAAGATGATGGGTGATAAAAACACCAAAACCACGACTCGTACCAGCAACATTTCTAGTTTGTTTGTGCATATATTTATTTCCTACAAAATCAAAATTGTTCAGTCGTTCTGTGCATAAACCAATGATCCAGTAACATTATTACACAAATGAGAAGGATGTTGTCAAACTGTTAGCTGCTAGAGATGAAGACATGATCTGCATTTTATATATATATATATATATATATATATATGCCTTGATACTTCTGTCATTAACACAAGACAATATCGCCTGATTGGCAGTGAATAATCAACTCTTGATGGTTTAGGCACCATTAAAAAATATCTTGCTGACCAACCCACTTTTGAGGCCTGACTGAACATATTTTTTATTTCCTATTCGTAATATTTTCCCAGTTTTGTTTCCAAAGTTTGCTCCCGGATTAAATTTATATTTTCTGGTTTGATCACAATGTGGCCGCAACGAAGTGATTAAATGTTAAGGCAACTTGCTGGCAATGAATGGATTTTTTAAAATTTCAACTCTTTGGGAGTCTTCTGAAGTAAATAAATCACATGACATATGGAAACTAAACAGATTCTTTGGCACAGAATCAGCCGACTTAAAAAGTCACATTAAATATGCAAAGCATGCCAGAGGTTAATTTAGTAAAAACACCATAATAACAGAATATGTCAAATGAATAACTTCAGTGTTTCCATGGGTGGGCAAAGTGACAATTTTACATATAAAAAAGCATCAACTGAACAATATTACAACTTTTGTAATTAACACTTAGTTGCTGGCAGCAAGCCAAATTAAAACAGAAAAAAATCATATTTTCTCTACATTTTGGAACTAAAAAATAAAAGCCTACCTACCCATTTTTCAGGAAAAAACTGGGAAACAAAATATTTTTTATGGTGCCTCATACTCGGCACAAAATATTTCAACTTATTTGATCCTACCCAGATTTAAAAAAAATTCCAATATACAGTAAACTTTGCAATTAAAACCCTAGCATATTTGCTTTTGTTCTGGCAATATAAAGTGCAACAGAAAATCATCTGCAAACTAAAATAAATTTAATGACATCAAATTGGCACGTGAAACAGTTATTTCATCATACATTACATTTACTAAAGTGACCTGATCATGTTTTAAATTTGCTTAAAAATTATATAGTGCTGTACAGTTAACCAAGAAATTTACTTCACCAACTGCCACATAATTAAAAACTGTTTCTGAAAGCAGTATTTCACGACTCAGAAACATGACACCACCATCGAATGGTATGAAACATTTACACACGAAACAACACAACACCAATGTATTTGATTTTCCTAGTAAGGATTCTGAAACACACAATGTATTTCCTCTATGATCAGCATACCAAGCTTATTCAAAAACACACCAGACATCCTCCATTGCCATTCGTTAAACTATACATAGTAACATTTAGTCAGTCAAACGAATTCATACATCTATCCCGTCCTATTTTTTGCTATACAGCATCACAACAACCAAAATCCTATCATGCCTTTCTCAGTTTCTGTTTCTTGGGGATGTATTCTATTTCAATGGACCTCGGGGTTGCTTTGGTTGGAGACGAAGACTCACTAACTGAGGGCGACTTCAATGCCATTGATTTCAAAGTATTAAAATGCTGAAGACAAAGCGGCAGAACCTGGTTAGGAATAGAAACAAGATTCATGAGACATATTACAAAGGCAGCATGAAACAAATGCTTAATGAATGACAGAACTATGAGATTAACAGTGACTGGTTAATGTAGACTGAAATAAAACACAATGGAAGAATTGACTGATGTAGTAATTATGTACTCACTGTTTTGCGATGATAGACAAGAACGAGGACTAATATTGTCAGTGGCAATGCAATAATAGAACTTTGGCTCAACTCCTGCTCTAAAGACTTTTTCTATTAAAAAAACAAACAAATCATAATACAGTTTAGAAGGAAGAGTTACAGGAGTGATATTTTTAATTCGTTATCCTTTTATTTATTTTTACATCTTTGAATGAATATTGTTTTTACATGTGAATATAATAAATTTTTATTTCATTATAGGTGCCTCATTAACATTCATATTCTTCGTGAGTTGTAACTCTACAGTACAGGACTCCACAGCATTCTTTTCATGACTACACAGACATCTGGTAATGTTAATCTATCAGATGCTTGGCAATCGGCAGTGGTCAACTCATGTATAGGTTGGTTGTAAACAATCTATTGTTATTCATTGTTAGCTGGACTGAATAATTGCTATTTGTAATAATCAGTGACTATGTGTGTATGAAAACCAAGGACTCGTGTGCATGCATATATCAGTGGCTTTATAGAAAACGCAAACTTACAGTCGATTTAACAAAGACAGTTGTAGCTTCAGAACTCACAGAGCAGAATGGCAAACAAACACACAAGCCTATACAACAGCTGGCAGTTAAGATGATAATCAATTTCGGATGTCACCTCATCCAACAGTAGGATGGGGTAATTATAAAATATCAGGCATTAGAAACACAGTTCTGAGCTCAAACAATGAGTTAGTGATCCTGTGGTGTAAATAACAGGGTCTCCACTTACTGGGCAAAATATTCATATAAACATACTTGTGATTATATATGATATACCAAAAGAAATCATGTTCGTGATCTAACTGCGATATAAAAACTGTATTATTATTATTATTATTATATAATTTTAACTTTTTTTGCATGCTGAGTTATACATACCTTAGGTTGAAATTTAAAGGTGAAATGTTTGTAAGTGGTGTTAGCTATGAAACTAATCTCCTGCGGAGAATGCTCATAGGATGTCTTTGACAATGAGGACTCCAGCTTGAGAATGTAGACCTGAAAGAAAGAGAGAGAAAATCAGGTAGGATTTTAGGGTCTTACAGATACTTCTTACAGCTGTCAGAAAAAAAAAAACCCAGATCATGCAAAGGATCATAACATTCACTAACCTCATTATCAATCTTTACTGATGGTAGATAGAAGAAACTGATAGATCCCAGAGCTGTGGAATGCAAAGGAGAATCCAAATTGTTTTCCCGGTAAAGGTGAACCTGCAAGAAAAATGGTAATAATAAAGAATATTAAATGGTAATAATAACAATAGTTAGTAATTAATCTTCCATCTTCATTTACAAGTTCATCTAAATTCTACAAGAAATTAATAACTCACTGGAACGAACCCAGAATACATACCTTGAGAGAGGGCAAAAATTCCGGAGCAGTATTTACATTTCCACCAATATCGAGCTGGCTCATTCTACGGAAAGCTATGATATGAATGTCTGTCAGATCACCGTCCAGAACCTGTCATGGAAGTTCATATCCATTATGTTCAACATACGTAGGTATGTCCAATTAATGTTAATAAATATCCTGACATTTATGAAAATACGATGTAAAGCGTGTGAAACACAATGATATATAAAACAATGCGAATAAAACACAAACAAATTGCGCAGATCGAGACATTGACATCACAGTAATTAATGACATCACAAAAGATCTGGCTCCAAAATATATATTCCGCCCATGTAACCATTTGCGTCTAAAACCCATATGCACATATTTGTTCTGTTATACAGCTAAACTTACACAGTTTGCTGATATGTTAAGTTTACCATGTCAATATTGATAAAAATCCATAGAATTGGGAAAATCAATTTTTTTCTGTCCAGAGATTGAAAAAAGTTTTTAAAATCTGTATACAGCCGATTTTCCCTGGATCATGTTGTTTATTTAGCCTCAGCGCTGGTTACACCTGGGACAAATGGCGCAGGCGACTAATGAGTGAAACACCTCATGAACGCAGACATGAGTTGGACTTGAACCCACAACCTGGAGGTTTGCAGCACAATACTCTTAGCCACTGTGCTAACTGAGTACCCTCAAAATATATTGATATTTTTCACTGATTCCTAATTAATAATCAACATAATCCCCTCAACCGGTCCTAATTAAGAATAATTATCATTTGACAAATATTTAGTAAGAAGGCGCTAAATACTACCAAATTAATTATTCAGGTAATAGACCCATTGCATGATGACGTCAAAAACCAAAACAAACCAGCCACACTTTGCATTTTGGGTGTAATTTACCATATTATTATATCCATAAATAATAAATTAAATTTACAGACTCTATTCTTCTTCTTTTCGTTAAATATAATTTTAGTGTGATTTACTATGAACACCACATTTTAACAGTCTTTGTTATGTGCAGTGAATATTATTGTTCTCTGGTTGACAATTTTGAATACCACACTTTACTATCATTTATAAAGTAGCAATGACGGACAATTAGCATATAGTTATAACCTGATTTTCAGTTTTGGAATACAATTTTTCAACAGTGCCGACTTTTTCGGCGTTGAAGCAGAGTTAAACGGTATACAGAAGTTAGTTTTTGGCATGATTATAACAGATCCGGAACAGTGGCATTTAAGGTTAAAATGGCAGGAATATTATGGTATTATCGCAAAGCGTGGCTGGTTTGTTTTGGTTGGTGACGTCATCATGCTTCAGGCTTATTAACCGTCTAACGAATATTTTTGCCAATGTTAAAGATAGCTTAATAATGCGAGTTCAACTGTTTTAGGACTCACAGACAGCTAGGCCATTACACGGTGGCGCAACGCCCTGCCCCTATTTAACAGTGCCCATTTTATTTTGCACCCTGCGTATTTATAAGGCCCCCGGTGTTATTGGTAATTATGATACTGTCACAAGCTCCATTTCATGAATATTAACTAAATGCCAAAGTTAACTAAAAAAACTGATTTCAAATGATGTGCCCTCAAAAATATCTTTCACGCGTAAAAGTGCCCTCCATCTGCCAGCTGCACCCTGTACTTTTCAAAACCTAGCTGGACCACTGGTAGATATATTTCAAAATGGAGTGAAAGTAAACCTATAATAAACAAAAGCTGCCTAATGCTGATTGAGGCAAGTAAATTGGTCCAATTAAATCAAGAATCAAAACAACTGTTTACCTTAACAGTTCTAAATTGTGGTGCTGCTCTCTCTATGTGTTGATTAGCCTCGCCTTTACGAAGTCTTATCACATAATCACATGCTGGCTGTAGGGATAAAGAAATAAGAAGACAAGATTTGTGAAAAAATGATGATATGTTTTAAATGTAAAGTAAACACACACACCGAGAGAGTAAAACATGAGATGGTCTATTTTATCAAGGTGATTCACTCGGAGATTATAAAATTTTAGAAAAAAAACAATTCTGCCTATATTTATTTACTAACGAATACCTATGTTATGTACATTCTACATAAACGTTAGTATAACCTCACCACTAACAACACTAAACACAATGTGTTTATGGTGTACCCAGATTTTGTTATTTTGGGCTTGGGATCAGTCTGATTCAGTTGTTTTGTGATCTCAAGAGCTTCTTTATAAACAATTTGTTTAAACTACTCTAACGATGAACATTCTAACTATTCACTCCCAAATCTGACACAAATCCACAACCTGCTAGTTAAATGTTACCCCCCCCCCCGAGTTCCAATATAGATGAGTTAGTGAGTGGATGAATGATTGAATAAGTATGTCTTAAAAACACATCAGCCCAAAAGTCATCATTTTGTTTTTCTTCCTTTAATCATCTCTAACAGCATGGGCTAATTCTAAATCCAAAATCGAAATAGTTTTCTGGTATAGACAAGTCACACACACACACACACACACATACACACACTCACAACTATATTTACCCAACAACAAGATAATGGCTTAATGAAGGCTTATTCAATATAATAAATGCTACATAATTCAAAAGTAACTAAGTTTTAATATTAAAAATGGTTGTTACAGCACTGAAAGAAACCCCCCCCCAAAAAAAATGACATGGTAGCTGTCATTTACTTACCTGTAACCCTCGGATCCTAAATGTGCCATCCGATTCGGTCTTGGTCTCCTCTTGAAGAAGTTCGCAGTCAGCTGAGCCACCTCCAACAGCTTCAACAACCACTCCAGGCTCAGCTTCTCCATTCAGCGAAGTTACAGAACCATAACAGCTGTAACAAAACCAGGATATATTTAATACGGGACTAACAAAATATCATAGACATATAAAAAACCTAATCACATATAAAATGTCAATCGTTAAAAATTAGATTATTAACAAAACAAAGTAAAAGGCTGCTTATTTATTTTGGTCCAATCTACACGGTTGCAAACACGTCTTTATGCAATGACGATGGTGATGATGATGATTGATGTTTTACTGCCACTTTTATGCACATGGCAGGCTAAACGAATGGGCCTACCATTCATGCAATGCATAATAACGCTAACGACACTGTAAATAGCAGCTAATTTCTAGTCCAAATTATGGCTAGCCCGTAAGATGTCAAATGTCGTGACAGGTCTTCAGTAGAGGTCAATCAGCTTGCGGTGATCGCTAGCTTCACCTCACTAAGTCACGTCCCCTCATTTTCTCCATTTACTATCATTTCAATCTGGTGCAAACACTCTCACGTAAATCTTGATGATAATAGAAGGTTTCTATCAAACAGTGTCTGATTGTCTGAGAGTTCAAATAAACTCACGTCTGAATCCTTCTTGGTTCATTAATTGCCTGCACGCATAACTGAAAAGACTTGTCTGCTAACATTCTGAATAGATTCAACCGGCAGCAGAAAAGAACGCAACATTCCATGCAACATTGGCAATGCCGAGAAAGACAACATCCATCAGCGATAAAGTATGATCCATAGTATGTGATGCTAAATCATTAACGAAAACAGCACGTTTAAATAGGTCAGGCTTCCAGGGCGACAATAGATGACCCAAAAGAGGACACCGCCCTTAGCCAAATTAACATTACTGTCACTGACTATCTCATAATAACGGATCCAATGCCATGGCAGAGTTTTCCTCTGCTGATGATGATTGATGTTTTACGGCCACTTTTGTGCATATGGTAGGCTAAATGGGCCGAGTGACCTCCGAAGGTAATGAAGTGAAGTCAAAGATGAAACAACCTTCAGATATGCCAACGCCGAGATTCAAACTTGAGTGGTAGTGATCTGTGGTCCAATGCACTACCAACTAGAACACAGCGGTGCCCCCTGCTGATCATGAAATGCTGATAACAGAAGAATTTGAGAATGATTGGGAAATTAATTTAATAACTGCTTATATGCAACATGAGAGCTCAGTTGACATTGTCCATGACACAGGACACTGAGAATAATAAACCAGTCTTTATCTATGTAGACACAATCACTGTAAACCAATCAGCCAAAATCTTTTTTTACAAAGAACTAAAACACGTCAGTTGTATTAGTCTTAAGATTTTAGGTTTTCGGCGATTTCGGTCACTGTGTTATAACGAAATCAGTTCATACATCACATTGTCTGTACATAACTGAGACTGTATGTATATAGTGCACATATATATATATATATATATATATATATATTACCTGAAAGCAACCCGCTTTCCATTGATGTGGATATCCAGTGTAGCACCTTCCGTTAAATCAATCATCTGTGATGAAGGTTCAAAGCTATATTCCTTCATCATGGGTCGCAGATAATACTGACCTGGTCCCTGGAAAACACAGAAGGTTAAATCCCATAGTGTCAAATAAAGGTCATATGAAGCAGGAGATGCTGGCCAAAAATCTTATTAAATGAGCACTTAATGAAAAGAAATAATTTTTAATTAAACAAGTATTAAATTTGTTGAAATTGTTGAAATAACTGGCCACATTTCACCAAATCAATCTGAATGTTTCATTAAGTGTAACCTGATTAATTAAAAGCATTGATTCCTCAACATCTGGCCAATTACAAACACAAAATTAAAATGAACACCTCAACAAAAAGTAACATTCATATGCATCACATTTAAAGAATTATAAGATAGGGAAAATTTTTCATTGTTGTACCCCATTTCACAAACCAGATTTTTATTTTGACACCAAGCTCATCAAAATTGTGGGAATACTACAAAAGGATGCTCTAGAAAAAACATGGATATATATTCTAGATGATAATGAGATATGAACCAGTGTTAATTAAGGACATGTTCAGTTTTATTATCATGTCATAGTAATCACAGTGCAGTTTGGCTTGACCTTGAATGGTGGCAAATTGGATATACCCCGATGAGCATTCTTTCTACCCAAACATCATTTTATTAAGAGATAACTATCACGACAGCTCTATCGTGAAGAGATGAAAACCTACTATGGTACTACATGCTGGTAAAGCATTTAACTTTTATAATGCCCCAGAAGATAACAATAATATTATACAAAATCTATATAGCGCCCTATATAACCTGTAAGAAGGTTACTCTAAGGTGCTTGACAATAAATAGTTCATATGGATGCAACAGATTTACATCTTTAAAAGTACATAATTCTTTCCAGCCAAATACATAATATATTCAGCTAGGAAAAGCTGAAACAAAAATATCAGTTTTTATCTTCTTTTTGAATGTATCAAGGGTATCAAGATACAGATACAATCCAAAATGATTGCATGTTTGACTTAAGCAGTCCACTTACCAAGCCAAGGAATAACATTGTGCCATCATTCTGAGTGAAATTGTTACTTCTATATGCATTTTCTCCGCTAAGTGATAACAGTACGCCACCTAGTGGCTCTCCAGCAGTGTCAGTAACCTGGAAATAATCAGTCAATTTTGTTGAAGGATGGATGAATGCTGTTTAACAACACATCGGCACAATTTAGGCCATTCAGTGTCCTCGAAACTTTGTTGAAATGATCAGAGATATTTTCTAGTAAACATTCATCACACAATTAATGGTTTTATAATAATAATAATAGTGATTAATATTAACATGGTTAACTAGCTCAATAGGGACTATCCAACTTAATGATTCCATCCACAGATTATTTCACAATAAATTTAGAACTGATGACATATTTTGGAGAAAACCATGACAATCGTCAGATTGACTGATGATGATTAACAAGTCATCTTTATTATCATAGTTCTAAAACAGAATACGTTTTGAGAGAGAAAACAACAAAGATGGAGACCTATTTAATTATGTACGTAACCATTAAAGCTAGTATATGTAGGATTAATAACAACTTCCCTTTAGCGGTATATTGTAGTCAGATCAGATGATGAATGTAAAGATAGACCGACAGATAGCTTTTTTCTTTACATCTCATTCTTTAAATATCCTACAACACTTACTTTCAGAGTTATAACAATAAAAGGTAAACACAAACCAGTCTGTTTGAGTTATAATGTGAGACGCATGATTCATTCAGGTCAATTCATATTTTGATCGAAGAGAAATAACCACAAACAACAACAACACCAACAACGGCAACTTTTAAGTGATTGTCAGTTAAAATATCAACTATCATGCTAAATCTCACCTTAACACTTATCTCAGCAAGTTTGAAGGCCTTGATGTTGCCCTTTTTCTCACCAGCTGTCAGCACGTATCCCTCTTTGTGGGCAGATACATGATAAACCTTGTGGCTATGGAGTGGACCAACCCTAGAAGAAATGCAGAAATTTAAAAAAACGAACATTAAATTCTTGTTTTGTAAAGTACTTCTATGAGTATATATTTTTTTAATTTATCAGAACTCTGGGTCACATCGGCTACAAGACTTCAGATAATTATCTGGTAGTTCATACCCTTTTGTGATGATTCCAATAACACTTACCTTCATTGCCAAGATTAGTCTTTCTATTATTAATATTGTGCAAACTATGTTTAAATTACATGGTTTTGTCGGCAGAAACAAGTGAATAAGTTTGTGTTTACATGTATTACTTTAAGCTAACGGCTGCTGTTGATTAGTTATATAGCAGAACATGGATATATATTCAGCACAGGCATATATACAGAGAAATCATGTCACACACAACAAAGCAAAAGTTCCTCACCAAGTACAGATCAGAGTGCCGACAGCTGTACCAAAACACACACAATGTTTGACCAGATCAGTACATAGATCTGAATATCAGTAAACATAGCCCAAAGTACTGAGTTAAATGTACAGTACCAATTGTTCAAAAGGATATTGTAAATGGCTTCTAACTGTTGTAAAAAACATGAAATGCTCTCTCTCTCTCTCTCTCTGTTTGCACAGTATGGTTATAGATGTTAAATGCCTAATATAAAAGCATGGAAAGTGAAGTTACGTATATTTTACAAGATCAAATTAAAGTTTAAGGATATTAAATGAATAAGCCATGCAAGTGAAGTGATTCCTGTCTTCCACAACATGTGTATTATGTAGATTAAGACAATGTTTACAAAGTCTATTGTCATTATCAACTGTACCCCTTAGTTTATCCAATTTATGATCTGAACATCTTAATTTATCCAGAGCTTTACTGCGACTATATATATATATATATATATATATATATATATATTTGTACAGTAGATATTTTTCTGGTTTGAGAAGTGACTTAAAAGTACAACATGGATCTAATTTTGACAAGCTTGTGATGTTTGAAGACCTACCCTGGGCAAAGATATCAGATGTCCTTTGCATAAATATACATAAAAATAGTTTCTGGTCACTTGAGATAATCACACGTGGCCAAACCTAAATCGGAATAACATATTTTTCACCCAGATAGCCGAAGTGCGTTGACCTGCTAGGTCTAATTGGTATAATATACCACAATAGCATTTAGGATGTCTATTTATAGTATATACTCGTAAAATATGGACAACCATGCCTAAGCATTCATTTTTTAGAGGAAATCAACTTATTTAAACTGACCTGTAGGAACCATTTTCATCTGTCAGCACCTTGATGATGTTCTCTGTAGTGTCCTCAGGTGTGATGGTAATATGAACACCAGCTAACTTTGGTACGATCTCACCCATAAGAAACACTCCCTTCTTGGCTTCAAATCTAGCTACTGCACCTGGGCATGTTTCTAGAATCAAGAACCAAACAGAAAGAAATTATTGAGCATCGAAATTGTCTATCACAAAGTGAAGTACCGTTAAGTTAGAAGTGATCATTTCTGCTGATAACAGTATTACTAATATGAAAACAGAAGGTAATTCGTGAAGAATACCGGTATATGTAAACGCACGATTAAAAAAGCATCAGTTCTATTTATGCTATCATACCAAAAATTGCCTAGCAACCACTGCAGGCTGCCGAAAAGAAGCTGATAAAAGCAACTCGGGAGAATGCATCACCATATCATGCCTACTTAGGTGTGCAATTATATTTGGATGAAGATCGTGAAATGTCTCCCCAGGGCCACATGCCCCAGGTGTCGCCAGTGCTGCGGCTAAACAAACTGTGTATGCCTTGTACTTGAATAAGACCATTGAGAACAATACTGCCTCTATGGCCTAGAATGTGGAACTCAGCCCATGATCATGGTGTGTTGGAAGTTAAAGGTTCAAATCCTGACCAAGGCACTAGGAATTGGGAGAGTTTTCCAGCCAGTCGAGAGTAATTGGCAAGGATTTCTCCACTGAATATGTCATCTTTCCAAATTACTAAATTCATTTAAAATGAACCTCTGTTGTAAAGCAGCAAATTACAAACTGTACGCTTCTTCCACATTTGAGGTAGCCCACCACATAAAATAATTGCCATTTCAGGAACTGCAAAGGAAATTCAAGATACAAGATAATCCATGCACACATCCAACTACCGTAGGTCCCTGCCTTTAAGCCGATACTTTGAGTCAATATTATTACCCTTATTTTCTGGGGTTGGCTTAATGGCCGATGCTATTTCAGTGTCAAGAAATTCAGAAATCGGGAGAAGAAATTTCAGGGTGTTAGGAGCTGTCTAGAGTACTAGACTAGATTTATGTGCAAACGGACATCCATTGTCATTTTGACCTAAACTCACGCAGTCATGGAGTGAAAATAAAAGTGGAACAAGTTGTGATAATAATTCATGGCTTTATAAAGAAAATAAATAGTTATATGTAGAATTATCTGATTTTTGTAATTATGGATGAATATATTTATTTAGCTAATGTTGTTGGTCTCAGTAGTGCATTTCACAATGTGGCACTGTCAGTAACAAGGCAAGAACAGTGTATTTATTGTTGTGAAAATAATGAAGGATTATTGAAAATGAATAATTATTTCAGTACTTTTATCCTTGTTTCGCAACACAATCTCGTCTTTTAGATACTTTTCAGTTACACTTTATGGTTCACAAGCACGATATTCGATGATGTTTCTTTGCTATTTCCTGGATTTTAAACGTTTGATATCATCTAAAATACTGCAGGGAAAAGTCAAGATTTTTAGGCCAAACTCAGCTTAATGGCTGGGTAGGCTTAAGGTAACAAATGAGACTGTAGGGTATTAACCTAGATTGGCCTCATACCAAATATTGATGGCATGTGTCAGCTGCATGCATAGGCAATGGCTTTATTTAAATCTGACTGCCATATTTGGTGATGAAGTAATAATCTTGTAAATAATTATCCAGGGTTCTAATTCTATATATATATATATCATCTAATTCTATATATGTCTACTTTAGCCGACAATAGATACTATACTATTTTCAGGAAGTATGTAAACAATAACGTATTTCAATCTTCAACAAAGTTATATTATACACGGACACAAAGGATGTGCTGAAGAATGTTTAAAATTAACTGAATAATTTCAATTTTTCCAGTATTTTCATAAGTGCAAAATAAAAATTATCGTAAAACGTTCAAAAAGATAATTATTCATTAACCTCATTATATGGTAAATAAATGAATTAACATGAAGTAATCAGTCAACTCCTCGTACTGACCTCCTTGTACAGTGACTACTAGAGAATGTTCATAGAACAGGACAGTCTTAGATGTTGGAATAATTGTTAACTTCTCGCCGTCTCTGAAAAGAAAGAGAAAATTTGTTAAAAATCCATTATTGTCACCTTTCACTAGGTTTCTTTCACTAGTGTTTAATATTCATGCTGAATATTGATCTGATTCATCCAACCAGTAAATATAGGCACGTATCAGAAAGAAAAGAGAATGTGAACGTAGATAGACACGTTATCCTGAAACATACCAACCGAGTCATAGAGAAGTGTGTACTGAAACAATTCCATGGTATTAAGTTTTAACTGGTACCTTGATGCTAATTCAATGCCATGCTATGCGTGGAACATCTAAAACTAACGGAAATAAATGCCAAACATCTTACTTTGCCCAGTGTGTGAATGTATACGACAGAGGTTTGTTCTCGTTCGCACCATCGGCCGATTTTGTTGGCTTATCACCAGTCTTAGACTGCTTGGCCACAGCTTGTCTGGACTGCTCAGATTTCAGAGGGCCATAAACGGCTGGCTTGGATCCATCAACCGGGGAACTAAAAATGGGAAGAAAACAAAAGCTGTTCACATCTGTATCAAACACGCAGATGGAGATGTGAAATTTATGCGGCAGCAACAAGACGAATGAAATGATGCAAAAAAATCTGTTATTACAAGTGAATACCTCACGGTTACAGAAATGTCATCAACATCTTCTGTTGTTGTTATGATGCCTTCCACTTTGTGGTATACAGCTGTTAAACTGAGAACTCTTGAATTAGATCTGGAAGATAAGAACTCATGATGCTGATATATAGATAAATGGATGCATAAAATAATCAAGAGCAATAATAACAACATTTCTTCTCTATATTATTTGACACCACAACCACCCTGTTAGTGTGTGTGTGTATGTGTGCATGCAGGTGTGTGTGCATTCATGCATGTGGTGTCAAATGAGCCATCTTATATGAGGTTTTGCTTCTGTCGGGTGACACATTTGTCATGTAAAAGAAGCCGACAGTCTAGGTCCTACCACTGATGAATCCCCCAAACTTAATATTAATGCATAGGTTTATGTATGTATAAGTATGTAAAGGTTTATTTATATTTAGTTCTGTATATGTATGTATACATTTATGTATGTCTAAATTTGTAGAGGAAATAGGTTTGATGAATACATCAGTCTTGTTGGTCTGATGCACCTCTCTCTCTCTCTCTGTATATGTATATATATATATATATATATATATATATAAACCACACACACACACACATGGTGTACTACGTACGTGTCATACTGATAGGTGTTGTGCTCAAACTGATGACAAGAGACTGGAGTCAGTTTATAAACACCAGGCTGTGATAGACAGAATTTGTTTACACCCTTCGTCAGATTGAATGATCCAACATTACCATCTTTGTTCTCCTGGGCAAAGTTCTGAATCAAAATAACATCACATTCAATAACGATAGCAATATATTATGAAATACACCCCTTCCAAGCCAATAAAAGCATTAGACAGTTCAAACTGGTAGAACAGAGATTTTAAGCCATACTAAATATGATTATAATAGATGATAATAATAATAATGAATATTTAATAAAGCGCCTTACTAGCAGGAGCCATTCAAAGACAATGTACAAATAATATGTAATATAATAATATCGCAAATAATATGTTTGTAAAAACCCTATAACATATTTAAAAGATAATTATTAATTATTTGTGAAAGTAACCTTCACTAGGTGTGTTTTTAGAATAAATTTTAGATTGTCAAGAGATGACACATTTCTACTATCCGCTGGCAACTTATTCCACAAAGATAACATACAACAGAAAACTTTTCCAGTCAAATCAGCGCAAGTGTGTATTTGTGCGTGTTTTTATGCATGTGTACACACATAAAGGCATGGATACACAAAAGCCTCACCAGTATGATGTCATGTGACAAACTACAGGAAAGCTCATAACCAGTCTGTGTAAACACAAGTTTGTTGACATCATGATCTGTAACATCTAACTCCATTGAAATCTTCTTCCAACACCACTCACTCTTGTGTAAGGTTACTGAAACAATAATACTACATTACAATTCAGACAGAAGGATGCACACACATACCAGACTATAAGACTATCAACTATTAGATACAGCAACTAATTCCGGCAGTTTATTAATTGTGAACTGCAGAAATTTTTCTTATCTCATTTTTAGTTTTTTTTCTTCTTCAGAATACTTCAGAATACAAACCTTCAATACTTTCTGCCACAAATAAAACAAACAACATTATATATTATATTATGCATTATATCAGCATTTCTACATTATTTTCAAGGCAAAACACATCTGCCTCATGCATCTAAAATAAACAGAAGCATAAAATAAACAAGGAATTGGATCAACTGTAACTGATGAAGATGCTTATTCAAAATTCACATTAATATTGTTATTATTACTATTGTAGCACACACAGCATTATAATATTATGCATGTTTGAAATGAAATTATTGAAAAAATACCTAATTGGTTGCTGTTACATTTAATTCTGTCTATACAAGTGAGAACCTTACTAGAAATACTGAAGTGAAGATTTCCCTATCCAAGTAAACCTAGGCTTGAGTTTATAAGGTTCCTCCACTAGTAATATACAAACCTTTATATTTTCCTGGCATCACATTAAAGAAGGTGAACCTAGAGCCATCGGTGAAGGTTTTTGATAGCACTGTCTGTTTGTCTTCAGGGCGTATCACAGAGGCTAATGTTATCTGTATTGGCCCACAGCTTTCTAAAACACACAAAGAATCATCACAATTTAATCCAGAGCCACTTTATTCTGATAAATAAAGACATTACAAAGCCCAATACAACTGGTTATGAAAAAATACTAAACTCCACGATCTTAGCCAGCCAGCCGTCATTTAGATAGTCAATTTTACAAAAAGACAGCCTATTATTAGCATGATGGCTCCTCTTTTACGTCAATAAGCCATCCGCACATTAGCAGTCCAAAATACAGGTATTTAATTTTTCCGCAATATGTCATTCGCAGCAGGATGTTTTGTTTGCTATTCTGTTCCCACAGGGAATCTGCTGATTAGCTGCATCTGCAGGAATAACTACACGCATCCACAGATTTCCCTCTTCTGTAGGCACTGAATGGCCCACAAATGATCCTTCTACGAGATGTCGCCAGCAAACCCCCAGCACATAGGTGATGCATCTGGGCAACCATATCACTATATTTACCGCAAATTATAACATTCATGAGTATCACATCATGGCTGATTTTTAGCATTTGCCCCCATTTGAAAACAAAACAAACATGGGTAAGTAAAACAGAATAGATTAGACAATTCAAAAATAATAATTTTTAATAGCTCTGTTGTCAGTTCAGGTAGTTTTCCAACTGTTTGCTTCGTGCGGCACCGTTTTTTCAATACCCGGTGAGGTTGGCCAATGAAAGACTGAAAACAAAGTACAAATCCTACAATTTAGTACTGAATATATAGGCAGATATCTACCTTCTTTTTCTTTTGGGTTGTAAGTTTCCTAATCGTGGAAAAACATGAATATTCCCATGGCCCTGTTTATAATGGAAAGTATATACGAGAGATCCAGCAGACGGCGGACAACCGTGTTTGTTTACAATTATTAATCACCTGTTAACATCAATGACATGCACTTAAAACGAAAAGGAAGTACATTTTCTTAGCTTAAATGGTATTCCATCCCAAAACAATAGTCAACTGCAAACGAGCATTGATAATTGCGTGTAGCTGGCAGATGATTACAAGGCATTTTCAGTGTTATTGATCCATCAGCCTGTCAAACCACATGTCACTGGGGGGGGGCTGTCGGTTTAGCAAGGGGTCATATAAAAATATATATTCTGATATAATTTGTATTTGTACTGGTATGTTTCCTTGCTGGTTAAATTAAAAAGTAGGCACTGAATTAGTCACTCACACACACACACACACACACACACACATGGATGTCGGCCAATGCCATTTATCACGACTGGTCATTCAAGTCACTTAGAATGATAAAATCAATATCTTATCTTGTTTGCATGCCTTTCTAACTTATCTTTTCAATGTTTTAAGATTTTTCACGATAAAACTGGTTTACTGGTACAGCAGAATGCATGTCAGATTGATATTGGTTTTGGAAAAGTTTTTTTTTTTCTACATGTATGTATTAGTGTCTGGCTAGATCTGGGAGGTGGAGCGCCAGAGATTGACGTCCTTGGAAGTTGGGACAGCGCCCCCGCAATTGTTTGTGCAGATTTGACAACCAAGCCATTATATTATTTATTTGTTATTTATGTTAGAGGCATTAGCTGTCTACAAGACATTTACTGATTTAAAAATTAAAATTGGGCAGATTGGTACAGTGGTAAACACCAAGGAATGTGACCGTGAACTTCAACTTGACTTGAAAAATGTAATTTTAGTATGATATTAAAAACCATGACTATGAACACAGGATCAACACCAGTTTATCAAGACATTAGTTAGATATGCATACCTCCACGAGCTATGATTCAACAAACAAGTTATGTTAATTAGGGTTTGTGGAGAGGGGAGTATGTGTTTCCATTATAAATACTGTAGTCCTATAGTTAGATGCTATGTAAAATGTATATATGTGCACAATAATTAAATTTCAATATGATATACAAGTACTAGCACAATTCTTAATCAATGATGGGTGGGGCACATATGTTTGCTGTATGTTGGTGACATTTTAGCAATTATTTTTTTTTAGATAAATGTGTTAAAAAGCATCAGAATGCACACAAAAGTGCTTATTTCTAAAACAGTATGGCATGATTCATCCCCCAAAACCCTGTCAGGCAATACTTCCTCTCATACCCACCTCCATTGTTGCCTTAGGTATCAATTAGGCGACTATAGTTATCTTAGTACAACATCCACAGGACTGTGCTGAATGGGTATTATTGCAAAACAGAATTACTACTGTTGACTGTATGTTAGTGAGTGTGTGTGTGTGTGTGCACGCGAATGCCCCCGGCAAACATGTATGTATGTATGTATGTACATATGATGTACGTATCCGCGTATCAAGCTAGTATCCGTGTGACGATGGCATTTAGTTTTACCTAGGCAAAGTATCCGGCCACTGACTTGAGCTCTGAACTGGGTAAACTTCAGGTCTTTCACCGGTGCATCCTTAACTTGGATGCTTCGTGAAGCTGGTATCAACTTTAATCCAGCAGTGACTTCCTGCTCACTTAGAGCAACCTGAAAAATAGAGATGAATTTTGAGTGAGTTGTTTATCTGATTAGACTTGGCACTGGTCACACATAGGATATGTAGCCAAGGACTGGCTCCAGAGTTGTTTGGTTTAAAATAACTGATTTAAATGACTGCAAAAATCAAAGAATCATGTGTTTGTATTTATTTTTATTATGGTTCGCTGCTGATTTTTGTGACTAATTTGATTTTTATGATTATTGCATTTAATTTTATTCATTATAGGGGATCAGCACTTGATGTTCATGCAGGATGGGTATAAAAGGTGAGTATTCACATAAATTTACTATTGATAGTTATCTCATGCTGAATACATATCAGAAATAAAACCTGTGTAATTAACAGCTGGTAATTTATCAGTATATTGATACTTGTCAACTTCACAACATCTAGCAGAAAAAGAGGATTGTGTGTGTTTATACTTTGACAAGACAAAAGTTGTGGGGAAAGCAGTCTGTCAGGCAGCATGCAAGAAATATGGCAAAGAAATGATGGGACTCGTCACCAAAATATTAAAAAAATCATTTAAAAAAAAAATTTGGATTAAAAAAAATGTTTTTTTTATAAATATCATGATTTTCTTTTACAACGCTGACTGGGTCCCTATAGAAACATCTCACTAACACAGGTAACTCGATTCTCAACCCAACCCATAAAGATTAAAGTGCAGTTCTCTAACCACTGCAATGTAGGAGTGGCTCATAACAACAGTTACTTAAACAGATCTGTATTATGTACACCCTCTGTAAAGCTCCTTCAGTAATACTAGTATCAGTATGTATTTCATCTCTAATGTCAAATTGCTTAAATCATTTTCATTAAATGGTCTGATTAAAGTGATAGATAACTGAAATTACCTGAAACAGAACAGATAGTCTAAATTAAAGGATTAAAGCCCAATCTTGGGTTAAATTGGGCTGAACTAATTTTTAGGTATAATTCACCACTAATTGATTAAATAAAACATACTAAACATTAATTAAGCATTTATTATCTATATAAATCAAACGAGATGACGATTGGTGTTTTACAGCCACTTTTATCCACCTGGTAGGCTAAATGGGCCAAGCGATCTCCAAAGGTAATGAATCAAAGTCAAAGATAAAACAACCTAAATTAAACAAATAACAAAGTTACATTATTTAATTGTTTCCATCTATAACAAACATAATATCTCAACTATTGGATTATGTTAATTGATGGAAATTGTTAATTGGTGCAAATAACATCTTATTAAGAGGGAAAAAAAATTCCCAAATTAACAGCTACATTTGGCACAAACATTGCAGCACTTTTTAATAATAAGTATAATACGTGACATTTGTATAGCACCCTATTCAACTAGATAGCTGTTCTATGGCACTTTACAGTATTACTATTATCCCTGACTCAGACGAGTCGTCACGTGACAGCGTTGAAGCTCCGGGGGCCTCGAACCGGTGACCGTCTGGCTGTGAGTCCCAAGCTCTAACTAACTGCGCTATCACGGCTCGACATTTCGCCTCCGTGGTCTAGCGGTAGAGTGTTGGACCACAGATCACTACCACCCATGTTCGAATCTCGGCGTGGGCATATCCGAAGGCTGTTTCGTGTTCGACTTCCTTTCATTACCGTTGGAGGTCACTCGGTCCATTTAGCCTACCATGTGTACAATGGCAGCGGTAAGGTGATACACCCCTAATTCATTCAAGAGTGGAATATAATAATAAACTATAACTATAACTGACACCTCCTCCCTCCGTATCAAGACATCTGGCATTATATCTATATCACTTATCAGTTTTTGTGATGTTACTATTTCTATCAGGTGGTGGTGGGGGGGGGTGACATTTTCTATGTTTCAAATTGTTCCCCGGGGTGACCGTCTAGGAAAATGAATCCCATAAAGACCAGTACCGGTATGTGACGAATTCGAACCAACAACCCGGAAGTTTGCACCACAGTGCTCTAACAACTGTGCCATCGATAGGCCCTCCTCCCCCATGATCTTCCGAGTAGCTAGTCGCCGCCATCCCTTTAAGCAGTTTAGCAAACGCGACAGAAGGTATAGTACCATAACCCTCTAGCCACAGCGTTAACAAATGCGATCAATAACGTCAATACACCTACGCTAGATCTATAAAACCAAATTCAATAATTAATTAAAACAATAGTACCCAAGCTGCCGAGAAGAAAGGCCTAAAAATTTATATACCACGTGATCATAATACAGGTCAATAGGGTTTGGGTATATTACTGTGGATAAACACAAACCGTTCACACAATTCGTGATAACACTTATGATAACCCAAAGTGCCGGACCTGCACGCGTCTAGATACCGAGAGCGATATATATAACGGTGACAAAAAGATATAACCCAAATATATGGTTTCTCGTTTAAATCATCACGATCTCGGCTACTTTCCTGGATCCGACAAAAACACGACAGCGACAGGCGAATCAGTTCCACTACTAACAGCCATAGTCTAATATTATAATGAAATAATTTCGCGCAAAAAGTGCCGCTCTCAAATAAAAATTGCCCCCACTTTGTTTATCGAGGACAGACGCGTGCCGATAAGTCTACCTATAAAAACTACCACAGACAAGCAGTCACATGGAATCACGTGACTCAGAGTCGTTGGTAACCGTAAAGCGAACAAATATTCCGGAGAACAGTCGGGCAGCTGAAAAACTGTTTATACCCGAGTCGTGATATCGCGTATAACAAGATTCAAGTCTCCTCGTGTCAAACGTGTTCAGGCTATTCAACAGGTAAGGTTTAGTCATCGTATAGGCTCAAAACACTAGCAACACGCTACAGCTAGACCACGGAGGAGCCCCCCCCCCTCCCGTATAAGAGGAGGAAGACCCCACAAACGTGGCCGCGATGATTGGATTCAAACCGAAACCAGAAGGTTCCAGATATCAACAAACCGGAATGTTGTCATATTTATTATAATATTGTCAAGGACTGGGTGAGGTGTCAGTTATAGTTAATTATTATATTCCACTCTTGAATGAATTAGGGGGTATCACCTTACCGCTGCCATTGTACACATGGTAGGCTAAATGGGCCGAGTGACCTCCAACGGTAATGAAAGGAAGTCAAACATGAAACAGCCTTCGGATATGCCCACGCCGAGATTCGAACATGGGTGGTAGTGATCTGTGGTCCAACACTCTACCGCTAGACCACGGAGGCGAAATGTCGAGCCGTGATAGCGCAGTTAGTTAGAGCTTAGGACTCATAGCCAGACGGGTATCGTCTTATACCTTCTTCATATTAAACTTATGTTTATAATTCATTTCTTATGTCAACCATATCTGGAGTGTGATAACCGATGATATTATATACTGTGTGGCCTCATGGGTAGAGTGTGGTTTTTCATCCAACCTGGCAACTGGCAAGGTTGTCTGCGTCTCCCTCATTTGAGGTTGCCACCCACGTGAAATAACTGCCATTGTATGTGTGTGTTTGTGTAGTCATCCCTTGAAAGATTTTGTAGTTCGCAATTAATAATCTGATGGGCTCAGTGACTATAGCTAATAATCTTATAGTCTGGTGTGTGTGTGTGTGTGTCAGTGTGTATGTGCGTGTGTGCGTGCAAAAAACACTTAGATATAGCTCAAGTTATGGCTGACTGACCGTGTTAAACATAGCTACTCTCTCACCGAGTTACCAAATAGGTAACATCAGAACCATTTGAGGTCACAACTATTCTTACAGAAAACACAGGTCAGCCAGTTCCCCGTCACATCTTCACGCCACGTCTTTATGCTGGCACTCACATTGCATATTAACACACACATATATTCATGAGTAAATTATATGAGTTGTTAATATTTTGAATAATGATTTGTTGTCACCAGTTCAAGAACCATGGCAATAAGTCCGTAATTATTTAGCATGAATAATAATAATAACACGCCTTAAGCCAATGCTATTAATGTGGCAAATGAGAACATTTGAGGTAACTAGCAGTTATTGATGTATGAATGATATAACCATTAATTACATTCGATTAAGATAACAGGATTTAGTCTAAGGACTTCAGTGTCAGCTCTCTTATTAATGTAATGAGACAAAAATACTTCAACTGTAACTAAAATGTAAACAGAATCATATTCACAGATCACATAAAGGTAAACAGCATCTTCTTTAATAAAATCTTAAATACATTATCTGTTTCTGCCATCGGAAAATCTGGTAATTAATTGTCAATTCCATTTCCAATTCCACATCAAATTTATCAATTCTATTCCAAATTTATCAATTCCATTTTTTACTTAACCTTTTTTTACCACAAGTAGGTACTCCGAATACCTACTCCAAGTACCTACTTGGAGTACCTACTCTGAATAGTTTACATTCCAAGTAGGATTGTCATGGAAGAAATATTGCTGAATTAAAAATTAATTGGTAAATTAATTTGTGGATTTATATTTTTTGTAGCAAGCTTCAATTCCAAATTTATCAATTCAAATTCCATTTTTTTTTGGGGGGTTAAATAAGCAATTCAAATTCCGGAATTGAATTGACCCCATGGCTGAATTACCGTGTCTGGCAGAAAATTGCCAACCTTAACTGGAAAACAAATGACTTAAAACAAGTGGCCAAGATGAGGCAACAGTATATTAACTTTATATTCCAATGTTTCAAGAAGCGTAACTCACTCACCCACTCTTAGTTATTGCCAAAAATAAGTATGAGGTATTTATTTGGCCAGTGAATTATTTCCATGATGATATGATGTGTGTAGCTTTCGAAGTAAACTAGCATCAGAAGCCAAAGCATGCCAGTTGAAACTACAATGCAGCATGTACAAATAAAGTGCAGCATGCACCCAGCATGCTACACTTAAAGGCTTGGGATAAGTAAACAGCTTTCCATTAATGATAATACTTAAATGCTGGAAATTTGTACCAGGTATACAAATTTGGTTCAGTATAAACTAACACAGAAGTGAGTACTCTAGCCTCAGCATTACTCACGCGTGAGATGTGCAAGGATAAATGAATGTGTGAGATGTGCAAGGAACAACACCCCTAGAAAAAAGTGATAATCACTCTCGTTCATCATTGATATATTACTGAATGAATGTTAATTTCATATACATGTATGTTAAGGTTAATTATCAGTAATTGGTGATGATATTAATAATAATATTAATATAATAATTGCAGAACTTCTATAGCGCCAATATCCTCAAAAAGAATCGAGTTCAGGGGTTGGGCAAACTCATAGTCCAGATACAATGCAAAGTTCATCAACAAATGATCAAATGGAGTGGAACCTTAGGAAGGATAGGCAAGTCTGATGACCTTATACTAGTAGTAGACTATATCATAAACTGTCTTCAATTGAATAATAAAACCTTTTAGTTCCAGAATTCATTGTGTTAGCACCGTGATTGTGTTATTGGTGGAGCAGGGCATCAGACTGGCCAGTAGGCAGTACCAACCCGTACAAGACATGATGATAACTAACAACTGAACGCGCCATTAAAAATGAAAAGAAACAGGGTGACTTTACGAGATGAAGGATCTCTAAAAATACAGGTCGCCCTGGAATTTAATCCCACTGCCCTGTGTGCTATGGGACAGCAAGATAAGGGTACAGCAGCCAACCTCAAAGGTGTCCACACACGCACACGCACAGACATTTTATAGGTGTAAGATCACTTAGTAATATAATAATAAGTGGCATTTATATAGCGCCCTATTCAGCTAGATAGCTGCTCTAAGGCACTTTACAGTATTATCATCCCCGACTCAGACCTGTTCCAATCCAGCACACATCTCAACTCCCAAGGGAGTAAACAGCACATGCTGCCATTATAGGCACAAAGCATTACTCGAACAGATATCTATACCATATCTAGAACATGAAGAAGAGAATACAAACACTGAAACAACTGTCACTTTAATGTCATTCTATGTTGTTGTTGTTGTTGTTATTGCTGAGTTGTTTAGCCTTGACACTGGTCACAGCTGGCTGGGACATATGAAAACAAATCCTGCAAAATAAAAATACGAGCTAGTTTTGAACCCACAACCTGGAGGATTACAGCTCAGTGCTATAACAACTGCACTATTATTAGAGCACGCCTATAGGGCTAAATGCGGTCAGTCAACAGAAAGTAGTCCTATTTTAATTCTCTGATTGTTGCAAATAAGATCAAATTCCAAGCAATCAACGACTGAAAGATCGAAAAGAACATTCCATATTATGATAACAGATCCTTTCATGTTATACGACGTTTCTACGGCACAGTTTTGCACTTTAAGCAAACATTATTGCATCGTTGGCTTCTATTGCAGTTAACGGTTGTCATAGCAATGTGTCAGTTAACAAAAGTATCGGTGCAATCTAATCCTGTTTAGCTTGATCTTGTGTCTCCCTATCACCATTAGTTCACCAGATTTCCCCCTTGGATAGAGAGCACCCTGCGTGACCTTAGCCCACTTATTATCTTGTGGTAGTTCATAAGTCCATCTCTGGTGGTAATATAGCAATAACTGTAATTAATCAGATGTCAACACAGAATACATTAATTGATTTAAGTTCTGTCAACCAACAAAGTAAGCTCCTGTGAATAATAAGACATCTACAGTGTGTGTGTATATATATATATATATATATATATATACACATACACACACACACACAGAAATCTGAACTGTTCAACATGACTAACCTCGCCCACTAATCTAATTAAGTTTCTATAATATTTTTTATAGACACTGTCAACGATCCAAGTTAAAGGCTTCAGTTTTTATGCCATTAGGGATACCAAATTTCTGTTTTAATTCTATCTCAAAATAAAGCAATTTGATAATAAGAGGAAATTACGTAACTTTTCAAATGAAGAAAGTGATCTTGATTATGGCTAGATTAAGACAGAGTTAGTTTTAGAGTTAGATTTAGGTTTTCAGATTAAAATAAGGGGCAAGGTTATTTAATCTGTTTGAATAAAAGGCCAAACTGAATAGTTAATTCCCACCAAGGGTTGAAGAGACAGTTGTGGCTAACAATGCCCAGGAGACTGATTTGTCTTGAAAGTTGTCAACGTCTTCCTGATGTTTTTATTATAAGTCAGTGTCTTCTTGGCGTATTTATAAACAACTGAAGATCGAAAACAGAAAATACAAAAAGACTAAAAAATTATAAAACAAACATTGGAGGGAATACAAGAGACATCAATTATGACACCAACTAATTAACAAGCTTATTCATCGGGTTGCTGACTAATCAATTTAATAATTAACACAGTAACAATACACTAATCCTGATGCACATTTCAATTTATATTAATGTTGTGGTGTTGGATCAGGAAAAAAACACAGGCTAATGGACTGATCCGTGAAAATCAATGGGACTGGTGTAGACAAGATACATTTCTTCATTGAGATTCTGTCTTGACAGTCTTCAGGTTGCAATGTGTAGTTTATTTGGTTTTATAATATCCTAAAAAAGATGTTATTGGGGGTATTCTCACAAATAGTCCTGGACGTATTGTAGTCTTAAGTTCCAGCAATCACACTATCTTCCATTACTAATACCATGAATCTAGCATCTATTTTATTCAGGATGCCAAAAATATATACTAAAGATGTGACGAGTTCATGTTTTTTGTACACTTGAGAAAGGAATAGTGTATTTTGAGCCAAAATTTGTTTTTGTTTGAATCGTAAATGAATCCAACCCCCAAAAATAAAGGTGTCAATGTGGTGATTTTATTAAATCAACATATATTGAATATGATATGATCATATGCTCGATAATTGATAAATGGGTTGGTTGTGATAAATTACTGTGGATTACATGACTTTAAATAGTATACTCCTCGAGGAACTGATCTTGGCGTTAAATCTTTCCTATTGCTGGTGACCTGAATATATTCTGTGAATCAAATATTTTCCTATTGTAATATCATCATTTCACAAATGCTAATGAACTACTCCAGTTATAACTCCCTGTGCACATACATACACAATGACTACAAATGTATTGTATTCACCTTAACCACATAATCACCCGGTGCTATGTCCGTACAGAAGCTCCCGCTGTCTTCCTCAGTGGCCGTCACCTTCACCTCTTGACCCTGACCTTTTATCCTGAAGCTGATCATTCTGTGTTTAGGTAGGTGACTCAAACCATCTGGGATTTTATCTATTATTACCTGGCCACAGACACTAAATCTGAAATACAGAAACATCTATCTTACACACAGAACAGAATAACAACTTAGTGACTAGTACGCAGGTACTAAAATAAACATGGAGACAAACCGAGAACGGGCAACACATCTTACACACATTATATTGTTACGTCAACAAACAATGAAAATATTTGTTCTTCAAAACCATGACACATTCCTAAAAAAGGATGAAATGCTAACAGTCTCTTCTAAGTGATGGAAGTAATGCTACCATTTCAGTTTGACAAGTAGTCAGTCATTGATGATGATGATGATTGGTATTTTACAGCCACTTTTGTGTGGTCCAACGCGCTACCAACTAGACCACGGAGGCGCCCCCTAGTGAGTCATTGAGAACAGATTAATGACTCAGTCACTCCAACAACAACATCAATAAGTGAGCATGTGGTGAGTAAACATTGACCAATATTATAAGACAAGAAGCACAACTGCATTTAATGATTTAGAAGGTTAATTGTTTTTATTCACATTTTTGACATGGATATCGTAAATGCACATTTCTGTGTATTATACAGCTAAAATCATTCTGTTTGGGTAGTGTTATATTCAAGTTATGATTCATTCATGTTGTATTGAATACATTTGCTATCAGTAAAACAGTTTGGTGAAATGGTTGGCATGTATATTTTGTAAGCTAAAAATTGTAGGTTCAAATTCCAGATGGGATGTACTGAAAATATTTTATTTTTATTTAATGATCCAGGCAAGGACCTTTTTAGTGCAAGCTAAACAGAAGAAAATATTTATGGAAGAAAACGTAGTCCGAGAAGAAATGCATTTAAGTGAGTAAATAGGACACAACTGTTGGTATACTTATGAATTTCAAACAATAATCTTACATCCTAATGGTGCACTATGTAATTAGTGTAAAATGTGTGAAATAGTTTAAATATCTGAATTATGTCACACCTGTCAAATTTCTACTGTACCTGTCTATACTAAGTATGATTTAGTTGAATGGCAATGCAGATTGCAAAACGTATGTGTGATCCATAATTGGTAGCTAATGTAAAACATTGCTTATTTAGAACAATGATTTAGTTAATCTGCTAAAAGAGCAAAAGGTGTTTATTTTCTTCCACAGTTTTCCAGACCACATCTGCCCAAATCTATTCACAATCAACCTTCAAACTCTTCCGATTCAACGTCTTTAAGCATTGTGAAATGTGATTACTGGCATTATAAACAGAAATAAAATACTGATGTGAATCACTGGGACTTCCGTTTTTAATGGAATACTGAGATGACTATAGCATCTGAAGATAATTGATGGTATTACAGTGAGAATCCATTAATACACCCATTGTTTATCCAGCAAATCCACCTTCCGGCACACTAGTCTGTGACAGATTTAGCTCTATCATAAAATGACTCTTTAATCCAGCAGTTGCGTTCCGCATTTTGCCACTTCATTTCGCCCAAAGAACGTGACATTTGTAACCAATTACAATCGTCCTTGACCACACACACCGACACACAATGCTTCCATTGCCTGTGGCAATCTCAGAGCCAATCATAATCCTTCATAGCTAATTACAAACACGAGTGTCATGGACTCGACATTCTGACATTCACCTTTATCTGACATATTATCATGTGACAAACCTTGGTGGAATAATGGTTTCTCTCCGTATTAGCTATTTGGTAAAGTAAAATGTAAATAGATGTTGCTGTTTTATAACCACTACTGTGTACATGGTAGGTTAAATGGGCCGGACGACCTCCAAAGGTAATAAAGTAAAGTGAAAAATGAAACACCCTTCTGACATAGTTCGGCTGGGATTTAAACCAGTTACTATCAGTTAAGATTATGGGGGCACCCAGCTGCTTACAACTAAAATAGTCATTTACATAGTTATGTCCAATATAGCTTCAGTTCCTGAAATTAGATTGATTCTTGCAAATTGTTCTGGGTACCATATATATGTGTATATAAGACAAGGTTTTAATGTTTGAAAATAATCCATTTTTCCTTATTCGTCTTATACAGAAAAGTCATCGGGTTTGGTGAGCAATAATAGACACAATTTGTTTTTATCTTTCATTTTGATCTACTCATGTTTCTACTAAACAGTTCATTTTAATTCGCAGTTATCAGCTACATTTTTGTATTTTAATTTGTTTCATTCGATGTTTAAAAAACATAAAGCTGCGAGTACCGCAGTAATTAACAATTTCAGCATGATTAACTGTTTTCGTAGTTAGTTTTATGTATAAATATCGCTTATGTCTTTGACTGTGAAATCAGTTCTACATAAACATATCCCTACCACTATCTCACCATTTTTTGAAAATTCCAACATGCCAAATCAAAATGAAAACGCATATTTTCTGAAAATAACACCTTTTAAAAGTTTTAAATTCTGCCTCGTCTTATATTCAAGTTAGCCGGTTTCCCATAATATTGACTGATATCATTATTCCATCTTATATACAACATCAACTTATACGTAAGTATATACAGTAGTAGAAATTGTAAAAAAAAGATTTCCAGCCATTTCTGTTAATTTGTTTTTAAGGAATTCATTGTGATTGAATTCATTATATGCATTATAGCACATTCATTCTGGAAAAATACACTTACGCACAAAACATCAATTCTGTTATCAGGGTCATCAATTGCTATTGTGCATTCAACAAACATTTAAGTATAATAAATCTTTCCTCCTGAATGCTTAAAACTATTCATAACAGATGAAGCATATATATATTTGTTTTTGTCAAAATATAAAGAAATACTCCCCTGATGTTTGCACTCAATTTACCTCCAAACATTTAGAGCATTTTCTGTCTGAGCTATATAAATCTAACCATATCAGAACTAATTAACAATAACGATCATAATAACCACCTTGCAGCATATATTTCCGGTAACACTGGAGTGTTGGGAGAAACCTTGATGTGGGTTATGTTGAAGAAGTAGTCCTTAGCCTCAACATCTAGCACGTAAGAGCCAGTCTTGATGTTTTTTAGGGTGTACCAGCCCTCCCTGGTCGGCTCCGGCACCAGTAAGCCTTCATGCTTGTCCTTGGCAGCAGTAGTAGCAACGTGCTTACCATCAAGAAGTACCTTCGCATTTGGTACTCCATTGCCCTGAAATATTGATACAGAACTGACAACCATTCCAATAAACAACACAACAGTCTACCTGTGTATAATGCTTGCTGTACAGAGGTCAGTGCTATACTGAGTTAAATAAATAACCCCATATTGTTAATGTTCAAGCAGAGTTCTAGCCACAAACATTCTTACCTGTTTAACTGTCAAAACTCTACCATCAACCGAAAAACCAGTGACCAGAAATGGCTTCTACAAAGAGAGATAATGTGCACTAATATGAGTAATATTCAGCTAAAAATGAAATATTTTGTGAAATGATTTTATGTAAATGTGTAGAGTATGGTTTAAAATACCTGTTTAATCAGGCCCGTTACTGAGCGTATTAAAAGAGACAGAGGTCAAAATGCCGTTTATAATTGACAGAATCACCAGACTGACATTGAGTGAAAAGAATACATCGGTAATGAGTTCACTCAGGTATTTTACTATAACGCTTTAAGTACAAATATTAACAACATGAATTTGATAATTACATCCCTTAAAAATTAACATGAAATAATGTCTTTTAGGAATACATGTTACATGCAGTGGCCCAAAAGTGGTTTTCTACAACAAAACTCACAGAAATGAAACTAGAGCTATATCAAACATAGTTTGACACCAGAGTATGAGACACTAATACGCAATTAATATAACAATAACAACAAACAAGGCTAATCAACATTTAGTTATTAATGATCTCAGGTTTTAACCGCAGGCCTAAACAGATATGCTTATTACACCTTTTCTCAACGAAGCGACTGATGGTTACCTTAATTTCAACGGAATCGTGATCAACTGTGAATGTTACTTCACTTGGTTGGACATCGAAATTTATTGTTTCTCCTGAATAAAATGGAACCTAAAAAGGAAAATCATTACAATATTAACAATGGAACTAGGCCTGGATGAAATGAGTTCTGAATTTATTATTGTGTAATAATTCCCAGTAGTTTATGAACATGAAGTGAATGAGTGTTTCCTCAGTGTTGGGTATCATCACAACTGGCTGAATGGTGTCCAAATTAAATTGGAACAGTCAGAATCTGATTACAGTCAGCCATAATTACCAAAATTACCCCCATACCAGGATCAGATAAAATGTTGTACGCAGATGATAGACAGAGTCTGGAAGCGTAAGCCAGGCCAGTTTATTGAAGCCAAACATAACGGGAGGTGAAATTAAAAAAATCACCACAAAAAACCCTCAGTGCCACAAAAGTGACAAGATGCTAGGATTTTAATTTGATTCTCAAACTTTACAAATGGTGGATACTGTCTAAGTCTTACTCCTACATAGGTTGTTATATTTCTTAAATGTTAAAGTACCCATTAACATTTCTGAGATATGTGCTAGTTTATGAAAGTCTACGTAATAATAATATGTGATATTTATATAGCGCCCTATTCACCTAGAAGCTGCTCTAAGGCGCTTTACAATATTATTTACAATATTATTATCCCCGACTCGGACCTGTTTCCACCAAGCACAATCTCAACTCCCAAGGGCGAACACAATGCATGCCGTCATTATAGGCACAAAGCATTACTCACACATAGCCAAAGCGTCCTGTCAGGTACTCATTTGTTTATGGATGAGTGAACCAGTCGCCACATGACAGTATTGCAGCTCACAGAGACTCAAACCCACGACGATTCAGCTAAGAGTCCTATGCTCTAACTAACTGTGCTATCATGGCACTTCAGTGTGAAATTAAATTACATCGCCCACACAGAGCACTGAAGATGTTCTTGATTAACTTTATACTCTAGAATTTAGTGGCCTAGCATTAAAATCATAATTAAGAGTTCTTCATTGTACACTGGTTCATGCAGCAACAACTAACCCTTTGGAGAATCTTGCTAATTCAAATAATGCTAAACAAACAACCATGACAAAACTCTACAAATTACTTATAAACCAAATAAAACTGGGAACTTCCAGACATCAGCCACTGTATGTTTAGTTTTTTAGGTTAATGTTTACAAATGAAGAATTACAAAACAAGCAAACAAACCAAACGATATTTTCCACATGGCAAAGATTCAAAAACAAAGTTTCCATGTTCATCTGATTTCACATGACAGTGAGCTTGCATAAGTATCTCTGGCGGCAGTCTCTGGAAATATTCTTTGTTGCAGCCTTCAACCAACTATTAAAATAAAGAAGAAACCCGCATAATTAATAAGAAATCATTTGTAAATGGTATTGCTAGGAATTTGTTACTGAGCCCATGTATAATTATAACGTGGACTGGGTTTTAAAACTGTTAATTTCAGCGATAAATTCTAGTCTACATGAAACCATCCACATGAATGTGTTCGTTCTAATTTGCAAATCAGCTAATAAACTAAATGCCCACTACACGAGTTTGAATCAATTACTAGGCATAATTCTGAAGCAAGCATCCATGCTGTATATCTGCTTCTGTGCTATACTAGACAGGGTTGGGTTTCTTCCTTTCCCATGGAAAGAAATGGGTTTTTACTGGGAAGAAATTCCCAAGGGATACAGTAACTTAACAAGACAAACTGATATGATATTCCCCACCTCCACTCCACTGTATAAACAATTCAATGTTACGCCCCACTAACCACTGAGAAGATAAGTGTGACTTTGTGTCTTCATGTGATTTAAAATTTAAATCACACAAAGACATGAAGTCACACTTATCTTCTAAATTTTAAATGCAATTGATTGAAATCAACCAACCCTGCAAGGTCTATTTAATATATTAATATATATATATGGCAAGATTTGAATGTTACTGCAAATAATAAAGACATAACCGAAGTGTACAATTGTTCAGCCTAAATACTTGAAGAAAAATAACGACAGAAAAATTTCAGGCAAATGTGGTGAATCTTTAACAACTTGTTTGAAATATTTAAGAATATTCAACATTTAGAAGATTTATGATTAATATTTGGTGAATAGTTCCAATGAATTTTCTGCCATATGGATTTTTTAAACAACACAGCAATGATTGATAAAATGAGAGGTAATCTTACAGACCATGTTAATCACCAAATAAAAATGGCTCAGTCTGAACAAACTGCCAAGTTTTATGATGAAACTAGGTAAATATTCTTTTGAAACATTTCTTTCTACTCAGAAAATAAATGTTATAAAACTCTAGATTAAAAAAATGTATAATCAGGCCTAGATGCTTGTTAGCCATATTGACTTTTCACAATGTGTGCTGAATATTTGTGGTCAGCATATACAGATGGACAAGGAAATGTATGATAGCACACTGTTTGACAGAAAAGAAAAAACGACCCTAATGGCATAATTAAGGACAATTATACTATCTATGTTTGTGATACCTACATCCGGATGAACTTCATCAGAGAAGAGTAGAAAGTTAACACCTTGTACTGGTTCACCTTCTCCAAGAACACGTCCCTGTGAATATAAAATTGAAAGCTGATTTAGATGTTTTGTGATTATTACTTGGTCTTGTGTACGACACAGGAGTTTAAGTAGATGAATAAATTAGGATAAATTAAATCACAATATACACTAACCCTAACATCATATCCTAGTACTGTGACGTCTTCATGGATTTTCCCAGTCTCTCGACCAACTGTCACCTTAGTTACCGCCTAGATAAACACAGAGAAGTAAGTTACAATGAAGACACGCATTAATTCAGAATAAATTAACACAGACAACTTTTTTTTCTTTCAAACAGTTTGTTTTAAATAAAAGAAAATACGAGGTAAGATGCACAAACTTTATAAACGAAATACTCAAATATGACAAATAAAATCCCCAGTAAACAAAAACTAATATGAAGATTTTAAATCTTCAGATAATGCATCTGGTACCTACACTGAAAATGCACTCATTAACAAACAAAACAGAAAATATACTTTCTCTCCATTTTCTCTTGCCGACACTATTCACGTCAGCAAAATAATTGAACTCCGTTATAGTTTAGGCAAATAGTAATAAAGAATGGTTATCAACCTTTTCAAATTTCCATACAGGATGTGAACCTTCTATGGTGTAGTCACCGGGCAACACCTTTTCAAAGCTGTAATGACCCCCAGGTATACTAGTGGTCTGCTTGACAACTTCCTGTGTGTTACTGTTAGCCTTCTTCAAGGTCAAGGTTACCCCAGCTGGTCCTGAACGAGACATTTTACTCAAAACCTGCCAGCAAGAGCAAATGAAATAAACCATTAAATTGACTGAATAAATTGCACTGTATTTTGCTGTGATTTATGTAATCATGGAATATTTTGGTTTTATGCCTAGCCTTAACATAGACAAACTCCAGTAAAAATGGAATCACAATTTTATAACACACTTACTCTGCCCACAACACCAAATCCTGTAAACTTGAAGTTTAAATCTTCAGATTTGCTACATGGATCATTCTGGCCATCAATGTGAAGATCAAAGCTTTCTGGTTCTACGGAATATTTATATAAAAAAACATTAAAAGAAGCACATACATAAATGTTTCTGTAATGGGCCCACCTTGGTGCATATGGTAGACTAAATGGGGCAAGCAACCTTCAAAGGTATTGAGACCAAGTGAAAGATAAAACCACCACCTAACATAACCCAGTTTGAACCTAGGTGTTATATTTATGGGGCCAACTACACTACCAGTTAGGCCATGGACATGCCTCAGCACATTTACAAAACAAATGTCAAGCTATGAGGAATCAGCTATACTAAGTCAACATGGAAGTCTTCTACAGTATGTCCCCATTAAAACATGGTCATTGTAGTCCACAACCTATCAACAGTGTTATAGGTGGACTGTGATGCGAGACAGTGTACTGTCAGGGTGAGCGATAATAGGGATCCATGTATTCACCTCGTTTTGCACCATACTTGAAGATTACATACAACTGTTTATTTTATAAATGTTCCCAGTAATTGTTTAATCATTTGTTGACTTAAACATAAATATTACCTCAGTGTTTGTGTGGAAAATAAAATGTTTCTGCAAAATTCCACAAAAAGTAACAGCCATGTTGGATTGGTGATAGTCATTTGCCAGAAATAATGCATGTTTTTCAGATGAAGGTAGCAACTGATACAATATGATCAAAACAGACGTCTTTTATACACAAACTATGATTCCTAATTGCAATAAATAAAACATATGCAATAACTATGAATTAACAAACAGAATAAAACGTATTTAGTGGGGAGTCACACAATAAATGAGGGTTGTGATTGGGCTGTTTGATTGAACCAAAGTGGTGTGTAATTAAGCTTGTGATCAATAAATCTATTTGTGGGTAAGTTGTGGCCATTGGCTATGTGTTTTATGTGTGAATTATAAACTGTGAAAATACACTCAAATTCTGAAACTTTTTATCATCAATGGCGGATTTCATGTCATTTCGCGTAAAAAATGCTCTGTCATGGATTCAGGGTCCAAGGTCTGACCTTGTTATATCCGATTTTATGTTATAACGGACCGCAGTATAATGGGGATCTACTGTATTTACATGGGCACCACTGTGTCACATACAAGTAAAAAACTGCTGTTAATTTTAAATGACTTATATTTATTTATAACACCACACATATCTATAATATATATATATATCAGTATACTAACCAAATGTCCAACCAGATGGTGGCTCAACCCTCAGGACATAGTCTCCCTTGTCATAAACTGGTATCATGTAATAGCCACTGTTAGGTGCACAATCAGTCTGATATTTCAAACTTCCTTGTTTTGAATAGAGTTTAACCTGTAAAAAAAACCATAAAACAAATAACACAAAACAGTGATAATCTACATATAATGGAATAAACTCATCCAGTTTATACAACACTGTAACAGATATTAAATTTAACACCCAAAATGTAAAGCCTTCAAGCATATCGTTCCAATGCAATTCATATACAACCAAATATAATTACAGGGACACAGTTTCCATAAATACAGGAAACAGTTCTACTTGTTTCAACCATCACAACCTTATTGTTTCAGTTGAAGAAAAATAGGTTTGATTCCGCATGGCATGGCAAAGAATTCACCAGACTTTCCTCAGAACAATCTGGTTGACTGAACAGATTCTAGTTTACCAAATTCATATCTAGTTCTTGATGATGTTTTACTCAATATTACATTTGTAGTTATAACCTAGATATCCAAATTGCAAGAGAAGAGTCACATCTCTTCGTACTGATCTGTTTAGTTTTGATGGTGGTCAGTTATTATTTAAGGCCATTATCAACGGTTGCTTCATCCGAGACCTTTTTCTACTGAATCCATTCGCTAATGAATATCAAATTCGACCAACCTGATCATTGCTTTTCTGTAAGATATGGTGGGGGGTTCCGGTTAATTACCAATAAAATTTCAAAACAAAATTTACAATTAAAAAGACAATCAATTTTTTTGTGAAGATTGCTCAATGTTTGGCAAAACTCTGAAATGGGCCAAATCTATCACTTTTTACGGTATTATTGGAATTTCTCCCTATCGAATTGTAGCTCCTTGACCAGATTATGTAACTACAGTGTTTTCTTGGCTTTCTACATTTCCACAGTTTTTAGCTGTGACCTCATCATAAATGTGGAGGAGTTTACCTTTATGTTGGGGGTTAATAGGTTTGTTTTATTTAAATCACTGCAAAAAAAATCTGACATTTGATTTGTTTTGATTATTTATTGCATTTATTTTTACTGATTATTTTGTAAACATGTGATTTATCAACTAACTTCCAGTATAAAAAAATTACAAATTTCAACACCATGTAGTCTAACAAGTCATACTATAATCTCCAGTGTACAACGTGCACCCTTTGTTGACCAGAAAAATGGCTGGAAAACATAGTTTTGGTGCAGCTGGATTTGTGCACCATTTTTGCAAAATTATATACACCATCCGCATATGACAGCCTGATAGAGATTTTGCTTCTAAGATCCGCAAAAAGATCAAAAGCTGTTTGTCACAACTTTGACCTCCATTGGATGTTATAATTAATAACCGAACTTGTCTCAATTGTGAGCAGTGATTAGTATTGTTTCCATATTCAATTAAACATGACACACATATAAGTGGAGATGTTATGCGAGTTTTTACAGTAGTTTACAAGATCAACTTAGAAATAATTGTGTTCAATTTGTCAATTTTGTTTGGGGAAAAGAAACTGGTATATAGTCTGCACCCCAAAAAACAATGGAAACCAGTGAAAAAATGTGCGCATTATACAGGAAAAATTACAGTACTTATCATTGACAATTCTGCCAAATCTATGGTTAGGATGATCCTGAGAGCTCAACACAATAGAAGCTGTCAAGTGAAGCCACTCTGCTTTAATGTGGTAAATTGGATGAATCGGAGGATGCTCTAGAGTCAGATCTAAAAGAGATCACTGACTTGATGAGTCAAATCACCTTACATAGCCATCATGGCTATGTAAATAAACATTAACTAAATAATTGCAAAATGTTTGTAGACACTTGTGACATGTTATGCAGTTTGCTTACCTGCCAAACTAGGCACACTGTTTTGAACATCGGCAAGTAAACATATAGGGACATAACGTTTGCGATAATGAGAAATTGTTTTTGTTCAATAAAAAATTAAAATACTATTTTGTTGTCTCATTTCTGGATGTTGGAGGTATTTCCTCTCAGAATGCAGTGAAGTTTCCAAATCATGTATTTAATAGGGAGCAAGTATTTCAATTCAGAAGCTCCAAATTATATTTACCCTATTACTGGTATGTAAGAAGTGGCTATAGGCACATTTCCAGTTTCCGTGGCATATAGAAATTATAATGTGTCTGCTGCCATGAAATGTCACAATATGCAACTCCAACTTACCCATGTTTGAATTGACAAATATTACATTATAAATAAAGGAAGATATATAATTATTCTTGTACTTAGGATTAATTTTCTTTCATTTCACGATCTAGATTCTATCATAAGAAAGTGCTAGCATTTATTTCCAGTGTGGTCCCTTCTATTATAGGGGAGCAGAATGGAAAGATGGAGCCAAAATACCCCACAGGTCATCACTGCAAGAGTGTATTACATCCTCAGCAGATCTTCAATGTCTCCCTTTCTTAATTAATTAATTGGAGATAGCAGCGCCATTTAACTTGGTCAGTCGCACACAAGATACTGTATTGCTTTCGGGTTAGGCAGACAGTGCCAGAGCTTTAGTAAATTTGTAAGGTGTCCGGTATATTTTTGGAAGGTGTGCATGTGCAGTTGAAGTGCCGGAGCTATAGCTACTTCAGTGTAAGTGCGGGTCTGAACCAATAGCAACAGCCTATTATATAGTATTAAGTAAGCTTCATCCATCCCCAAATATACTTGAAGGGTGTGTATTCACCTGACTCACATCATATACTACCCTGATGTTGTTAATGATGGAACATATCATGACTTGGAATATTCTTGAATGATATCTGAGGGGGACACTCTGTCAATAAATAGACTGTTCAGATGCAACATATCATGTGTAAGTGCCAAAAAAACAAATGTTTTTGTCAGTGGAAAAGATAAGGTTAAGCGCCAAACAGCAGTTACATTGATAGTTTGACCAAAACGGCAAGGATTACTATAGTATGTGTCATCGTTATAGACATTATTTATGTGCTTCTAAAATATCTTTTTTAAAATTTTTGTGGCTAGAGCAGACATTGGTATTTTCAGACACGGCCAGAATTAGGACATTTCGTTACAAATTTGTTTGAGGGACACACAAATCAATGACATATTCAAATAAAGTAATGATGTTCAACACACACGACTCTCCCCTTGCAATGAAAATTTAAAATTGTTTCGTATTCAGCGTGAGACATTTCTTGCTCATACACAGTAGTAGCAAGAAGCAATGCTTCATTTGAACCATCTCAGTCTCTTATTACTTCTATTTCATGTGTTTTTGGCCAAAACATAATGACCTGATTTATTCAGATGCTGCCATTTTGAATATAATCTGAAACACAGTCTGATTTGTCGAAGGTGTCCGAATAATGCAATGCGAATTAAACGTACCTTTCAGTTTTCAGACACCACACTAAATTGAAATACCAGCTTAACAATAAAGTTGAATACAGTTCAATAAGATGAAATTAATTAAAGAAATAATGAATAACAATACCTTTCATGCATAGACACAAGATATTATTTGATAATTAACAAATTAACTTTATTATATTCAGAAGACCAATAATTATCATCAGAAAGATTAACAAGTGTCAGATTGTGATTAGTGTCACTCTAGTATATGACATTTATTAATAGTTTTTCCTTTTTCTCTCCAATTTGCAATTTATTAAAGTGTCCGAATTCTGCCTCGTTACCCATGCTTCACTTTCAGAAAATTTCTGGCACCAAAAAATATATAATCAAAAATGAAATGGACATTTATGGAACGTTTGAAGTTAGATACACGTTTTGAAATGAATTCTACTTTTCCAATACAAAAACATAGAATTTTTTGGTTAATTATGTGTCAGAAAACTCTAAATTAATTTCCATTTGGCTAAAAGAAATTTAGCTCTTCAGAGAAATTAGCTAAACGAGATTTTAACCCAGTGCTAGTTTAGTCACGTAAGTGATGGGACATGTCAGATAAATTTTTTTTAAATCGGCTTTAATTTTAGGAAGTCATTATTCACCAGGCTGCCGGTTCCCCATTGAAGATTTTGTCCAATGCCCAGCGGCAAAGTATCGGTTCCCCATTGAAGATTTTACTGCTTGCACACCCGACCAAGATCGATGGCAGTCCCAGGTACTTTTAATTTTGGCAGGTATTATCTACACAATGTAATAATCACAGCCGTAAACTGTGGAATGACTGGCCGAGTTGGTGTGGATGCACTTGATTTAGTTTACAATGATTTGCCTGTTTGCTTTAAATATGTTGCAGTTGGTTGCTGGAATACTGTAGTGAACTGACATGCTATGTTAGTGAAAATACCAAGTATCCAGTTATCTCAGAAGTAGCCAGTAAATATCTATCTGGGGAGTGGGGGGTCACTACAACTATGCATGACTAGTGCCATTATGCTGCTGGGTACTTTCAATTTTTAATATCTTTTCCAATGCGTCTAGCACACGTGCAATTTGCTGGAAAAATTAATATGTCCTCACTTTGCAATGACCCGGCTGGGCTTGCCAGCCACCAAATGAAGATTTATGTCATTGCGCACCTGGCAATGACAGCTGTCGGGTAAGCAGTCGCCGATACTTTCCTTCGGGACCAGGCTGAATAAGACCGTTTTCTATTGTTCGGGATCCGGCTGCCAGTTAAACTTAAATAATACTAGCCTTAAACTTAAAGGCTTAATTTTAAATCAAACTAATTTGATTTTTTTAAAGCATAATTTTATTCCAACCCTGCTTGCCAGCCACCAAGTGACTGGCTATTAAACCTAATAAAATTATAGCCCTGTGTTAATTACCCCCCCCCCTTGGTGGAGAGAAGGCCCAGGCCAGGGGGCTAGGCCTAGGGGTAATAGCCAATAGGGCTACTCTAAGACTAAGTACTAAAGTTAAAAGTAGTAAGTGATCTTCTAAGTTCTAGTCTAGTCTATAACATTATAACATACCTCTATGAGTGAATAGTTTATTTCCACCTTTGACTTCACAAACCCACCGCATGCAATTATATCCTGCGGTAAAGCAAATTTTATTAAATGACCTAATACTATTATCAATCCATAGTAAACACAACTACCATCCACACGCAACATTTTGTAAGCGGCTTCACCCGAAATACATCAAACCGGAAGTCACTTTTGACGTACATGTTCGCAGTGAACATAAAAGTCACACTCTATTGCCTATAAACTGAATGTAATTTTTTAAAGTTTTTATGAGAAGTTATCCTCGTGGTTCCGTTGGTTATGATGCTATTTGATTATCTAAGCTAAAACAATTTATTAATATGTAATTTATTTCATTTTATAGTCCTCACACACACATATATATATATATATATATATATGTGTGTGTGTGTGAGTACATACTAACAGTCTCATTAGACTTCTATAAATGGACGATCTGTTAAGAAAAGATTATAAAATGAATCATAGGAAATATGTGTGTGTGTATATATATATATAATTATATTTTTCTATGCACGCTAATTAAAGCTTTTTTCAACTTGAGTTGCTCTAAGGCGCGCTTTACAGTTTACATTTAAAACAATATTAAACATATGTTCTTGCTCATCTAGCACAAAACATTTCATACATAAATACACTGATTTATAGATATTGTAATATCCAGTCGATGTAAGCCCGATATATACTGTCATATCGCATTTGTACTTTAATTAATACTAACTAAATTGCCAATATGCCCTCTTTCATACCCTATCGATCCCTTCTCGAATGGTATTCAGTGAAGTCAAACAATTAAGTTCTGAAGATACAATAGACCTTGCGATTTAGGCTAGTGATATTTGGCGGCTGGATTTAGAACTACTACAATCGGATCGTAAACACGACCTGTTAATCGCATGCAGAGTCTGGATCACCGTTCCTTTTCAGTGTGTACGCGAGTTTTGTTTGTATATTTTAACGATAATTGCCGGTGATAATACTCCACGATTCCAACAGTCAGTAAAGAAAAATGAAAGATAAGGTGATACTTAGTATATTTCCATTCAAAGAAGACTGATTTAGTAAACAAAATAGAGTAAATTGGAAGTTCTATTTGGTAGTTCGCAGAACACATTTCCCGTGTACAAGCGCCGAAGCGGATTGCCGTATTCGATCGAAGCGAAAGTTTACGTATAGGCAGTGGCTTTCCCATAGTGTTTCTTCAATACACATCTTTGGCCATTTATAATAATATCGATGGACAAGGCAGTTGTAATACTATCATTTTACCAGGACAATTCAGAGATATTTTCAACGATTTGTGGTCATTTTCCATGTAGAAAGTTAGCAATCATCTAGCAGCAGACTCATGGCGCATGCGCACGTCACGATAATGCGCCGGCATAGATGGCACAATTGACGTACTAAAGAACTGACAATCTCAGTAGAGAGTTTTAACTGCCACGGCTACAACCAATCCTTTGATTATATTTATCCAGACTTGTACATACCGATTTTATGTGTCCATGTAAAACATGGATTAAACCTAGTGAGTGGTCTTTAATACAAAATAATATAAATAGCCATGAAATATCAAATCCCAATAGTTATGTTGTTTTCAATAAATCTGGTAGTCTGAAGACGACGATCATTCCACCGGTAGACCATACGGTGGTGTAGCCATTATATATAAAGTTATTGATGAATTATCTTATGAAATTATTAATTCTAGTAATTATCGAATCCTAGCGGTGCTTATAAAAGACCGTTATGATAAGCCTATCCATATTATATTGTGGGCTTATACGCCTACTTTGATGGTAGCCAAGATAAAAATGAAGAGTTTTTGACATGTATTGATGCAATGCAGGTTATTATCGATGAATACGGTGAAGCTGTACTAATTAAGTTTCAAGGTGATTTTAATGCCCAACTCACACGTTCTAAAGTTACTTCTAACAACTGGTATAAATCCAAGGGTTTTAAGGCTCGTAGTCGCTTGCTGGGTGACTTTATTGTTGGTAATGAGCTATCAATTGTTGATTTTATGTTTTACCAGAAGACCCTTTATACATATTTTAATATTTCTCGCAACGTACGAACGTGAGTCTATCATGTATTTAGTACTAATTATGATGTCTGTGATATTAATAGCTGTGATATTGTCTCGTTAGACGACGATAATGTTAGTGACACTGGCCATAGATTCACTTTTCACTAATTGGTACAAGAAATTAAACAACTGTGAATATTGTCGGATCCTTAAAGATAAATGATCCAATATCCCAGTTCTCTCTGTTGAGTCCATCTGTGACAAAGCCAACTTACAGACTCAGGTGGATAATTATGTGGATACGCTGAAATCTATATTCGTAGAAGCTGCTAAATTGGCCAAAGTGATCCCTAAAAATGTACTCAAACCAAAGAAATACTGGTGTCCAGACTTATCCCAGGCCGGAGATACGAAGATATTTTGGTGGTGTCTGTGGTCTGATGATGGTAGACCAAGGGAAGGAGAAGTATATAGATGTTATAAAAATGTAAAGAAATTATTCCGTAAATTATCAAGATAGTGTGTAATTTAACAAAAACAACGAATTGTATGAATCTCTGGACAGCTTACTGAAAAGGGACGTAATTGGCTTCTGGAAAACTGTGAAGAGAACAAAGAAAGGTAAATTACATGCTAACATTGAACCAAGTGAATTTTCGCGATACTTCTCTGACACAATACAGGACAATTCAAAGAACCTATCGCATAAACAGTCCGCGATATCCGCTTGTGTTGAGAACTCTTACAATAATATGCACGACACAACTATTAAACTTGTCATAACGTCCGACCAAGTCCTTCAATGTATAAAAAGACTGAAAAGAAACAGTTCACTTGGAATAGATGGAATATGTGGAGAATTTCTTATAAACGGCATGTCTGACGCCCTTTCTAGTCATTTATCATATTTCTATTCGTGTATACTCTCTTTTAATTATGATCCCGCGGTTTTTAATACCGGTGTTATGGTGCCAGTTCTTAAAAAAACCAACCCTTAACCCTAGTGTTGTTGCGAATTATAGACCTATTATTGGATCTTCTATTTTTTCTAAGCTCTTTCAGTAATTGTTTACCCTAGGGATATCTCAATATGTAATAATCAATTTGACTTTAGATCTGACACTTCGACGTATACAATGGAACTTCCCTATTGAATGATCTTATGTGTAATAGTAAATACACTAGTTCTAATATGTTTATATGGAGTTTAGATGCCGAGAAATTTTTGACTCTATATGGCACGACGGTTTATTTTATAAATTACATAATATTTTACCTGATGTACAGTGGCGATTCTTACGCAAATGGTATTCTAACCTAGATGTTGTCATCAAATGGGATGGTTATATACACTATATCACGTATTTTAGAGTTGCTCGTGGTACTCGCCAAGGAAGTATACTTTCACCTGTTTTATTTAACTTATTTCTATCGGGTTTAATGCTTGAATTGTCTCTTTGTGAACACGGGGTACGTGTCGGGAACCACTTATATAACTCATTTATTTATGCTGATGATGTCTCTTTATTTAGTACTACCGTTCCAGGTCTACAAAAGTTGATTGATATATGCACAGATTATTCATCCCTGTGGCATTTTAATTTCGGCATCAAACAGACAAAATGTATGATGGTATGTAAAGGATATGGTTGTTTTACGACAACACCCCCATAGTATCTGAAAAACAAACCTATACAAAATGTGGAAGACATGGATATACTGGGTGTAACTTTTAATAACAATGTACAACGACTATGTTAGTACTCGAATTCTAAAAGCTAAACGAAACATGTTTTCAATAAGTAATATCGGTGTGTCATATCCAGGCTTAAATACAAAAAGCAAAGGTCACTTATATAAAACCATATGTTTGCCTACTTTATTATATGGTGTTGATTGCCTATCCGTGAGTGTCAGTAATGTCACTAAGATTCAGTCTGCACGAGGCAACATCATGAAATACGTTTGTGGTTTCAGCAAAAGATTTCATCATAGTAATTTTCTTCAAGCTCTTGGCATAACTGGTGCGAATTTTATTGCAACACAAAATATGAGAATCAAATATACAGAGCACAACTGTGACACTGCGTCTTATTTGCTGGGTGCGTTTCACCTGGGATGTGCATGTTTTGGCTTTGAGCTGGTCGGATCGGTTTGGCGCCAATGCCGGGAGATTCTCAGTACGAGGTCCTTATGTGTCAATGAGGAGGATATTTTCCCGCCTTAATATCTGCGCGAAATGCTCCGAGATACTAACTGGTATCAGGATCCAGCTCTCGGCCAATCATGCATGCCCTGAGCCTCCCGGCTAAGATTAATTCGAAGCCGCAGCGTTGACCAGTGAAGACCTTGTTTATAAAGCGCGTTCTGGTCATATAGTATATAATTAGATTTACCGGCATGTAACACCTACTTCTAGAGCAGGTATCATTCACTTTTATGTATTATATCTTGAAATGTATGTGGTGTGAGTTATATGGTGGATATTGTGTATATTTTGTGTATATTTTGTTTAGGAATTAGGCATGAGTCTTTAATTTATTAAGCATAGGCATAGCTGCAAATATTTATAACTTGGTTAGTTATAGTTAATGTATATGGTTTGACTGTGGCATGTGTTGGCGAATGTGAATACGCTACCCCTTCCGCACATAACCCCCCCCCCCCCCACACACACACACATTACACAAGTATGAACAAAATTCTCTGCGTCCACAGATATGTGCAGATGTACTGAAAAATTCAGTTCACTGAACACAGCCCTTGTTCAACTTCAGCAAAAGCTCATTCTCAAAGTTGGTGTCGCCAATGCGAATTCAAATTTAATTACGATGAATCTTACAAAACAGTTGGCTTCAGCTGAAACATTGTATCACAAAGTGGAGCCTTCAAAAATAGGTCGGCAAAACTATGACGAATCTTGAATATCAGTGAGCATCAGCCGAAATATGTATTCTAAATGTTAACATTCTTTAATAAAAAAAAACAACTCATTGCAATACCACACCATATTAAAATATGTTTGCTTACCTTAAATTCGTCAAAAATACACAATTTGGTGACAACTTATAATGATAATTTGCAGCAACTCTATCAATTGTCTCTTAATTTATAGATTATGTTAATGGCTAGATAAGTAACGAAAATATCGCGAAGTAATTGAAAGTAACGAAGTAAAAAGTAGCGTTACCGCAAATAAAACTACTTCGTTACAAGGAAAAGTAGTTAGTCGAAGTAGTTTTACGTCGATACGTGGCATCCCCGATACACACAAGCGCGCGCGCGCACGCGCACACACACACACACGCATGCACACACGAATCGAATATCATCTAGCAATTCTGGTATCATAGTAACGGAAGTACGGAGCAGTTAACATATTGTTTATATATAACTAAGAAAAACAAACCAATATCTATAGTTATCTCAATGTAACAAAACAATATAGATGATTTCTTTATCTTTTAAAAACTAATTGTGATAAGCTTAGAAGCCCCGACAAAAAATTATTTAGTTATACATGACTGCATTTGAAGAAAAAAAATCATTTACATTCTAAACGCCATTAACAAGGAAATAAAACGTAAACTAGTAATGAGCCATGGATGATTTCATGTGTTCTATTAAGTTTATTGAGAACAAAAGTAAAACTTCTTGCCCCCCCCCCACGCACACAAAAACCAACAACAAATAATAAAAACAGACGGCATATAACATAAGATCTTATATGACTTAAACTTTTACTTTCATTAAACTTAAAGGGGAACTTTGCTCTATTTTCATATCAATAAATGACGTTTTTCTTTACACTATATTGTCAATCATTAAATAAAAGTTATTATCAACATGTTTATGTATAAAAACCGCTGCGTTCTAATATAGTTTTCATGCATGGAAGACGGTCTGATTTTCTGCGGACCGAGCTTCGAAATTGGCGCCATTTATTTTCTCGACCTTGACCTTGCCTTGTGACGTCACCAGTGCTTAGCTCTGTGAATCATCTCATATATCCTTGTATGCTTTAAGCAATAGAAAAACCATCAAAATGCTGACTTGTTGCGCACCAAACTGTCTGCTTACGGAGAAGACAAATCCTGGATACGCCTTTTCACGCTGCCATGAGATAATAAATTTAATTTGGATAGTTGGTTGAAGAAACTAAAATTATTTCATCCCCCTGTGAGAAAAGTTGGGATCTGTCAATGTCATTTCAAGCCTGCGTTTTTCACATTTTGTTATGGTTACATAGATGGTCATCTTTGTACAGGATTTAAAAAATAAGACTAGGTCCATGTAGTTGGTTTCTCATTTAGGTAACATGTACACATTTGTATTTGCCATATTAACTCCCTTAAAATATGTTTACTTCAAAGAAAAAATAATTCCTAATGTTTGTACCACAAAATGTTTGCACTTTAGTTTTAATTATTGATACAAAATCACTTGGTGCCTAATGTGAAATGTAACATAGACTATTTAATTATCTGCCAACCGATACATCTGAATTAAGTTGATTATTTTGAGCTAGAAAATAACTTTTAGCCAACAAATACTTCCTTCTTGAACCTTAATTGGGCTAAAAGCATTAACGTGTAACACCTACAGGTTCATTTCACAAGCTAGTGAAATATGTCTATTTCAAATAAGAAATTGTCTAATTACAGCCAATAAATGAATCAAACATTGCTATTGTATGGGTATTTAATTCATGAAAATTGAGGTGGGGTGGATTATATGGATAATGTATAAATATAAATAAAGAAAATTGAAGATTGTAATACAATACTCTAGAATAAAAAGTTTTGTTCAGGCATAATAAATAGTCACCCGGTATCGGACAGAGCAATATATATATATATATATATATATATATATATATAAGGCGTGTTTATATGGCACCAGAACCAGGTAACGGTGTTCTGGGGCGCTGTACAATATTATTATCCCCGACTCAGACCTGTTTCCACTCAGCAAGCATCTCAGCTACCAAGCGAGCATAGAACACATGCTGCCATTAAAAGCGCAAAGCATTACTGGAACACGTAGCTATCACGTCCTGTCGGGTTCTTATTTTATGGATGAGTGAACCAGTCGTCACGTGGCAGCATTCCAGCTACCGGAGCCTCGAACCCGTGACCCTTCGGCTACGAGTGCTACGCTCTAACGAAATGCGCCACCACGGCTCTATTATTTAATAGTTTGAAATATAGTACAGAAAACCTGCCCAGAGAACCATCCTTATCCCTATTCCGAAAAGCATGTTTCTTGATCCAAGTGATATTCTCAGTGTACTAGAAGCAATAGGGAAACTATAAAGATAGAAACTTGTACAGAACTTGATGAGGTATTCATCAAGAATACTGAAAGGAAACGAAAAATAGATTAATCAAATCAATAACACATATTATCTAATCAGATTTATTAATAAGTTGCCGATCTATAAACCTCATAACATTTTCTTAAATTCGTATATAATAAAGTTATAAATACAAGGATCGACTTGAGGATTCTACTATTCACGCCATTGTTTACTTAATTACTGCGTTACAGATTAAAAAGAATACTTAACTTACTCTGACAGTTTGTTTTGTGGGTGCTTTTCTGGGGCATATAACGTAATAAATAAATAAATTCTTCTCAGTAAAGTAAATAAATATGGAATATTGGAATGTTTTGAGAATTATCCAACAGACGAAACTCAATATACATGTAACTATTGATGACACACTCTTACGGAAAATGTATTGCAGGTTGCCGCATGTTTTTATTCTAGGCCCTATGCTCAAATAATATTTTCAGAACTAACTCTATAATTATATATATATATATATATATATATATATATATATATATATATATATATATATATATGAAGAAAGTAGAAATCAACGTTTTTGTTTATTTTGATCAGAAGTATATCTTAACAAATCAATGGGACACATTTAATTAGAATAGGAAACGATTCGAAAGAAACTTCTATAAACTCTCTTAATTGGTATTTATGTTGAACAATTTATAAAGTGGACACATATATTTTCCTCTGAAGCCGAAGAGGTCTCTCTTTTGCTATAATTCTTCCACACAGTACTATTGGAATTCTAGCACGGGGAAAGGCTTCCCATTCCTAAATAAGTTTTTTTCAAAGGAATTTCACACTGATGTGCATTATCTCTTGGGGGGAATGATGGTGCTGAATTAGGTCGATAATTTTAAAAGGCTGGCATAAGTAAGCTGCCGTTTGATTTCCATGACAATTGGCGATCAGTTTTAATCCGCAAGAAGGAAGCCGAACACTTATGGTACGGTTTCAATATCTGGCTGCATTTGTTAAACAAGAACCCAAGAAGATGCAATGATACTTGAGCGGGGTGAGAAGAATACACCCAAGCATACGCGTGCGATGTTGAAAGTTCACCTTTCCAGGACTGCAAGTTCTGGATTGATTCATCAAAATCCCTGTGAAGTTGGTGAATGTTCAACGATATATGAAGCCATTTAGTTCAGAGATTAGTCCGCCTTCAGTCTATTTGAAGCGTTTGTATGGCTAGGGTAATTACGGAAATGGCTTATTTCTACTTATGGCAGTTTTTATGACATTCCATTTGATGACTGAGTGTCATATTCTTGAATATTACAGGTTTCTGATTTAACTGTTTGCATCGTGGACATTACAAGCACAATTTGTTTTATTTATTTTTATTTCCCTAGTACATAGCCCTAAATCGATTTTGCGGGTCTCCTGAAGAATTCTACTCAAACTTTAAGCTTTAAAATAATATGTACATATATTTGCTTCTCGTAATTACAAAGAATGCGATACATTGTATAGCTGATGTATCAAACAAAGGAAAGACACAAAACAGGAAACAAAATTACAAGAAAATAAATAAAACATAACTTTATGCTAGCCAGCGCACAGCCAATTAATAAAACAAAGTATACCATGATCATCAAGATCGCTATCAATATGCAGTATTCCATCTCTAACTAGACATAGTTCTTTAAGTGCAGACCCATCTGTTTTACATTCATCATTACAATCATATAGTTTAATTAACTTCGATTTGCTATATTCATTCAAACACTCTCCACCAATATTTAATTTTGCACATAACTGCCTTCTGTTCATTTCGAGAGATGTCATTGACGTCTTACATAACATCGAACGTAGATGAGTACATATATACGTTTTTACGAATACAGATGGTTTGATAAAACGATATATATCTTGCTAACAATTCGTATTCTATGTCAGAGCGTCCATATAAATGTTCCAGCAGTCGACAATTGGTTCTAGGGCGCACACGCCAGATTTTTAGCATACAATTCCTCCATATTGCGTAAAACCCATTGACCTAAACCCATTGACTAAACCTATTTACTCCGGACGAATTTAATCGCCACAAGGGGAGCTTTAAAAATATAGTGCAGTACGCGCGAAACATGATTTGTTCTCCATACATAATTTGTTCTCCATACAATATCTCTAGTGAGAAATCTATATCACGGCATCAATCCTCAAGCAGCGTGGAATCCAAGTAATCCAAGTTTTCTTCCATTTTTTGGAATAGGTACAAGCGTTGATAGCAACATATTACGAGGACACTGTCTGTGACACATTAAGGCATTAAATAATAACGACAAGTGTATGGTTAATTCATGACAATCAGAGGAGGCATTCTCCATCCCATCAGCTTTATGAGGCGACATACATATCCTTGGCATCATAAGAAACCCTATTATATAAACTGTTGTATTTGTCAGCAAATAACCTGCTAATTTCCTCATCACCATGTACGTTACCAATTACATTCGGCATGCTAGTAATTTTAGCATTTATGCGTCTCATTTCATTCCCAAAATCGCGTTTATCTTGGCATTTGAAAGCGGATGCGATTTTCTCAGCTCTAAGATTTTATTGATTTTTACTGATAAATTTTACAGCCCTTTTGTTATTGGTCTGGGTTTTGCGTTTGATGTCATAAATTTACCCTTGCTGGGACGACAGTTGTTAATCCAAATACGATTCCAGAAGACGGACTGTTCTTTGTATTGACGTGGTCATTCCAGTCAGCTAATCTAGGCTTACTGGTCTCAGGAATAATAATAACGAATAATAATAATAATGGCCGAAATGACAGTTATTTTAAGTAGCCCGGCTACCTGAAATGATGGAGACGCATATGTTATTTTATCTGACATTCAGTTTTTGTTATCTGATGTACCACAGGGTTCAGTTCTTGGTCCTCTGGTTTTCACAATGTATACCCGTCCTTTTGGGATCATTGCGCAGCAACTTGGGGTTAAATATCACTTGTATGCTGATGATACACAGCTGTATATATCACTGGATCCTAACAATTAGTGGAATTTCTCCTCTTCCTTGTAGAATTTAGAACATTGTATTGCTGATATTCGGCTATGGATGACTTAAAATCTTCTAAAACTAAATGATAATAAAATAAATATTATATATTTGGCATCACCAGATTCCTAGAGACACTAGTATTACAGATGGGTGCATCTTCGATTACCCCTAATGGGTCAGTAAAAAAATCTAGGGGTTATTTTTGACCAATGTATTAACATGTATGAACATGTCACATCAGTATGCTGAGCTGCCTACTACCATCTTAAGAACAACCACTGTTTAAAATCGTTCCAGTTATAACACAAAACCAATATAAGATATCTCTTATACTTAATTTGCGGCCCCTTTGGATGATTGTGTTGTGCCGAAGGTGAGAACTGCCAGTGTAGCAGCGGACACTTCAAAACGTGGAATCGTCAATTTAATCAATAGAACAGCGCCCGCTTTACCCAGGCCGTTCAGTCTGATACGTTAGTAGCTATTTTAGCGTGTCTTAGCGCAAGTCATATCACGATTGTAGGTTTCATATAGCAGCTTCGGCTTAAAAGAACGGATTGTCTGCCGAGATTAGAAATGTGCCATCTTTTGAAAAGTTTAGATCTGTTGTAAAAAAAACCCTACCCTTTCAAATGTTTTCATCTATAAATAATTTTGATCCTTCAAATTTCTTATTGGGCTCGAGATACGTATTGTTGAATGATCCCTGTATGGTGCCTTTGAATTGATCATGCTAATAAGAGACTTGATCAAATATGCATTATTACTGTTATTATTATTGTTGTTATTATTTATTTATTTATTTATGTGTACAGTGAAAGGAATTTGACGATCGCTGAGACGTAGGTATGAGTCACCTTTCTGTAGTCTAACTCTGATGCATCACAAACGATATCGATTTCAGTGGTATGCATATCTGCAAAAAATTCACAGGTGTAACATCTACATCGAATTGCTAAAGCATTCTAAACTCGAAAAGTCCCCCCCCCCCAACACGTCGTTCCGCTTCACCTCTGCTAACATCAGTCCACGGAACACATATTCTACAGAGAAACTGGAGAAATATCCACGCTTCGGAGTCATCGTAAATTATGTAACAAAACTCAAGTGATCGTAGATATAACTACCCAACCAATAATAGTTCGCCTATAACTGGTAGCCAGACACGAAGAAAGATAACTAACTTATTTCGACGCGCTATTGCACACGGCAAGTCATCCTTAGTCAAGTCCAGACATGGGGTCAATTCAATTCGGGGAATTGGAATCGATGAGCAATTCGAATTAGAAATTCCGGAATTGGAATTGCTTGTTTAAAAAAGATGGAATTACAATTGATAAATTTGGAATCGGAATTGATAAATTTGATGTGGAATTGGAATTGACAAAATGGAATTGAGTGGAATTGGAATTGACAAAATGGAATTGACCCCATATCTGGTCACGTCAATATTTTTGTTAGATTATTCACGCTCTTCTGCTTGGGTATAGTATAAATTATTTCTCGGCTGTTACTGATTGACCTGGACACGACCTGCTGCATCCACCACACTTAATACAGCCGGTAATAAATTCTCATCAACGTAGAAGTTATAATGGTCATCATGTAACATAATGAAATAGTTGATGGCTAGCTTGGGTTGTTTGTCTCAGTTCAATATTGACGTTGCTCAAAACATGTTTACGACCATTCTCAATGCAGTAGCCTCTTTATGCAATATATATCTTTCCTGTTCACATTAACCTGGTAGGGGTTCAAATCCGACTCGTACCTGTGACCGTGGAATTTTTTTTCTGGGCTGTCCGTCGCTCACTCAACCGCCTCTGTAGCGCCATGGGCTAGAACGTCGGATTCCTTACTCATGGTCATGCTGTGCGGGAGGTCGGAGGTTCGAATCTCGGCCGTGGCACTATAATAAGGCAACTGACAATGTTTTCTCCACCGAATATGCCATCTCTTGTAAATTCTAAATTTGCTTAGAAATAGTTATCGTGATGAAGCAGTAAATTACAGAACATAATAACAATAATAATGTATATTTAGTAAAGCGCCCTTACTAGCAGGAGCCATTCAAAGGCGTTGTATAATATTATGTAATATTATAATAACCCAAATAATATATCTGTAAAAAAAACGTAATGATTTAAAAGTTAATAATTATTTATCTATGAAAGCGACATTGAATAGGTGTGCTTTTAGAAGAGATTAAAAAATTTCAAGAGACGACTCATTTCTAATATCAGCCGGCAACCTATTCCACAAAGTGGGGGCTACAACACTAAATGCACAATCACCATATGACTTGAGCGGAGACACTGGCACCTGCAATAGTATCTGACTAGATGACCTGAGTTTTCCGGATGACTTTCTAATGGACAACAATTCACACAGGTATTCTGGCACCATATCATTAATAGATTTATAAGTTATTAACAAAATCTTGAAATGAATATGCTGTCTAACAGGTAGCCAATGTAATTTTTTAAGAATTGGGGTGATATGATCATATTTTCTAGTATTTGTTACTATGCGAGGTGCACTATTCTGAATTCGCTGAAGGCGATTAATGTTATAATTAGATATGCCATGTAACAGGGAGTTACAATAGTTTATACGAGATGTAACAAAGGTATTGACTACAGTTACAAGTGCTTCATTAATTATGTATAACGATCTTGTATAAAAGCCTCGTTTCACGCTGACTTTAAAGGTTGTTTCTGCGAAGAGCCACTTGGACCTTTGGCCCACATAACTAAGAGTTTAGAATAATTAAATAATGATAAAATTAATGAATAAGCAATTTTTTGAGTAAATAATAAAAGCTGTAACATATGCAACTATCACAATCAACTTGAGATCATTATTGCAGCAGCTATAGGGTATACAACATTCTTGGTTTCTCCGTTGGGAGTGAGTATGAAAAAATATTTCCATTTCCAACTTTTGATCATTCAACATAGATATAGTCATAGAGCTGCATGACCATAGCCGACATCATGGTCTCCATCATAGTCCATACTAATATCAAAATAATATCCATCGTGTTAGACTATTTTATCAGAATGTGTGCTGTCCTATATGCCACAGGGTTACACTTTTTTTGTGGAGTATACAGAATAGCTCGCAGACCAGGGTTTACCTCATACGTTTCACATACTGTCTTAGTATTGAAATACAAATGTGTGTGTGGGGTCTGTGTCAAATAAATATTTTATAACTAGTTTATATGGGAATAATTTAGCTTTAATCTATTTGGAGTTCAGAACTAACACCAATGAATGAGTATGCAGGTTATGGTCACACCCTAAATAAGCTCGATCCGACGACAAATAAAGCGTTCCGTTTTTTATCCAATCAGCGTTTAGAACATATTCATTACGGCTGAGTTTTCGTCCGCGCGATGCCAACCTCGTCTGTCGCTGTTACATCCGCGCTGCTGTTTCTTTTGGAGGTAAGTCGTGTTTTGGGCGAAATATATCGTTACCTCGATTTTACAGCGTCCACATTTATGTAATAAAATACTTGAGTTCGATCCGAGCGTTTAATATATGAAGATGCTACTGTTTTGTTATTATTGCATCCCGTCTCGATGTACGAATCTCTCTCAGTCTAAGCTAGTCTTCAGGACTTATTATCAGATTTTTAAGATAATCGTTGTTGAGGGGGTTATTCTAGTTACTAGTAATTGTAACGGAAGTGATTGGTTAGCCGAACATCTCACAAAGTCCAACTATAATATAGACGTGACTCTAATGCCAGAACTATCAAGGGGGTGTCTTCATGATGTTGGCAAGGTAAAAGTCCTGTTTGGGTTGCGATTTGAATTTGTTTCATGCCTTTTTCTGAATGACTAATACGACCGTTACCCCGATCACACGCACACATATATATATATATATACTATAGTATGCTCAAATCAAAATGAAACCAAAAGGCAGAGATCAGAAGAATGATGATGGTGAGTTAATATCCAATCCCAAAAGAAAGACTAACTTGCTAAATGAATTCTTCTCTCATTCGTTTTTACCAAAGAGAACCAACTTACCAAGATACACTCCCAATGTTCCCAAGAAGATCATATGAAGAGGGATTGATGTATAGCTTTTCAAACCAGACTCAGTCAGGGAAGAAAATGCTGAAGCAGCTAAGTAAATGTGAGCAAAGCACCAGGCCCTGACAAAATACACTCTTGGATGCTAAAAGAACTCGGTGATGGAATTGAATTGATAAATTTGATGTGGAATTGGAAATGACAAAATGGAATTGATTGTAATTGACCCCATGCCTCTATATAACGTCTACCATAAATCACAAAATTAGGGAAAATTACCACCTGATTAGAAGCTGGGTCACATATCTCCAATATTCAAGAAGGGTCAGCAAACAGAAACCGAACAACTACCAACATGTGACTTTCACATCCATACCATGCAAGCCACTGTAACAGATTATCTGAGAGGAAATAATGCAGCATTTGTTGAAAAAGAAGTAATCACAAATTGTCAACATGGTTTTTTAAAAGGAATGTCATTTGTAACAGTACTGAACTATTGAACTGGGGAGATAAGTCATTGGTATATTTTTTTAATAAGTGGCACACTTGATGCTTAATGCTCTGACTGGTAGGAATCAACAGGTGTCAGTTAATGCAACATTTTCTAGTCTTACAGAGGTGCTCAGAGTAATGTCCTTGGGCCGTTGCTTTTCATTCTGTTTGTAAATAACATGCCAAATGCCTGTCAGAGATACATTCACATGTTTGCCAATGATACAAAGATCTACAGAGAGATGTGCTTAGTTACCACTCACACATGGGGGTATATTCCATTTGATCATTTCCAATTCCACATCAAATTTATCAATTCCAATTCCTTTTTTACTTACTAGTTTTTACCATGAGTATAGGTACTCTGAGTACCTACTTGGAATACCTACTCTAAATAGTTTATATTCCAAGTAGGATTGTCGTGGAATAAATATTTCTGAATTAAAAAATTAAATGGTAAATTAATTTGTGGATTTTTTTTTTGTAGCAAACTTCAATTCCAAATTATCAATTCCAATTCCATTTTTTTAAATAAGCAATTCCGTAATTAGAATTGGAATTGCCCATCAATTCCAGAATTGAATTGACCCCATGTCTGTTGCCGATCAACATCACCTACAACCAGATTTAGATGCTATAGAGCGATTATCCAATAAATGGCTGCAGTTTACCTCATCTTGCACATCTACCTTAATCAGCCCGTCCTCTCTTATATCCTTCCCCACGACCTGATTACATGTCGCCCCCAGCTTTCCTCTACCTCCTACTTCATATAACATGCTTTCCTTCTCACAGAGGTTTGTATGTTTCTTATAGTTTAAATGAGAAACACCTAGTATGAGTCGATTAACAAAATGTTATCTTTGGAATGACCCGCAGTGCTCCATTTGTTTCATTTCAGTCAAGTACAGTGTGATGCGATAGTAAACATGCCGAAACGTGAACCAGTTTTGAAGTCAGTGAAGAAAAGTGACCCTCTGCTGCTGAGCTGTGAGTGGGAAGCCTGCAATGTGACATTTAGTGAGATGAAGTCATTCATGGATCACATCTCTGACCATCTTCAGCTTCTGTTGAACTTCATGAATGGAGAGAAGACCAAGGGCACTGTCGATCGACCAAACAGTGGTAGGTTTCATCAAACGATCATGATTTTTATGTTCTCTTCCATTGTCATAGCCCATGGGTGACTTACTTTGAACAATAAACAAAACACGTACCAGACATGGGGGTCAAATATATTCATTTGTAAATGTATTAAAATACTTTTGGAAGTATTTCAAATACAGATACTTTTCAAATGAAAATAACAAATTCATCGTTTTTCCTTTGGTTTTTATTCTGATGCACATATTGCACCACATTACAGCATCAACTGTGCATCGCATCAACTTATGAGTTCTCTTGATTATACCCAAGGAACATAAGATTTTCAAAATTCTCATCAGTCAAATGACATCTATCTGGGCAAAAGATCTTCCACTTAATACTAATGCTGAACAGTCTCTCAACTGGAACAGACGATGCTGCTATGCACACAAACTTTGGAGCTAGCTTGGCCAATGATAGAATGTTCTCCTCATGGGACTTCCAGAAGTTGAAATGAATGGATCAGCTTCTTCTGGCAGGCATGGTGTTTTGCGGTACAGCATGACCATGAGTAAGAAAGTCCCACACTCTTACCCACTAGGATATAGAGGCTATTATAGTATAACAGTGTATGATTACTATATAGATGTATGGCTGAGATAATAACAGTTTGATACATGTACTTATCTGACATTTCGTTGGTTGATAACTGGGGAATGTTTTACCTTGAGATGGAGTAGCAAATTGAATATAGCCTTGGTAGAAGCTGATATTTGTTCAGGGTAATGCTTCCACCTAGCCTTGGTACATAAAAAAATCTGAAAACCATAGGCTGCACTTTTCCAGCCATTTTTTATGTAGTTACATTCTCTGTATATAAGTCTCAAATGTTTAATAAGCGCAGCAAGTTGTAGCAATGTCAGAGTGTATCAGCCGGAGTATGGAATCTATTAATGAATGAATGAAGGTTAGTCCTTTTATAGGAAAGATGAGATCTGCTCATTGGATTTACTCACAAGATGGTTTAAATTATCTCTTGATCTCTTCTAATTATACTACATAATTGAGGATAATCTTCCTTTGATTGATAAGGAAGCCATCAGAAGTCATTCCATCGAGAAGACCACTAACTGCAATTCGTTATGATCACAGAGAGAAGACAATTCCTTCATGGTTGTGTGTGTGTAATTTGGTGATCAGATTATTCCCAGAAACAAATCATGTTGGTGAAAAATATTTCAGATCAAAACATGGAATAATTTTTAAAGGGGTCTTTGGATGTATTTGAAAAATGAAAGACTGAAAGTATTTGAATGCAAATACTTTTCATTATGGAAAGGTCAAATACTTGAAACCAGTATGTAAATAATTCCAAATGTATTTGACCCTGTATCTGATACATACGGTGTCCCACATAATCTACTTAATTTATTTTATGATGCTCAGCAAGAGTACAGTATCAACAAAATAGTTCACGTCTTGGTGTAATAAATGCATTCAAATAGTCCAAAATGTGGAGTTGAACGAGGAAATATTCATTTCTGATTTCTTAAACTTTCTGATAATCAGCAAAAACTATTCTGTAGAATACACGACATGTTTTCCTATACCACATCCCATATTTTTAGTATGGTTTAATGGTGCATTAGATTTCAGTGTGAAGAATCTCATTGTACCTATGTAATATCAAGAAAAAGTCTCTGACCTCAAACCGCCTCATTCGTAGAGCGTGAGACTATTTACCTATGGCTATGGTCATTCTGTGCGGGAGGTCGCAGGTTCACACCTCAGCCGTGGCACTATTGTACGAGGAGTTTTTCATCGTGCAAGGCAACTGGCAAGGTTTCCTTCACCAACATGCCATATATTCAAAATTTATTTAGCAATAGTCTTCGTGGGGAAGCTATAAATTACAGACCATATGTGTCTCACTCATTTGAGGTTGCCAGCCAAGTTAAAAACTTCCATTTCAGCCATTATATTATTATTATCTACACATATTCATGACCGTCTATGATATGTGTTGTCTTTTATATGATATGTTTTAATTGTTATTTGCAAAATATCTGTATATTTGATAACTCTGAATTGAAGTGCACATTAAATACACTCTGCATGTACTAGATGTTAACACTGAATGTTATAGCTTGATTAGTTTGATCAATTTTGGCTTGTATTCAGCCATATATTCTTAAGAATATGAAATAAAGGTGATGATGACAATGAATGCAAATAATATTTGACCCCTGTTATTTGTCAATGTGACCTTTGAGTTCACTCTTTCTGAAATGGCTGATAGATCAGCCTAGGCCTCCTTCTAGTTAAGATAGATATAATTCACTGGTTTCCTTAAATGTATTTATGCTATTATATTTTTAGATATTTTGATGGGCATTTGTTCACTTTATTTTGTAAGTTTATGTATGTATTCAGACTGAACTATTTTCAGATGGAGTAGTATTGTTCCAATGGATAATTCTGTATGTCTCATATGTCATCTCTTTCAGACAGCCAGTTTGCTTGTTACTGGAATGAATGTAGCCATGAACCATTCAGCGAGTTCACAAGCCTTGTTCGCCATGTCTACTTTCATGCGTTCCACATGAAGATCAAAAGCATTGGCATGTCACTAATAGTGAAAAACAGCATGCAGGGCTGTTTGTTTGACTCATCGACGAGAAACACAATTCCAGATATTCCTGAGAGGTTCTCATGTGGATGGTCCCACTGCTCTGTAAGACAACATAAACAGTGTTCAGGATTTATTTTCATGAAATATGCATCAGTGTCTTATGAAAATATATAGTAATGTAGAATATTTAATTTTGTACCTTTCAGTCGATAAAGCTGAAAATGTAATAATTGTTCCGGCATCTATGATTTAAAGCACTCACACAGTAATTTTTACACTGTGATCCAGACTTTTCAAGTATGGTTCAGACTCAGGTGTTGCCTGTTTCTGTTTCAACTGATCATCCCACTCAGGTAGTTTTTGCTTGGCCTTATGTCTCAGGTTTGAACAGCATCGAGGCTAAACTCAGGGACTTCTACTAAACAGGGTTCGCACAGGTCCTTGAAAAACTGGAAAGTCCTTAAATTTGGATTCCAGGCCTGGAAAGTCCTGAAATTTTTGTAGAGTTCCCTGAAAGTCCTGGAATTTGGACATGTAGATCTATATTTCTAATCATAAGCATACAGGAATTCAGTCATTACACTTCTTCCGAAATATGGGTGTATCTTTGCACATTAAAAGTTTGTGAATTCATTGAAAAAGTCCTTGAATTTGACATTGGAAAGTCCTGGAATCTGAGATGTCAAAATGTGTATGAACCCTGCTAGAGCTTGGCTGTTGAACACATAACTTTCTTGTTACCATATATTATGGTTGTATTAGGATCTTCAGGGTATAAATAAGCAATCACCATCCAGTGTATTTACATTGTTCCTAATATCTGTTTGAAAAATTGTTAGATCCATCTATACTTTTGCAAATTAGGTGGAAAAAAAGTTAGCACATGTCTGTTATTTAAAGACAATTGCTCCGCATTTGGTTCTCTAAATCATTACAGAATTATTGAATCAATCAGAAGTAGACGATTCAGTAATATTTAGTTTATTTATATTTGGTGATGATATGAACATTTTTGTTGTGTATTTAAATTTATTTTGCCATGTCAGCATTTTGAAAGTTATTGCTTGCTGTAGATTGGGTTTGATAAACATTGCCTAGTAGCTGACACATTAAACTATAAAACAAAAAATTTGATGAAAGGCAAATAAACTAAACTAAATGCCGTCCTTTGTACATCCTGGCCTGTTTGTAATATATTTGATGATTTTCAATGCCATTTGTGCACCTCTGAGGTGTTTTTGTTTTGTAGTAAAATAAATTAAATTTTATATGCATGACGTAATTATTTGCTTTAGCGGAATATAACGTAATGTGATAGGTGCTGTCCAAATATGTTGCTACCTACAACTATGATATAATTATCTTGAAATGATGCAGTTATCTATATACTCCTGTGCTCGTCTGTATGTTATATGATAAGCTGGTTCAAATTAAAGATGTTTATGTATCATCTTGTCACATACAAGACAGGCTGAATGCTGAGGTAAATTACTAGCCATATAATATATTGTGGTGTATATACTGTTATATAACTACCATCCATTTATGTTGTTATTTTCAGACCGTTTATGATAATCCAGAGTTATTTTATCTTCATATTAACAACCATTGTGATGTTTATCCTTCTGGGAACCATGTACCTGGTGGATGTCGATGTCAGTGGGAAGGTAAATAAGTATTTATGACTGTCTTTATATAAAGAAAAATTTGTGTTTACAATTTCATCAAGAACCTCATTCCGCATTAGTTCTAGCTGTTTAGGTTAGGTATCTCTTATTTAGCGAGAATGAATAATAGTAGTCTTTGTGATTTATGTACTGTCTTCAACATAACACTAAATAATTATCTCTCTGTCTCTCTCTCTCAGGTGTGTGTTGCATACAGATAAATCATTATGTGGACTTTTATATTGATTTGTTTAAAATGATTTAAATTTTAATGAAGATTAATGACTGGTTAAGTAGGGGATTTTACATGAGGGCACTAAGTTTGCCTTAACCAGGATTTTAAAAGTAATAATTACTAATAATAATAATTTTAAAAAAAATTAAGAACAGTGTTACATACCTAAAAAGCAACAATGAGCAGGTGTTACATGAGAACAGTGTACTTTTAATTTCCCGTATATTATTTTAAAAAGCACAACCTGTTAAACTAAAAATAAATTTGACATGTGACTTGAATCAAGTATGGTGTCAAGTATTGTAGTTATGTAGTTTTTTCCCAAATATTTTGACAATTTATAATTGTTCAAGTAAGACCATTCTGAATTGATATTATAAGAGATAAGCTGTATGTAAATATAATTATGATGACAGTCAGTAAATATTTATTATAATAATAATATTTTATATAGCACCTTATTCAACTTAAATTGGTCTAAGGCACTTTACATTTATAACATAATTAAAATATATTCTAAGCTCATATAGCACAGACACATTTTATACATAAATAACCTGCTTTACATATTAGAAATAGGCTAATTTAAATAAGTGGGTTTTAAGAAACTTACAAAATATTTCTTTACTTGCTGCAAGTTTGATATGATTTGAGAACTTATTCTCCGGCTTGGAAGCTGATGCTTGGAAAGGTTTCTTTCCATACATTGCTGTTATGGATGGTGGTCATAAATTTATTGAAATGTTGGTTACTGAGTGAGGAACCAACTAATCAAAAACGAGGTTTGCATTTGAAGCTTCCAACAAAATTATCTGGATTAATGCCATTCCTGTAGTTTCATGGTTGTGTTTACATGTCATGTGACAACGAATGGATGAATATCTCGGTGTGGGATTGGTGCTGGAACAGCTAATTGGATGGGGGAAATATCTAAAGAATACAACAAATTGAAACATACTTTTTTTAGAATCAAAGCCATTTTATATCCAGATGTTGTCTGTATCCAACTATATGTAGTTTTGTCTTCCATTCTGATGCTGCAATTTTCTCCACAGGTTGTGACACGATTGTCAAAAGCAAGCACAAGTTAAAGGATCATGTTAGAGCACACACACAAGAGAAGCTAGCAGCTTGTCCAACATGTGGCGCTCTCTTCAGTAACATGACCCGACTCTATGATCACCTGAAACGACAGCTGGAAAGTGAAGGTGAACCCGTACACAGATTTGAGAGAGTTATTGGCTTATAGCATTGTTGGAGATAATATAAATAAAAGCATTTTAGAATCTCAGCTTCGTACATGGCTGTGTCCGTCATATGAGCATCTTTGTAAATGAATTATTGTCTTTGGTTCAACCAGCGGTGACATTCAGTGTAGAAGGCTAATCAAACCTAACTCGGAGGTGTTCAAAACAAATCCTCTTTAACCTTTGTCACTCTACCATATACCGGAAAAAAGTATAGCTTTGGAGGTTATTCTCTTGTAATTTCCAACCAAACTTCAAAATTATTCAGATAAGTTTCAGCTGATATGTGATAAAGTACTGTGTTATAGACAATTTCTGCGACGACTGCGCCATCTAGTGAACATCCGTTTGTGGGTCGCGTTTCAACGGGCTCGCTGAACCATATGATAAAAAATTTACCAATCGTGAGATCACGGAGATCACAATATGTTTGATATATTGATAGCATGTCTATTACAGTTCCCAACTTGATGATTTATTTTCAAAACATATAATTTTTCAGCAAAAATAAACTGTCAACTTCCCGCATACAAATAATCTTATCTATTAGTAAAAATAATTCTACATTATATTTAATAAAAATGAAACTGCTACAAGAACTTGTAGATCGATTTAGTTCTGTGAATCCCTCAAAACGTAAATTTACAAACAATTAATGAATTACACTTCTTGTTCCATGCTACTGCATCGCTTCATTGACCCATAAACCGCAATAGATGTGGACTGCGCATGCATCGTGGAAATTGTCTATTCTAACATAAATTGAAAATGTCACTGGAAAATTGGAATACTGCAGATATAGAATCAAAACAAGTTCGCAGGTTCTAGCTTTTGTAGTGGACTAGAAAGTCAGAAAATACACATTTCAGTAATCATCAGATATTCATCATCATTGATATTCATGGTGATCTACATAAATCACAGATGTTATTATTAAGCAAAATACGGTATATATGTACAACAATCCGAATAATATTTGGAATGCACTTTCCTAGTAAAAAGGTTTTCTTATAAGATGACCCAGTACAGAGTTTATTACTTAAAGTATAATAGTGATCATTTGTTATTTTGTGTATATAGGTGAGAGTTATCAGTGTTCACACTGCAACAAAAGATATGCTACAGAGCGCCTTCTTAAGGAACACATGAGGCATCATGGTAATTATTGGTATTATTATTATTATTGTATAAGTGTTTTAGTTTCTACTGAAATAAATGAGGATTTTTTGTTGATCAATGGCTATGTTTTGAAAACTGCTTGAACAATATATAGATTTGCAGTAAAATCTTAAATATTCTAAATACTTTCTGCATTAAAGCCTGATGTTTTCAGATAGGTGTCCACATTTTTTTTAAATCTTTTCCCACATCAACAAGAAATTAAACATAGAAGGATAACAATGTAGGTAGCATGTTTCACTATTTTCATGGCTTGTAATAGATACATTTATGAATGAAAACAAGGGTGGTCAAGATGTCTTAACAATGTGTTTATTTTTTCAGTCAGCCATTTCCAGTGTCCATTTTGTGATATGACGTGCCCAAACCTCGTCAATCTTAGGTTACATTTCCAGTATCGACATTCTGAATCGAGGCCATACAAGTGTGATCAGTGTTCACATGCGTAAGTGTTGCTGTACTGAATTGAGGCTGTACAAGTCTGATAAGTGTTAATGAATCCATGACAAAATCCTACGGTACAAAATCTACCCGGACATAATCCCACCGTACAAAATACCACAGGACATAATCCCAGAAAGTGAAGACGGACAATATCCCATACAAAAGTCACAATATAATTTAAACACTTTTTTTAATTTATTAATATACACAATAAAATTAAATGACTTTTTCTTTATGTATTACCCGGGTAACTTAATGAAATGATATGAATTAACAAACATAATGAAATAATGCCTGTAAATATAAATTGCAATTTGTATCAATGGGATCAACTTGAATGGAAAACATTATTGTGATAAAATATAGTTCTCTTATTACTAATACTATGTAATTTAATTTATTGTGTGGGATTTTGTCCCTCTTCACTTTCTGGGATTGTGTCCGGGTAGATTTTGTACCGATTGATTTTGTCCTGTGAGATTTTGTCTGGATACCACGTTAACACGTGCAAGTGTTACTTGTGCACAGTATCACCAAACTGAAGCAGTATAAAAATGAGATGCTTTTTATACCTCGACCGATCACTAATGTCGAGTGGTTGTAATCGATTACGGTATAGATATATATTATGATATTTAGAAGATTGATATCTTATCAGCTGCTCAGAGGTCTATGATTGGTACACGAAGATAGACCGTTTGATATAGAGACATATAGTTAAGTAAATAAATTTATGTTCAGCTATTTCTCTTTGCCAGAGCCAAATCTCAGAATGATCTCCGTCGCCATCTCGAGACGCATAAACTCTGGATTCATTGTGATTTAGAAGACTGTAGTTTTAGATGTCATTCTGTGAATGAGCTAAAAAGACACAACAAACTGAAACATGAGGTTAGCACCAATTATGTTATAACTATGTCATTGGTCACAGCAATATTGCATTTAATGTAATTTTTATGTAATTAGACACAGATTATGTTTGTGTGTTGATAATGATGATGATTGATGTTTTACAGCCACTTTTGTGGCAAGATCGCCATTCAGTAGATTTATGATATAGATCTACACTATAGTTGTGATGTTTAGTGAAAATATTTATGCCATATATCACTTTAAAAGTGGTATGTACACAAGCAGAGTAAAGTAGCAATATTTCTCCCAAATAATTAATTTCTCACAAGTGTGTAAATAGATTTGGAATTGTTTGAATGTTTAGTGAATGATCATGATACATCATGTTATTGTACGGCGTGACCATGAGCATATATGAAATAAATAGGAAACTCTCAGGAATTCAAAAGTTTGTCATAATATTGATCTTGCTGTTTTGGCATGATATAACATTGTAAATACTTGCACAACCTGTGTAATCATGTAAGTAATTACCTATGGTAATTGTAATTACAATATATTAGTTATTATTAGATTGTATTTGGAAATGATGAAGACAATTACTGGTAATCATGCCCACAGATCACTACCACCCGTGTTCGAATCCCGGCGTGGGCATAACTGAAGGTTGTTTCGTCTTTCACTTCGTCTCATTACCTTTGGAGGTCGCTGGGCCCATTTAGCCTACCTTGTGCACAAAAGTGGCCCGTAAAACATCAATCATCATCACTAGTAATCATGCCATTGAGTTATGAGAGCCTTATCCACGGTCTAATGCCATGCTTGACGCAAAACAATTCTTTAGATGGCGATCCACGACTTCAATACTTCTCATATAGACCGCTCTAACTCTCTATTATATGGCATATCTGATTATAACATCATTTGTCTTAAGGAAATTCAGATTTGTGCACCTTGCCTAGTGCCATGATGCCCCACATTGACAACTATGATCACACGGCTGCCAGTAAGATTGTCATATTGCGGCAAAACACAAATATTTATGACTTTGTTTCGTAAAAAAATGGAATTAAATATTTTCAAGCTGGTTCTGCTAAATATAATTTTACCCTCTTTAACTGCTTTATCCGTGACACATAACGGAGAATCTTAACATTTGGAACATTGAAATCACCACTAATTTATATATATATATATATATATATATATATGCAAGATATCACTTTATGATTTAGGATTTTTTTTCACTCAGACATCATCAAGTATCCAGTTATTTATTCCTTCTATACAGTCTTCTGCAGTATTGGGCCATGCAGCCACACCAGTGTTTACTCCAGGCATCTTCATTTGTTGCCATGCTGTATTTCCGTGTGTTGGTAGTTTGTGATTGAATGTTATCAGTTTTGTTTCTTACCATCAAGTACACTGAAGGCGTGGGTCAGCACCAGTTCCAGTGTCATCTGTGCCATGCTTGTTATCGACTAGGGACGAAACTAACCTGCCATCTGCGCAAGAAGCACAAGTTTAGGTGGCCACCAGGACACGTACGTTTCAGGTATGGTGGACGAAAACGGGTTAAAGTAATCAGCTTAATGGCGATAATCTGATGTCCAGTTAACAATTGGGAATGATAATTATTTGCTCGGATGAATTATTAATTACTTGCAGCTAAATCAGTTGTAATTGTTAATCAACTGGCCTAGGTGCGTTGTAAATTCACAGATTGTTGTTAATTTGTGAAGCTTTTAGAATTTAACAGACATATTTATGTCCTGCATTATTTTGAAAAACTTTGTTCTTTTTAGTTTTTCTGCTTTTAGCAAATCGTTGGGATGCTGGTGTCCATTCAGGCATGAAATCCTATTTATTAAGAAAGATATTTTGGTTTACTTCAGGTACAAGTTTCACAGCGATGGCTATTACCGTTTGCAGACAGTGCGCTATGAAAGCATCGAACTCACACAGCAGATACTGGCCAGTGACATTACAGGTGCGGAGGATGTTGAGCCAGCGTCCTCTGGTGATCATGGTCAAACTGAGGTCATTCAGTCCAATAGTACCAGCAGAGACCAGCCAGCAGATGTTTACGATGAAGTGATGATCAAAGATGGTGAAGCTTCAAAGGAGGCGGATGTAATATATTCATACAACCTTGACCTTTTAGGAGATGTCGCACTGAAAGACTCGGCCAGGTGTGAAAATGAACCTGTTTCCAGCTCAGTTCTTGAAGAAGTCGCGTCTACGGAGAATGCCAAAACATCTCCTGTCGTGGCTGAGGATCACATCGAGACCAAGAGGAAGAAAGGGAAAAGAAAGAGGGTGCTTACCGCAAGTGAAGAGGATATGGCATTATCATCATCAAATGTTACTCAGAAACGTGCCAAGATGAAGGGAAATGAGTCATATGGGCAACAGCTCAAACTTCAATCACATAGTGTGCTTGTGAAAGATGTGAAAGATGTGTCTCAGGTTATTAGTGACGTCAAAGATTATAAACCAGTCACTGAGCAGACGATCAGTCTGCCTGATGGACAGCAGATAATACTCACATCAGACGTACCAGTTGACATATCAGTCGAGCCTCAAACCATTCCACTGGACAAGATGGCAAGTATTGAGCAAACGCAGGCCATGTTCGAGGGAATTGTCTCCCCTGAATTGATGAGTTCCTCGCAGTATCATACGTCACAAGGTGACAAGATATCGGGTTCTACTTTATTGGACGTCATCCGAGATGATTCTCATATTTTAGGCAGCAACGGGCCCGATTCGAATTCTTTAGTTGTGACCGATACTTCAGAAAGTGAACAACATGACATCCCACAGACAGACGAGGGCACTAATTTGTCAAGTGTACAAGAGGACGATGATGATGTTTTTACTCGCACCAAATCAGATCTCCCGATTTCTGAGGATCTGCATGATGGAGTCAGTGAAACAGATCAAATTTCAGATTGAATGTCTTTTTTGTTTACTTTTATATCAGTAAGGTGGCTTGTTGAACATCATTTCATTGTGAAATTTAATGCAATTGATGTTTGATTTGTATTCATGATGTACCAGATTTTGTTAAGTAGCAGATTTTTAGCATTTGCAAGACATTGTTTTGATTTCGGTACTCCTTGCTGTTTATTTCTTATATATATATATATATATATATATATATATATGCTGAATTCTGGCTGTGAAGATAATTATGGTATATTCATAAAAAGGAAAAATTAATACATTTTCAACATAAATACACATAGAACAGTTTTATTCCCTAAAATATTTTAAATAGGCTAATTTAAACCAAAATACGAATTTATGACCCTTGACGAACACTTTCCATTTTGTTTTATCTGGTCAGGCAATGGAGTATTCAGACTGAAAGCTGTTACTCTTCCACTTACATTTTACATACATAGTTTTGCTAGAAAGTAATTTTTAATCACTGACATTGTTCAGAGAGAGTTACTTATCAGTTGTTTGTTTATGGTTTAGCTTATTTCCAGCCAGACGAATTGATATGTCGTCATTCACACCGTTATTATTATTGGATGCTCTTCATAGTTGTTATTGTTATTCTGTGCCGATGTACATTAATTAGTGTATATCATAGTATTATTTCTAATTTGCAGACATCACAATAACTGATGTAAAATGAATAAACTTCCAAGAGAACAATCGGTCACTTGTTGTTGTTGTTTGTGTACAAGATCTTCCAGACAATAAATGGTGGAAAAGGGTTTCTACATCCAGCTATAAAGTTCTCAAAACTCTTAAAAGTTTGAATGTTCATCGCTAATTGTGCCCATTCATGGATATGCCTAGCTAATTTTGGAATCCAATCCTCGACTAATGCTGGCAGTTGGGGAATGGCAGTCGGATTTAACCCGAGACACTCTGTTAGAACAGTTCATAGCCCACCGTGTTATGGACCTTCAGATCAGGGCTTAGATACTGGTGTTGCGTGTCTGTGGGATGTTTCATTCCATCATCCTATTTCCCTAAGTTGTCCATATGTCTCGGGTATTACCAGGGAAATTTGCTTTTTTTTATTCTCACCTGGTGGAAGCATCAATTCCTTAGTTCTGTTGGTCTTGTTGTTTTCTGAAAATATTACACATAATGTCTCATGCGTGCACATATGCACACATTCTCAGACACAACCTTTTACCCACAGAAATCTGTTTAAATGTGCTTCAAAGAATGTGGAAGGGTTATGATTATGAAGGTAATGCCGGTAGCTCGAAAATGAGCTATCCAAGCATAGTTGTGAAGGAGTAGCAGTGAGTGCTTTAAAGCATTTATTCTGGAGATGCCACTGGTTGTGTACATGATTTTTACCTCTGTTTTGCATGTTTGTGTGGATTGAATCTGAAATGGATATCTACGTACCATGGCCAGAGATTACTGATATTTTGTTATGTATCTCTTAAACAGGAACACTCATAAACAGGGTCGTTAAATATTTCCATGTCTAAACCATTATCCACAAAACTGTTTAAAAGCGTCTTCTGTAATTTGTATCGTATTGGTGATGCTCGTTCATTAAGTGAAAATTTGGGTCATCGTCTGCACATTCATATACAAGTGTTACCTGCATCATACTGCCTAAAGTTGCAGCACAATGATTCATATTTGCAGCAAGCACATAGTTCTTGAAATATGGCAGTGATATGTTGTTCTGATGGTTCAATATTTTCAGTTGAGAAGGGCAAGAAGCCAAATGGGGAATTTCTCTTGTATACAGCATTGAATTGACCTATCCGTTCCTAGTTTTTTCCAGCCAATAACTTCTTGTTTTAAAATTTCTGGTTTTCCAAATGACTACCTAGTGGCAGGATTGATGGGAGGATTACTGAAATAAACCAATATACTCACGTTATTTGATGACATCAGTTTGCTATAATGTCTTATATCTGTTACAAGATCATGATAGGATTTCTTGATTTGGAAAGCCTTGGCAATGAATTGAATATAGAAGTTATCTAGAAGACATCAGGAGGGGTGTAGGCCTCCAAAGTATGGCTTGGCCATATAGTTCATGTGTCCCATCGTACACAACTTCCAAAAATATTCAAATTATGCTGTGTACCGTTATAGCTAAAATGTTTAAATGACAATGGCTGCGATAAACATTTGCCATTGAGCAAAATTAAAGGATTCCTTTGCAAAATTTGCTTCCAGTTCGACCTCTTCAAATTTCCTGTCCTGAAATTTTGACCGCGTTAGAACTATAACAAATGGGCTCGTCGTAATTATAACTAAAAATCTTTAATTTCCCGGAAGTCATTAAACAAAAAAAGCTACATTGTACACAATTTTTATTAATTTATTCATCTGACAAATATATTCAAGATTACAGAATCAGTCTTAGCGGTGAGAAAATGCTGGTTCATTATGTACACAAGCCATTGGCTGTTTAGAAAAAAATGTAACATTACTCAGTGAATTAAACACTTGCAGGTTGGCTCGCACCCAGTTACACGTGACAATCCATACAAAATTGACACACCGTACAAATCTAAACCATGGTGACATGAAGAGAAGCGAAACAAAATGGTGGCTGATCTATAATTATAATATCCAACTGATCAATCATGAATATATATATATTTGAGATGACATTGCCATGATAATCTTCTTCCTTGCACTGACAACCAGAACATGACGGACTTGCTGAATATGGTGCCTACACTTATGGGCGTTAGAAAACAGTAAACATCAAAATTAATGGAACTGCATTCAGAAGCCGTGTGAGGGACAATATATTTGAGCAGAAAAAACTTGTTTATACATAAACAAAACTACAACAATATGAATAGTGTTATCATTAATATGATGATTATACACACAAGGCAGATGTACGTGTCTTTCATTATATATATATATATATATATATACATACACACATATAGATGCATGAACACACACACACATATATATAAATATAAGTATACAGTAACAATGTAGATAAATGTATAGAATACATAAATCACAAGTTGTATTAACCAGTAATATACAAGCACATTATCAGCATTACTCGTGCTGGCTTTCAGTGGAAATGGAACCTTAAAAAATAATACTTTATCGAAGATACAACAAACAAAGGATGGCGACATCATAATAATACACCACAATCATTCTTTATGCATGTTACACAACACAACACACACACACAAACATAAACACAATGAGCATGAATGTTGTGACCTTATCGGTGAAGCTTGTACACGAAGACGATGCTGCATGCCATCTCGCAGCGTACTTGTCATTAGACGTCTAGTAGTTTTTACATTGTGACATCGTCCCACTGGAGGAAGACAATTCTAAACAAACCCACTCGTGATATGTTTATTAACTGTGGCTGTGCACCGCAGTGACGTTAGTAGTAATCGCTCGCTACTAGCACTAATGTTAGGCCTCTGTTCTGCCATACAGGTGTGCCATGAACTATATAAATGGGCTTCTCTTATTATGCTCGTCCATGTCATCCAGATTCTGTTCTATGAGCACGGCTGTGATACAGCGTCCAGTGTTTCTGATGTATGTAAACCGACAAATAGGCCATCAAAACGTCATTTCTGACTAGCGCAGACTTGTTTGGCTTTCCCTAATAATAAACGTACTTCAAGTCAAAACATACAGACAGCGACGGGCAGACTGACGTGGATATTTGTCGGGCAGCCTTTCCTTGCTTAGATCTCTCCGACAGTCATTGTCCCAATGTATGATAATACACAAAACAAAATAGGTACAACTCTAGATGACCAACCGACACATACCATGAGACAACAACATGGGGCCATAGAGACAGTGATTAGATGTGACCCTGTACTTCTGACTAAATAAAAGCAGGCAGTGAATGAACACAGCTTCGTACAATTCTCATCAACACTGAAGTGGTTAATGGGGCTAAAGAGTATAAATGATTTATACTACTGTACTGGTTGGCTGACGGAGGGTTTTCGGAGACATCCAAAATCACCAATTTCTGACAACAAAAACCTTCCCAACTCTTTTGGGTGATGGCACGACACACAGTGATCATTGACTGACGCAGCAAACTGTTTTGCGTTGGCCACTATCTGCTCTAGTGATTTCTTCACAAATGCTTTTAATATCTGCTCTTATATACAACAAACACCACCTCAGTAAAATAATGCTAATAATAATAATAATAATAATAATATAAAAAAACAATACATATCATCACTGTGGAAGATAATGAAAAACTAAACATCACAGTTTTGTTCACACACAAACATACACACACACACACAGAAATTAAAAATATATATACTCAGACAGTTGTCTGGCATTCTAAATACACTGACTGGCTAATTTTCTCTAGTTCACCGTTTCCACGTAAAACACGATTGGTCTACCCTCATCATAAACAGACAGCTTCAACATTTAGCCAACCGTTTGACCAAGAGGATTGCCTGTTGGCAACTACTGAAATGATCTGAACAGGTACGAGCTGTGCAGCTAGTTTAATGTAACAACGGACGAGATGCGATGCCGCCGAGCACGTCACAGATGAGCGTCGTACTGCTAGTTCTGAAACTGCCGAAATACTGCCGACAAAGAAACCCCAACACGTGATGCATAAACGGCTAGTTAAAGGTCAGCTAAAGAAACACCGATGACAGAACAGAGACCATGCTGCCTTTTTTTGCCAGTTTTCCATATTAGAAAAAAATTCAACCAAATCCACGAAACAGATAAGAAGTCACTGTTGTAGTGAGGAATTAGCAGTCAACATCAACTGTTGATGGGAGACCTGTTTCAGAACATCTAATGATTTGTGGTGTCTCATAATACTGGAGCTTTTGGATCAATTAAGAGATTCTTCAGCTTGTTGTTCCAATGTGGGAACCGTCCCGTGCCGTACACTTCACCTGGCTACTGCAATGTTCACATCAGAAATATTATTATTATTATTATTATTATGAAACTATTGTAAAGGAAGGCCACATTTATTTTTGAAGGTTTTCTAGCCTCCATTAACATCACGTCATATGGAGCGCTGTGATTGGATTAAATTTTGTACATCTTGTATATCATGTACATCATATCACAGACACAAAGAGCTCAGTGCTACTCACTTCTCGGTCTACTAGAAACACGATGATGGATGAAGAAAAGATCTCACACAAGACAACATGTGATGTGACAAGGATGATGACCAAACAAAAGAGACGTACAGGGATGTTTAGCCGTGTTATATCGGAGCAGATTAATACAGGTTAGTAATCATAGATGTATGGAATAAATACAACTGTAGATATAGGTCAATTATAATACAATCAATGTATCGTGTACAGCATTGCATTCGAAGAAGGACTTGTGCCCAATGATATTTGTGAAGAGACTTTTTGTAAGACAAAAATGGTGGATAGTTTGTTGGTGTGTGTGTGTGTGTGTGTGTATGCAATTGTAAAGTGCTTCAGAATTCCTTTGTTATCATAATATTAGAAAAGACTATATTTGTCTATATTTCTTCAGTAGGAGTGAGTCAGTGCTTTGTTTAGCGTCAATGCTGGTCAGACCAGGGACCGACTTATGCCCAAAGAACGATTTCCCAGGGAAATACAACCAACATTATGATTCCAACCTTGACATGGAGATTTGCAGACCAGTGCTTTGTCACACGTCCTATGGGAGCACCCCCTCTTTCAGTCATACCATTCACCTATAAATACCACCTCATGCCAGTTTGAAGGGTGTTCTTAGCATGACAATAACACACACTCACACAAACACAGACTAAACACAAGGGAGCACATTAATAAAAAAATCAATGTGTTCTGATACCGTTATCCAGACCTACGCAAATGGTATCAACCATCGGACAGCAGAATGATGACACTAATATTACACACTATAAACATCAATCAACTCACAGAATACACGATCACAGCATCACCTTCTAACCGACATAGTTCTCGATCACGCAATGTGGAATAAAAACTCAGCACACAAATGGCATGATGTTTGTGTTCTTTAATCCCTCCCCCCCAAAAAAGAAAAAAAATACACGTGAAAATCACCTGCACCCAAGATAACCACGTACAGTGCTGTGGTTATTAACACTAAAAAAATGGAACAAAATTAAGAAAAAAATATCACAAAACTTCAACAAGCTGTTCGCCCACACTGAGGTCATTTTCGTGAGACAAACTCCCGTAGTATGTTTTTGGTCATGTCCATATTGTTTTCAGTGATTTTCAGTGCCCGTACGACGACATCATGATCGAATCCTTCTTTAACTAGTTCGGCAATGAACTGATCGACGAGACCACTACAAGCACCGCTGTTCTCCTTGTTGCTGTCCTGACACTCCCGTAAGCGGTCTCGATCCCTCCTCGCCGGTATTGGATGCTGGCCGGGCATCTTATGTGGTGGGTTCATTTGACTGTTCGACAGGTCAGCATTCTTTGCTAGGCCATCACTGAATAAAAAGAATGTTTGTGCAATTATTCTCCATCTCTTTAATCTGATATAGATATGATCTGACAACATTAAGCTACATCCTTTTCATGGCATTATTGTTTACTATTAATATTATTATTATTAATTATCTTAATATCATTATTCATAGTTTATGTTGTGAGGAAACATGTTAATCTCTCATTTGGAGTGCACAGTGAAATGTTACGATGAATTATTGTGAGAATGTCAGTTTGTAATAAAATCTCAATTTCTGGCTTTTGATTGCCTTTAATGTCAGGTCTACTTAGCTCATATTCTCAACCGGGTTACTGTTCATCAGCAATGGCTAGAAGCTGTGAGTTTATTTATGGTGAGCTACTTACATGGATGTTTTAGCTGTTGGATCCAGTGGAGGGAAGTCATAATCACTTGGTACCCTATGTAGACCTTCATGTGTAGTCTGTGATTCTTCTGTAAAAAATTAAGGATTAATTCATCAATGTGAAGTAAGCATAGTAAAACCTGGTTTAAATGCCACCTGCCTGGAAGTGCCACCTGCTAACAAATGCCACTTTCTCCAGGTATAGATGCGAGTCCCGTTCAAACTGACCTGCTGTGAGTGGCCACCTGCACCACACTGGCAGCCACTAATTTTACTTGTTAAAGCAATGGCCAGTTGTGATAATAAGATAGAGAAATTACTGGCACAAGTGAAAGCTAAAACATCACCAACATATTGACCAATGATAGTTCTTCACCAGTTATCCTTCCAATGGTGTGTGTGTATGGTGTTTTGTGCTGACAGTGTCTCAGCTAGTGTGTAGTGCTATTTCCATTACTATGTAAACAACACACCTTGGAGTACAGGCAACTGCTTCCTGGGCAGCTCTCGTCAGAGATTTGCAAACTGACAATTAATAATGGGAAAAGAATGATGTAATAGGTGAACAGTCAGACACTGGCTGCCACAAAGCAGAATGGTCCCCCAAAAATCTGTGAACAACTGACAACTGCTAAATGAGTTATTTTAGCAATTGTAATCTTTTACAATATTTTGAACATAAACTGTCATCAAATTTCTTAATCAATCACATTATTCTTCTGATGTTCCTGGCATACTATACAGGTACGTTGCGCTTTTAAGAAACGTCGATCGTGTATGTGAATTCCAAACATCTGGTAAATCCTAACCTTAGAAATAATGGAACAAAGAGTGAAGGTTCTGGAGAAAAACAGTTCTCGCAACTTGTGAAGCATAAAGACAAGGTATTGGAGGAAGGCTTATAATGAAGACATCTATGAACTGACATGGAGGTGGTTTCAGGATGCCACTACAAGGCGTGTACAAGTCAGTGGACCATTCAGTCAGTATCGGGCCCCCCCCTCCCCAAATATGCTGCTGAGCCTAAGATTGATTCATTCCACACTTCAAATGGTTGGCTACAGTCGTTTCTGAGATGCAAAAAAAACATTTGGGACTGTGTGTGGTGAGAGTGGTGATGTGGATCAGGCTGCTGTGAAGGACTGGAAGTCAGAGCAGCCCATGATCTGTGATGGATATTATGAGCCAAGTGACATACTCAACGCGGACGAAACTGGTCTGATTTATCGTGCAGCAAGAAACCAAACTTTCCACACGAAGGGTGAGGATGATGGAGGTGATAGACAGTCCACATAAAGGCTCACTGTTGTGCCATGTGCTTCTATGACTGGTGAGAAGATTATATCACTTGTCATTGGCAAAGCCACCGAGCCATGTTGCTTCAAGATAGTGATCATCAACTCTCTATCCATCCAATATCATAACAATAAAAAGGCCTGGATGATATCCGCCTTTTGATGAGTGGAAAAATTCCTTTGATAAAAAGATCAAATCACAGAAAGGTGTTGCTTCCCTGTTCATAGACAATGCTCCAAGTCAACCACACACTGCAATGGCAATTGTTAAACTGGCGTTCTTGCGTGCCAAAATCACTCCTGTGTGTGGCAGCGCATAGACCAGCGAGTCACTCAGACTACAATTTTGTGCAAGACAACAGCAGTACACCATTGATCACCAAATGAAAGACACAACAACAACGACATGTGGTGAGATATTAGGTACCATCTCCATAATGGAAGTTACATATTAGGTTAGTAAAGAATGGGAATTAGTGGAACGACTTACTACCCAGAAGTGCTTCGCTAAGGCTGGTTTTGCGTATGCAGTCAGTGACGAATCTACGAAGAGATTCATCCAACAAAGATAACATTCCCTTGTCGATGTTTTGACTGTCCAAGGATTTGTTTAGCTGCCACTACGAGAACCTTCCAGGCAGAGACAGCCAGATCCAAACATGTCAGCCTTCTCCAGACTGGGATCATCTAGCCAGAGAGTTATTGGGTGAGTATGTTTCACCATCCATAACTAGTGATGGTGACTATAGTTACAATGAATAAAGTCACAAACACCCTGATCACTTGACAGAGCACAGGAATGTTATAAAACAATTAATGACATTTGCTTTACATACTGGCAATGTCATATTTCTGGATCGGGTTATGGACCTACAGGATAGTATTAGTATGACCTCTTAATGTAATTAGATCTATATGCAAATGTATATGAAATAAATGAAGCACGTGCATGTATCTGTATGTATGCATGTGTGTACATACGAATATAAATAAACAGTATATATAATATTTTATAACAATATGCTACTGATGTTGTTCTGTCCACTTTTTATTAGGTGGCTGGGGTTTCACCTGTCTAGAAGCTCCACCTGTCTAGAAGCTCCACCTGTCTAGAAGCTCCACCTGTCTAGAAGTAAGCATTACTTTTGGCAAGTCCCCCCACAAGTGGCATTTTGAGCAGGTTTTACTGCATATTCTTATACTGTATATACAGTCTAACCTCATTTTTATGCCAACTGTGGGACCTGGCTGAAAATTGACATTGTGGTGGGGTGGCATTAGAGTGGGGGGAGGCATCTTTGGCAGACAGCCTTGGGGTGGGTATTTACAGGTGGCTTTTGATGCTCTGTTAAGCCCAACTATTAGTTTATCTAATCTATTGCTGATTGCACAATCAACACCATCGTGATCGCCACAGCTTGTCAATCAATTAACAGATTATCAGAAACATTTCACGTACGTCAATGTGTGGCGGTAATGGCGGGGTATTTATATGGCAATGTATGGTATTCATATTGCGTAAGCATTGGTAGTGGCTGAATATGGGGGCATTATCATGGCAGGAAATCGGGTCCTTATCAAAGGTTTGGCGGTAGGCGGCTATTCGCGGGTGGCGGAGAGCCAGGCTAGACTGTATTTTATTATTCTTGGGTGCCTCACATTACGACAACAGGATCAATCACTTCTCCATCTATCACTCCTGTGAACTGCATTAATAAACTAACAACTTAATATTTTAAATATGAATCGAATCAAATGTTTGGCTAAAATAACAGACAACTATATCTGATCTAATTGTGGTCTGTATCTTAGGGCATCAACTGAGCTGAGTAGGCCTTTACTAGCCCAATGTAGGTTCCTGGAAAGTGAGGTGTTAATATGGAGGAGCTTAATAAGACTAAACTGTTTTCTCTACGTAACAGCTGTTTCATGTATGACCAATATAGTTTTGAGTTTCAAGAGTGATTTAAAAAGATTATGGTACATCAGTGAATTACATAAAAAGCTTTCAGAATATTCCAGTACCCTTTTTGGGGAGGGAAAAGGGAGTTCTCAGAAGCACTTGGACTTATACGCCCATCATATTTCCTACCAGTTGAAGGAAAGCCGTTTTGGGCCATTCTTGACACACAGCACAATAGGATTCAACCCAATAAGAGCCAGAGTCAGAATAAAATCGTCACATCGCTGCCTACTAATCCATTATTATTCAATAAATAACATTTAGTTGGTGTGACATTTGTTTATTAATTATAACATCATAGCAATTAGAAATGGTTTAGAAAAGCACACAGGCCATCTTACCCGGAGGGTGTACGTTGCTATGCCTGAACAAGCCATTTAAGCGTGAAACGTGCTAATTATAGATTGATTGGATGACAGAGGGCGATTAACCATTAACAGCTGCTATTCCCCTCCTGGAAAAAATGCACCATTCCAATTTGCTGGTTTGGCAAAGACTTTCAAGCCATTCAGTCATGGGGAAATGCCATGTGATACAATGTACGGCTAAGACAGCGACAGAACAGCACTTCATTGAATTATTACAGGAAGGGCAGATTTATCGTAGTTTTCAGAGTACGGGCATAATGAAGAACAGAATTTTTTTTAATGATTCCGCAGAAATCGTAATGGGTGACAGCTATGCACTCATAGCTGTGGTATCTATATGTAAAGACAGCATTTTACAGATAAAACCCATTCATTGACATGTTAAAACGTGAATATGAGATAGTCCAACTAGGGATTTCTTAGCCAGTAACCAAAATAGGAGGTTCAAAGGCCGTAAATTAATTACTGATCTGCATAAGTCTGCATCATATTTTTTAGCAATTAAGCGAGTTAGATAAATATTGGAAGAAGATGATCACGACAGCTGAAAGGATTAAACAGGGTTAGAACAAAATAAACATCTCATCATGTAAATTAATTCCAATTTATAGACTACTAAAGCATAAATTTGTAGGGACAGTTTTATCATTCCAAGTGTACCAACTGTCACTGATCAACGTTAGCATGGTAAACAGCCAGCTGTTCACACAAAAGATATTTCAATTAGAAGATTTCAGGATCAAGGAATCACTAAACCATCATCCAAACTACAGTGTACTCGCTCTCTCTCTCTCTGTGTGTGCGTGTGTGCATTCCCTCATAAGCACCTGTTTGGCCTTATGGGTAAAGTGTGCGACTATTTATGCATGGTTATGGTCATGCTGTGCGGGAGGTCAAGCGGTTTGAAACCCAACCATGGCACTATAGTAGGTGGAGTTTTTTTCCATCTAACCAAGCAACTGGCAAGGTTTTATCCACTGAATATGTCATTTATTGTAAATTCTAAATTTATTTAGAATTAGTCCTCGTGGTGAAGCTGCAAATTACAGACCATATGCGTCTCCCTCATTTGAGGTGACCAGCCACATAAAATAACCACCATTTTGGCTATTATTATTATTATTTCATAAAAAAAACTAATATATGACTGTATGTTTCAGAACAAATACAACCCAACTGTCATGAAATTTTGACTAGAGCTATTACTATGTACGTACGCTGAGTTCCTGAGGGGTGATTGGTGTTGCCATATATAGGTTCAGTGGGAATATCTTCTATGAGTGTAGCTCTCTGGTCACCAGAGGTCAGCATGTCACAGTTCATGTCAAATGCAGCCGATATTCGCTTGGAGTTCGTCTTCACTTCTGGTATTAAGTAAATATATGTACAATATTTACAAGGCTAAATGGTACAAGCAATAGGGGCAATATCTAACAGCTGTTGTTATGCGAACTGGTCGAACATAATTAACTACAATACACTATTCCAAGCAAGCACATGAAATATTTGGCAATAAATAGCTCCAAACTGAGAACAGTGATTCTGTATAGATTCTACTAATTATGAGAATATCAATCACATCTTAAAATAATTTCATTCAGCAGTAACTCTGATCAGCTGTAACTGAGACTATAATCAAGAAAAAGCTGTATGATTTCCAATGCTATCCAAGAATCATCACAATGATCTGGGATCCCAAACATTTAGGATTTCTAGTTTTGAGGAACCATACTGGGATATACACATACAAATGTGTTTATTGTGACTGTCGGTTGAAAGAAATATGTCTATGGCCATTTATAGGCAAACGGTGTGGCCTGTTTAAGAATATACCAGTTAAAACAAAATATCGTCTAAACTAAACATACCAGAAGACTCATGACTGATTCTGTTTCAGAATCTTAGCCTCTTTACTGTGAACAGATTAAGTAAAATTTTAACGAGACAACACTTTTTATGATTATCCTCAAAATCTTGCTCTGCCAGCCCTGGAAAGGCGATCCTACCTGGTGTCAGTTCAAGTAGATCTGACGTTTTGTTGACATCTCGCTGTAGCTCGTGACTAGGCGGCCTCTGCACGACATCGGGAAGTGTATTCAGGTCATCAGAATCATCGCCTGATGGCGGCGTCGGTGGAGGTTGTCGCCTGGCAGTCGGAAAACAAACAAACCAGGCTTTATGAGATGGAAATCACATGATTTAACTAATAAACCCTGGGCCAGTCTTTACCTGATAAAGTTAACAAATAATAGACAGTGTCCATAGAGCTAGTATGCCATTGTTGGTTTTAACATTACTGTTATTACTGTCTCCTCATCATAAGCTCAAAAAGACAGCTACTAAACATAGAGGATATTCTAATTATGCTGATAAGTATTCCAGGGATTTAAAAATATGAACTTCCCCATGTGATTAGTCTTCCTCTGGCATGCCCTTGACTGTCTCATCCAGCCTATTATGCTGTTTTCTCTCAGACACACACACACACACACACATAAAAACTGTACATATCATATGTTTGGGTCTGTGGGAAGACAGCTTCAGCTACAATGGCCCTTCAATCTCCATTGACAATATTATTTGGTATTATTGCATTATATCTTATATCTATTGTATTCATGCACATGTAAATGGCAATTGGAAATAAATTTCAGTTCAGTTCAGTTCATTACTTGAGGTAAACCAATTTATCAACTGGCCATGCTTTTAACATCTGTCACTCAGCTGATGGGCAGCAAAATGAAAAATCAGACTTTGAAGAAAAGACGGGAGCCTCAAAAATCGTGACGTCAGATGTGAGAACCTGCAAGTTTGAGAATGAAGTCTGATTAACCACCAAGAGTACTGACCTGTTCGGAGGAGGCGTTGGAGGTGGGGATGATCCAGGAGTAATGTGATGATGTCTAGGTGGTACAGGTGGTGGCAACTCTTCCCTAATCATAACAGGCGAACCACTGACTGGAGACTGATAGATAATAATTGACATTACCAAACAATGATGCAAGACACACATGCTGATGGGAGCAAGGCAGGTAATGGTTTCTAAGGTTACCTAAAATGCTTGTGCATTGAAAATTATGGACAGGTAGCGTTCGCATGCAAAGATGACTGTAAACATTTTGCCATCATAAAAAAATGACGGCTTCACCCTAAAATGGCTCTTACTGGTACATGCAATTTATTAAATTAATATTATTGTTATTTTTATTTCAACATTATTATCGTTATTATTATAAATAAAAATGCTGTATTGATTCATTGCTTATTCAGTGCTGGATTTTTTCTGTTCTTTGAAGAAAATCTTATTCAGTGAAACATAAGCAAATAAAATATAGATGTTAACGCAAAAAAGATAATTAAGTACAATTTACCCAAACAAATGGCCGATTTACTATTTCTAGCTGTTATTATACACTACTGAGTAAAGACACAACTGAATTAAATTGCTCGGGGCTACTGTTGTGGTAGCATCTAAACAAAGAGTTCATCAAGTTAACACCTTTCGGTGATTTGAAGACTATGGCGAGTAGTCCGACTACCAGAGTCAAGTCTAGGTTTAATTGCGGTTAACTATCTAGCAATAATGACCAAGAAAAAATGTATCATAAAGCATTCACCGAAACTAGTTTATCACCTTTATGTCTTAACGAAATCAGTTCAAGTGCTATCCACATCAGCTAAATAAAATGCATTTAAAATGATGGATTCAAAAGGTCAAATATATACATTTACTGTATCAGGGTTCATACACATTTTGACATCTCAGTATCCAGGACCTTCCAATGTCAAATTCAAGGACCTTTTCAATGAATTCACGAACTTTTAACATGCAAAGATACACCCATATTTTGGAAGAAGTGTAATGACTGAATTCCGGTACGCTTATGATTAGAAATATAGATCTATATGTCCAAACTCCAGGACTTTCAAGGCCCAGAATCCAAATTTTCAAATTCCAGGACTTTCCAGGTTTTCAAAGACCTGTGCGAACCCTGTGTATATAGTTGGGGGTCAGAATAGAACATTAATAAGCTTCCTGATCCTTATAGCATATGAATGAAGATGTATAAAAGGTTTGTTTGTTTGTTTATTTAGCCTCAGCAATGGTCACACCAGGGACATCTAATAATAACAACGACCAAAATGGTTGTTATTTAATGTGGCTGGCAACCCCAAACGAGGGAGACGCATATGGTCTGTAATTTACAGCTTCACCATGGGAACTAATTCTAAATAAATTTAGAATTTACAATATATGGCATATTCTGTGGAGAAGATATTGCTGGTTGCCCGGTTGGATGAAAAACTCTTCCTACTACAGTGCCATGGCCAGGAATCAAACCTCCGACCTCCCATGCAGCATGACCATAACCATGGGTAAATAGACCAACGCTCTACCCATGAAGCCAAAATGTCTGTATATCTGACAGGTTACTCTTTAATCCACAAAAAGAAGCACAAACTAGATTCAAACCCACAACTCGCAGGGCAGTGCCCTAACCACTGCGCTAACAGAGGATCTCAGGAGTATACAAAGGGAACAAAGAGAACAAAAACAAAAATAATTAATATCAGCTAAGAGCCTTGCTCAACTTTTTGTACAGTCACGATGATGATGATGATAATGACAGTTAAAGATGGTGCTTTGTTCACATAAATCTGATGTACCTGTTCAGCTTTCTGTGTGCCACCTAATGAGGTCAACCAGATACTGGGATCCTGTTGGTGAATATAAATAAAGTGACAGTATCTGAGACAGCACACATGAACACACACACACACACACACACTCAGCTGAACATAGTTTTCACATTTATAACCAGACCAAAAGCATTTTCATTACAATAAACAACAAACCTCAAAATTGTCCTCGTCCTCATCAGGATTACTGTTACTTGGTGAGCTTGTGCTGTTGACGTTTTTTATCCACGTTGCACCTTGTGGATCAAACGGATCAACGACCACCTGTTCTGTGCCTTTGATTTCTGTCCGACAAAATGGACAACTCTGCCCATCAGAGTCCTGAAAAGCAGACTTCAATATTATAAACAATTCAATAAATAAGACACAAAGTGGTGACTAGTACTCTCTCTCTCTCTCTCTCTCTCTCTCTCTGTGTGTGTGTGTGTGTGATGATTAGTGTTTTACAGCCACTTTTGTGCACATGGTAGGCTAATATGGCTGAGCAACCTCCAAAGGTAATGAAGTAAAGTCAAAGATGAAACACCCTTCAGATATACCCACACCGAGATTCAAAAGTGGGTGGTAGTGATCTGTGATCCAACATGCTACTGCTAGACCACGGAGGTGCCTGTGTGTGCATGTAAAAATATAAACGATATGGAGCTAAAGGTGCATAGATCAACAAATCGATGGACACAGAGAACTAAACAGGCAGCAAGAGAGAGAGATAAATTGAAAACCAAACAGACAGACTGACGAGCAAATACAAAATAGAGAATGAAAATGGTACCACAGCAAAGGTATAACATTGCAACATATATTCATGTATCCATAATACAGCTCAGTTTTGAATAAATGCTTACAAGACACTTTACCTGCCAAGATGTTAAACATGGTGTACACAACAAGTGGCCACAAGGCTCTATCCTAATGTCTTTATCATTCTCAGCACATATTTTACACAATTGAAATGTCGAGCCCATCTCGCAATACAGTTCATACTGTTCCTGGGTCACTTTTATATGGTCCTCCGGCGTGTCCAACACCAAGAAACTAAGATCCGGATTAAGTGAACGACCATCAGGATAGAGATAACTGGAATTTAAAAATAAAACAACGCTTCAGTGTATCTGAAATAGTCTCAAATAGTATTCAGTCATGTGAGACGAAACAAAAGAAATATACACTATTAAAAAATTCTACTTGTGGCTATATCTTGGTAAAGTTTTATATAAAATCCATATTCATTCTTAAAACATGCAGTTTAAACAGAACTCATTGTCCATTAAACTATTTAAAGAAAGACCAATAACTTTACTGCACATCTAATTGCCAATAATTCTGGATCACTCTTTTGAAGTCACATTTTTGTATAAAATGATAATTCTCTAAAATGTTGCAAAATAAAACAATTTGTCTCTGTACAACAAATCAAAATGCCAATAGACAAATTTTTTTAATGCTTTTAATGCATAAACACTTCCTGGAATATAAGAGAAAAGATTGGTAAATTGATAATTCTAGCTCAGTATTTTATCATCCCAAAAACAACTTCCCAATCGTCTGTGTTCTACTTTAACCTGATTCATAAAAAGGGAAGCAACAAATATATTCTTTATTCTTTAATTATTTTTTTCAACATTATGCAAAACATACATTGCCTTTTATGTGATTTCATCTTTTGAAAATAGGGCACACATTGTAAGGTTGAAAAAAATGCTACTTCTATGGAAATGTGCAATATTGTACACCATTGACAGTAAAGGGTCAAGATGAAAGTATACTACACAACTGGAAATCACCTTTGGTATAAATGATGGCGACAAATTTCATGTAATGTCCACTGAACAAAACAAAAATGGTTACATAGTGAGTCTGGAGTATGACATTTTGATGACTAAATGAACAATGCAGTGTATTGAGTGCTAGATGGGGGAAATGACCTTTGATGGTCATATCGTGAATATGATTTTCTGGTGTCCAGATGGGAGTTACTTGGTAGAGTCTTTAGCTATTTAGATGAATAAATGGAGAATATGGTCTTTAGGTTGTAAGTGGGGAACATTGTAGTTGGGTGGTTAGCATGGGTTTTACATGAGGAGTATGGGCTTTAAATTTCCTAGCTGTTCTAAAGGCTGGCATAAAGCACTACGGTTGTAGAATAGTTCTAGTTGGAGCACCACAGTTTTGGAATGATATCTCCTTCAGAATCACTTATAATTAACCCATTTTGTTGTTTTTATCATTATGTTCATCTTAACATAATTATTATTTTTAATAAACCATATTTTTGGCATTCCGAAACATGTAAAAATACATATATTAATGGGTTTCACCAAAGATAATAAAAGGCACTAGCCGTGGGGACCGTTACATGGCAAACACAGCACAACCAAGCTTTACTATAGTGGGTGAGTAGGTAAAAAACAACAAAGCACCATAGCAGGCACAGTGTTACAAACTAAATTTTAAGTCAGGCTAGCGACCGTAGTTAAAATGTTTAGTATCACGCATAAACTGGTGGATTGCGTTTAGCTGGATTTTGTTTGTTGTCAATTCCTGGGTGAAGTCACCATAAAGTATTGCACAAATGTCAAGGTCAGTTAAATTGACTGATTCTAATAATAATTGTCTGGCTGGTGCATATATAGGACAATTAAAAAATTAATGCTGAGGGATAACCACACTGACACTGACAACTGTCAACTACATGTTTTTTAATATAACAAGATAAGATGTGATGATGCCAACGCGCTACCAACTAGACCACAGAGGTGCCCCAATGAGATGTGCATTAGAACTAATAATCCAGATGGGGTATTCATGTCCAGCTTCTAGTGGTAACAATTTATGATTGACCAAGATCATGATTTCTAAAAAAGGTAATCATGATGTCAGAACCACCGAAGATATGCTGAAACAATTCAGTGTTAAGGCACTGGGCTCCATAAACAAAAGTAGACAATTTAATATTAGTATAGCATTAAATTAATAATTCCTGAATATTGGAAGCTCCTGAAAACCATAAACTTTTTATATTGTGAGGTTTAAAGGGACAGTCCACCCTCAGAAAATATTTGTTAAATATGTAATGCTTAGAACAGTATTCAAATATTCCACAATAATAATCACGAAATATACCTGATATCACAGATATAGGGAAATAATCCCAATTACTGGAGGGCTGCCATTATGGCTGCAGCGGAAGCCAGATTCGAAGGTGGGAAGGAGAAAACTGAAATGCTCAGACCTCGCATCGGCGATCTCTAGACTTATAGTTTCTCTTGAGCATTAATTTCTGAGCGCCATTTTTAATCATCTTCCTCTTGTCAGGTTTCTTCTGACTCAAACTGATATGGTTGCATATCATTCCTGGTGTAATTTTAACAAGATAATGCCGTTTAGTTTTGGAATAATTCTTTGCTCACACTTGTTTATGGGCTATACAGGGTTCAGGTCAACCGGATACGCTCAAGTGATGTCAGCATTCAGGAGCTTCCGGTATCTGTCTAGCTTCAAAATGGTAGCGCCCACAGGCCAATAAAAGTCGATTAATCGGCACTTTGAACTGGATTATTTAATATGTGGGTGATCATTAACACATTCATGATATTTATGAGTATAGTTGTATTAGTGCTCAAAATGAAGGTGGACCTTGAAATGAAGGTGGACTATCCCTTTAAGTTGTATTAATATTAAACTGTGATAGCTCCTGTCCGTGAATAATAAATAACAGCTTAAGAGATATCTGATTTGATATCTGAAAGATCAGGGCTGACTTTCTCCCTGGCAGATAAATCTTTCTGCCGGGGAGAAATGCCAGAAAATGGGGAGATAGAGAAGAAGCTCCCAGATGTGTTTACTTCAGGGGGAGGTGGTGATGTTAAACACTCAAGCCTTAATTGACTTATCATGTCGCATTTGGCTCATAGCACTGTATGATTGTCATTTAGTAATATCAGAATGTAATGCGTTCATGTTCATGGCCATATCATCAAGATAAAACTATCTGTCCAACCAAAACATTCAGTATAAAGTCATATATCTTATGCTCACATCAAGAGAGTACACATAAATGATGACATTATCTGTACCAATCCTCCAGATAAGTGTCACATTAATCTAGTCAATATTAAGTAAATCTACTACCTTATAATTGGCCAATGTAGATACTTGATTGTGCCATCGTGTACTGATGATTAGATCAAACACAACTCAAACACTGCTGGGTGTTACCATAATGAATTGCAGTATCTCTTCGCAGTGATACATAGCCAATGCTACATACTACATGCCATTGCTAAGAGTATCCAAATACAATAAGATACACCATACCCTCCTTATAGTTGATGGGGTACTTGACAGTGTTATGTGTATACACTTTCAATAAGTATGTGGCATGTACAGGGGGAGCTGTCTTGACAAGATTGAACAAATTTAGTTTTGTGCCATTTTTCCCATGGTAAAAAGTATTTCTCCCATATCTGGAGAAACTGGGCAAAAACCATGGTTTTTACCATATATGAGAGAAACCTGCCAACCTTGTGAAAGGTATGTCGGTGCTTATCAGACATGGGGTAAATTCCATTTGGTCAATTCCAATTCCACATCAAATTTATCAATTCCAATTCAATTCCAAATTTTTCAATTCCAATTCCAGCACTGCTTATATAATGTGAAAACTCAGATCATGGTATTTCAACAATGTGATTATTGTCAAATTTCTGATTGCGTTTTTACATACATATACATATATCATTATTGTATAGTAACTTTGAATGGGTCTTGCTATTATTATTAAATGATGCTTTATTAAATCTACATTAGTATTTTATAATATATCAATTATTTAATTACATTTATTAGCACCTGAAAATGGCCATTTGCCTCAGTGACATCTAGAAGTAATGTGGTTAATCTGGGTTTTATTTTCACCAAAAAATACATCTTCCTTACCACTTCATTACAATTTAATATTAAGATGTGTAAAAAGTATGATTTTCCATCAGATACTATAAATATAACTTCAAATTTGAGGAAAACCATTGATTATTAACAGTTCTGTTCAGATGATCAGCTATGGATGTTGGAGCATCAGCGAATTAATTTTCCTGAACAACAGCAGACTGGGCTTAAAATGATGTGAGCCGAACAGTGCACATTTTAACTGATCTGGTTCCGGCCATTATTAAAATGGCACTACGCACAGATGCATCATGCAGAAACTGCCACCTAACCACAGAATAGGGAATCAGCCATTTCAAAGCCAACTTTGGAAGTATTTGCCAATAATGCCAAGTATGAGCTTCATAAAAACAATAACATCTACAACTGATGGAAAACACCCTACCGGACATTGGGAAAATTCCATTTTGTCAATTCCAATTCCACTCAATTCTGTATCAAATTTATCAATTCCAATTCCACATTTATCAATTCTAATTCCACTTTTTTTAAGTCAGCAATTCCAATTCCAGAATTGAACTGTCTGCACCCTACGTGGGTATTGTTGTATGTTAACAATAGGTGTATAAACATATAAAGGAATGGCTGGCTCGGTAACCATTTTCATCTGACAGAAATTCTAATTTTAAACATCACAAAATACACAGCCTGGGAATAAATCACCGACAACTCAGCTCTATAAAATGCCATCTAAGAAATACGTTCTATTAAGATAAGAATATACACACCCCCCCCGACAAGTGCACTGTGATTACAAAACCTGAATACGTTTTAATTATAGTTGAACTTAAAGACAAGATGAATGGAGGCAGACAGTCTCAGGGGCTTCTTCTGAGGACCAGTTTACTGTAGGAGCAATTGTTAAACACCATAAATGAAGCATTAATTAATTACTGATTAGAATGATAAGGGGAGTGATCAGATACATAATTCAATGTTAATAAAGCAACCAGTCCAGAACCATTAGGTATAATCCAGAGTTGTCTGTTCGTTTTACTTACAATCCTTCCCGTTGTCCATCGAGTAACGCTTGACAGAGGGACTTGTTCTGTGGTATAGTTTGTAGGATCTGTCCATCACCAGTAACATAACCTATGGCCCACTGGCCAAGTCTTGTACAGCTTAATCTGAACACATAACTGTGGAGACAGAGGAAAAGTCAGTTAGTGAGAATGAAAGGGCTCAAAGTGAGTGAGTAAATAGGATTTACCCAGACACACATCTCAATATCTTCGAGATGATATATATATATATATATATATATATATATATATATATATTTGATGTCTTATGGCCACTTCTGTGAAGTTGTAGGCTAAATGAGCTAAGTGACTTCAATAGGTGATATGGCAAAAAGATAGATGAAACATCCTTCAGACATGCATACTCCGTAATTTAACTCAGGTTGCTGAAATCTGAGGTGAAATGCACTACCAGTTAGACCACGGAGCCCCCCCCAATGTCCTCAAGTCAAGAAACATCTGTCTTATTTGCAAAATTTATGCCTTTTATTTTGACATTTTCCCTGATTTTGCTTTCCATTTATTTCTTTACTATAAGACTATATTACTCAAAAGTAACATTTATATAATGTAAACAAGACATTTATATAACATAAAGAGTATAATAGTTTTTTTTTTCATTGTACACTTAATAGTTATTTTCTATTATTACCCATTCAGTTGTATTTGATCAAACTCTGCCTGCGTAAAGACCTTTTCATCATACTCTGTCTGGTTAAAGGTTATTTCGTATTGCTGTACCATTTCAGTACAAAGAACTAATAATTTACATTGTGCATACTACAAAAGTGAACAATAATTTCTGAATTGCCGAAGTTCAATATCTTGCTACACAAACTTATGCTGGCAGAGTATGAATTCAGTACACTGATACAACAAGCAGCAATACTGGGAATTAATAGAATCATTCCATGTGTGAGAAGGCACTAAATACAGAAATTTGTTTATCTTGGTAACATTTAAATTTTCACTCATTAACTGCTTCAAAAAATATATATATATATATATATATATATATATATATATATATATATATACCCACACACACACACACACACACACACACACACACACACACACACTGATTAAAAATGTTCAAGCACAGGTTGAAAGATATTATAATTTATGAGGTATAAGTTCCATCCTGCTTTGGGATAAAAATTAAAAAAATTAATTATTGTATATTTAGTTGTAATTTGCCATTGTCTGCAATGTGGAATAAACATTGGTTGTGGAATCAGCAACTAATGTTTATTTTATAAGCCAGTTATTTAGCATGTGTCTGGGGCTATTTATTGACATGCTATCCAATACAAGCTTACGAGCCGAGTTGCTTATCTTCGGCAAGTTGCTTATCCTCGGCAAGTTGCTTATCCTCGGCGCTAGCGACACATGGGACAAATGGCTGGAGGAGGAGGGGAGGGGGGGGTCTACTCACAAACACTGGTGTGAGCAGGATTAGTAGACACAACCTGGAGGTTTGCAGCACAGTGTTCTAGTCAATAGGCTACTGGAATGCCAACACAAGTTTATGAAGAATTAGGATAAAAACCAAATCCAATACAAAAGTAGGAAAATAAAGCCAAAAGTTGCACCGAAACAGAAACTTCAACAAGACTATTAATTCTCAGATTAAATAAATGAACATGTTGAGTTGTGAGTAGCAGTGATCACAAGTGGGACATAATTATAGCTGAGGGGCAACTCTACAGGGAAACAAATCCTACAAAAACATGTGCGAGTCGGATTCGAACCCACAACGTGTAGATTTGCAGCACAGTGCTCTAATCACTGTGCCATTTTCATTTCTTACTGCTCTATACAAGTCGGTACCATGCTGTAAATAGACAATTGTATGGCTGGTGAGGGGAAGGAGAAAAATTAACAGAATTCTACAAACATAGAATCAGATGGAATGGATTCATTATGTGCCAATGACAACCACATCTGTCCATATGGAATCGTGGTTCAGGCCAAGAAATATTGATTTTATGTGAGTTTACAAGCTTTCACTACATAACAGTCTACTGAACTTGTTGTACTCGTAAGACTACACGTGTGAGTCCAATGTCTAACATACCTTCCTGGTTTGTTAATATATTTCTGTAACCTAGCTTTGACTTCATCGTAAGTTAGAAAAGCTACATAGCCGGGATGTGTAACAGCCAACAGGTTCCAGTTCCTTAACAGATTAATCCACGGCTGGAATAGTCTGAAACATAAAGAAAAGACCACGTTTACACACTGAATTCAGCATAGTTTTCGAGCCAATGACTTAATACTTATAACCCAAATCCCTCATTTATAGATATTATGATGTTATTTATCACAAATCTTCACCCGTGACATGTGTATTGAACATCATCTTTCTAGACTGAAGTAATGGCAATTTCTTCAGTGGTAATAATCACTATGACAAAAACATACCATGGCCACAACAGTGTTTCTAGCTAGCTATGATAGGCGCACATCCACAATCACCCGTCTCAACCAAACACATACTGATCCATGGATAAACCAACCACGGATGAGTTTTAAAGGGATTAGTAGGAAGTCACTGGATTTCAGCTTTGGTTCTTGTCATATCCTAGTTTACCACTGTACAGCTCAGCTATGACGGCCAACTATTATTCAGTTATCCATGTCAGATCTGTTACAAGTATTTCACACGCAGCGTGTTTCACTCGTCAGGGTTCCAGTCCCACCGCCTTTTTATATCCATAGTTGATTTGGCCTTAAATCAATGCATGCCAGGGTTTGAATAATACTGGCGGAGATAAAAGTCTTCCATGGGCCGATGACAGACGCTGTACAGCAACTGTGTGCAATGAGCAGCTGCTCACAGATTTATCAGTAAGCAGTGTGTAGGAATGCTTTACAAACAGAGATCATCGTGTCAAAGAATTCAGAATTTTGAATGATGGAATAATGCCACCACCAATTTTAAACGGACATCTGCCATATTCTGTTTTAATAATGTTGGGAGGATCTTTCTTTTAAAATAAAATTAAACACATGTAACTATTATGGTAAAAAGAAAATCACTCCATACGATAACAGCATTAATCTTCTTACATGTGAATTATCAAATATTTAACTGTAATTTTTTTTAACTTCTTTAATACGTAATAAGTCATGATCTAGTTTTTTCCTCTTTATTATATGTATACAGTCACTGTATGAAGGATACCATGTACTGGAACAGATGACTAGTATGTATAAATTAAATGAACTGATAAATTAATTAACAAAAAATTGTATAGAGCACAGATTCAGGACTTGCACGCCTTACCTGGTGAAAACATCAAATTCAAAGCATGAGATGTAATCATTGCATGTGAGGTCTATCGTTGACTTGAGGGCCATCGCTTCTAATGGTGAGCTGATTGGATGAACCTCTGTCAGACATTGGCGGAATTCCTTCCAGGGAACAGTCGTCCTGCAATTGGTGAAGGTTACAATATTGGTTAACAGATTGACGTGTGATTCATATCAAACTGGCATGTCATCACCAACACAATGTAAAGCATGGTGACTTTCTTATTGCATACCATATCAAAACCTGAAGGTAAGGTGACAACAGTTCATGGATATTTAATTATACTGGACAATTATGCATGTCAACGCTCTGGAATGTGCAACACTGCTGACCAATTGTATAAACCTATACTTGATTTTTGACAGTTCTAGATTCCAAAACTATATGTTTGTGCATTCTGAAATGAGATTAACAATCATTTGTGGATAATCAAACAGTAGGGGCACTATAATAGTATCCCAGGATATACACATAAAACCACAATGTATATAAAATAAGATTGCTGGTATATATCATCAAGCGTATATAGTATATTGAAATGCTTTTCAGGGGTTTATTTCTAGGATGTTTTGGCTGCTGATAAATATTCTGGCTAACTTATAAGGAATCATGTGTACTTGTGATCTGAACTGTGCATAATAATAAATTAAAATTACTAATACTAGAGTATAACAGTTGATCTAATCGATATATTAATTAAAAAAACAGATATTATTACCCACAAATGTTATGCATCAATCTATCAGTGACACGTGCTAAATTAACATCATATTCATTCTCAGCCAATTTAGATTACACCTCTTGCTTGAACATTTCAAATGAACTTCAACGAAATCGGAGAGAGAGAGAAAACAACACCAACTATTTTAGTGCTATGATGGTGAATTTACTTCATATGAAATCAAGGATTACATATATCCTTCTTAAAACAACAACAACAACTGCACTTATTTAGTAAGGGCCATCCACAATTAGTGTCATTTTCAAAAGTGTACAAACCATACACTAGGGGTTACATCTTTTTAATATTAAAACATAATAAGAGGAAAAAAGTGCCTATTAATCATTCAGCCACTTTTTATTTTAGCAAAACATCAACTTTGAAAAATGTAATCACCGTTTTTAACTGTACACTTTCAAATAGTTTTTCCCCTCTTGTGAAAATGACAATAATTATGAATGACCTCTAAGAAGATCACGTACATCAACCTTTTCAATAGCAGCTGACGTCCGACGTTAAATACGTCGTCTATTTTACAGTCCCTCATCGCCTATTTTATCGGGGAAAAAATTGGTTGGCTACTTTGATTTTGGCGAAAAGTGGCCTAGAATGCACCAAATACGCCATTTTCCCCAATTTTTTTAGGGGAGAGCTCTAACCCCCCCCCCTTCCAATGGAGAATGTCCACTACTGTGTTAGTGTGACTACCACTACCCCACTACTTTCACCACCTCCCCTCCCTCAAGCAAAGCCGCGGCAATGGCGTCGCCCGTGTTTTTACAGGTCACCACATTCCCTACTGAAAAGGTTGGAACATACAACATTTGAATATACAACATTAGCAATAGAGATGTAACGCTGACTAGTTGTATATTGCTGCCAACTAATAAACAACGACTCACATTGGTTAAACCTTAGACTAAGTTTAAGGGTGACAAGCGGCACTACACTCAACATCAAAAAGACACAACAGCAACTGATAATTAACGAGAGCTTCAGGCTGTAGTTACCATCGTTTCTCATCATATTTCAGCACTGACGTGCTTCAGTCCATACAGCTATAGAGAACATCGAGCAGAAGTAATGACAACAAATCTCTTGCTTTAAGAGCACCCTTCTGGGTTCACAGTTCAGGATTGGACCACTGTATTCTAGCATATGTGATGTAGAAAAGTGAAGGGAAATCATCTGTTTTGTGGTAGTGTGTCACTGAACCCAAATTCACCTATCCACCCGATCACCAACTCAATCACCCACCCATCCACTCATTCACTAATCTACTTACTAAACCGCTTACTTATGCCCAGAAGGCTGCATGCTGACTATGCCTTAATGGCAACTGTGCTATTCTACTAGTGACACTGGTGTTAGGCAACGAAATAATGTTAAATGATACAAAACAGTAAACTCTCACCAATAAACTGGAGCAAGAGAAGATTACTGTAGGCTAGCAATAACAAGATGGGAGTTATTCGTTCACCAGACAACAGACCATCACTACCAGGTTAAATATGTATATAACACAGCGCCATAATTAATGGTGTTTACACCATCACAGCTCAAATTAAGCTGACAAATAAACAAGCAAGACATTAAACAGTACAGCACACGCTAGATTTTACTTGTTGACTGATAACTGACATTTCACAAATACTGTAACCATGGGCCACATTTATGGTTTCAGTCACTCTGACACATAGATAAAAGAACCTAAAAAAAAAACCCCGACTAATATATTTAAAACTTTTTAATTAATGGTCTTTTCCTCCATCATTAGTGTTCAGGAAATGCAAAGACCCAAAATTGTTTAGGCCCCACCACATAAATTGCAATGGTCATAGGCTATTTAAAATGCCACTGCATTAGTACATTCAACGTAACAGTGAGTACTGGTTTTCAACTAGGACAATGCTGTCTTTTATTTATTTTTTTAAAATGCCGATCCCAAACATTACTAAAGTTCACCATAAATTACCAGTAAATAAAGATTTCTTGTTTTTTCAATACAAATATCCGTCATTTGAGACAGAATATGCCTTTCTTGAAATAGAAATGGTGTCTGAACTGGTGTCTGAACCTTTGTGAAGTATGCAATCTGTTTTAATGCGAAACAGATTTATTTTTATCCTCAGCGAGATTGAAAAATAATTTTCTCATTGGCATAAGAAAAAAACTAGGTGACAGTATAATTAATTTATCATAAATTATACAAAGAGTAGTTTCGTCCTAACCAAGATACAACCAGCTCAACGATCATAATCTATCAAATGTGAATATTATTTGCTATCACAGTATCAGGATGATCTCCAGCTATACTAGCGCAGTGATCTAAGGGAAATGTTCTGGAAAACTACACGGTACGGTTCCCATCCAACTCATACCTGCGTCTGTAGCACGTTTCCGTAGAGTTTCCCCATAACAAACGAGTCTCACAGTCTGCCTCACTCGAGCTCCGCGACAAATGCTTCATCGAAAATGGCTAATTATTCGCACAATGACCGATGTTTGACCACAAACTGCTTCAGTATCGTATTTACGATCATCTCTAGATGGAGGAGAAATGTTATAAAGATAATTATTTACTCAAGACTTTTGCTCAATATCACAAAATCAGTGCCAGAGTCTCAGCAGGTAGAATGTCGTACACATGGCTCCACGCTGCTAAATAACGGACATTTTTCCAATCCAAATAAACCAAGCTTATCTAACTAAAACGTTAAACAGACTAGACGTGCCTAAGTCAGCCAATGTTTATTAATTCTTCGATTATAGTTTAATTATATCGTCATCGTTAATAATGAAACAGGGATAGCGCGCGCAGAAGTGTCAAAGCTATATTTCAGGTTCGATCCCTTTACTGAGTGGTTGACACTAACTCCACCTCAAGCTCAACCATTCGCGTAGGAGGATTTAAGAAAGATCGGTGGTCATGATCGTTGTCCTGAGATGGTATCTGATGTGAGACGGCAACGTCATTTAAGACGGTCGGCCAATGCTGATGTGAGCCTTGAACTGAATTCCATGAAAGATTTCAGCCCGTGGATGAGAGAGCGAACCCGTGATCCTTGGCAGTCGGGTTAAATAATGTTTGGCAGCTTCCGTAAAGCACTCAAAATCGAGAACACCAGATCTGTCTGGTATATATACATATATTCTCTACAAGAATTCAAGCGTATCACGTGTCATCCTGCAATTACCAGCAACAAAGAAACCCAAACTTCATGACTTTCATCCTTCGTGACTTTCATCCTTGAAAAAGTGATTTGTGACACCTACTGTGTAGCTGCCAATAAACCTACACTGTGCGGGGTTGAAGCTTTGAATGCTAAGTAGTCTCCTAATCAGTCCGAATGAGCTTATAATTAATCTCTAAATTTACTTGCGACTAGACAGTGAAACTCACATAGCGATGCTTATATCTTTCCACGGGAGATGGCTGGATTTCCTATTTATTAATGAAAGGAAGCGGACTATTATATTCACAAACTGGTCAACAATTCTGTAGGTCCAAATAACATATCACTATCAGCTCGACCAGAGGCTAACTTCTGGTGTATAGCGCATTACGTCAACATACATCACGCAATGGTCATATTTTGTGTGCAGGATCAACCAACAACAACGACGAGCGGTTTACTCTGTAAGCTATTTATATATTTGATACAATAAAGTTGATAAGTTTTCCTGAAGTGCGTGAATTCATTGTGCAGCCTAGTAGAACTGATACTAGGATTCAAACCCTGAATTGGAAGTCGGTGGTGCAGCGTTGTGTCAAATGGGCTACAGCAATTATATATCAATGAATCTTTTCTGATCATGTCAAATCGAGTGCCCCCAACAATTCTCCATGGTCAACACTGATTCTAGCTGAAAATTATGAGTGTATTATCATCTGACCAGCTATGTTTATTGAAGTAAGGAACCTGCACGCGCGCGCGTCCGTTTGAGACGGGGGGGGGGGTGTCACCAGGGGCCTCTGCATAATAATTTAGTGCTCGCTCAGCAACAAGATAACACAATTTTGTATAAAATTTTACACACAAGTTTCAAAGCACAAGCGTGACTCACGTGGCTGAGAGTGGTGACTAAAATAGTGCGAAACATGACGATTGGCTGTCAGGTTTCTTTAACAGCGTAAAAAAAACAAAACAAGGCAGACAGAATTATAAAACACTGCTTAACACAATCACCCTCCACTAGATCTAGACAATGGTATACTGATATTCCTGATTATGAGGGGAACTTGGACAAAACAAAGGATACAAATCCGGCCCTCAGATAGGAACTTAACACGCTCTAATGAGCAGTCGGAGTTTTCTGCCAAGATCAGTTAAAGGTGGCCTTTAATTGATGTACACAAGTTAGGTGAAGCATAACAGAAATGAACCCGCCTATTATCCAATAGGTAAGCACACCACTCCTGCAAATCCCTGATGTGTACATGACAGAAGACAAAACCGAAACTCTTTATGTCACACATACACACACGCGCGCGCGCGCACACACACACTAATATCTGTCTGAATTTTTTTTTATCCAAATACTGAAGTTATAGAGCTTTATTCTTTGGGCCAGCACCTTTTCACATAGTAAATATGATTATGAACGGCACACACACACACACACACACACACCTAAATGTGCTGACAGGATTATATGCTCCACAGCTAAAGAACAGATCAGTACACATCAGTAACTAGAAAAACAAGCATACAATATGATTGATATGTACTTCCTGTTTGGGAAATATAAAAGCACACAGCTGTATAGCTGCTAACAACAACGATAACAACAACAACAACAACCGGTATGTGTGATTATCTCACCAGAACATCATCAGCAAACACAGTTATACCAGGTCGGTAACTGGAACAGCTTAGTGAACTAAGCCACCAAACTTATAGACCTTTAAAAGCTAATAGCACACGACTGGTCATTTTCAAATGTGAAAATATGACACTTAACAAGAGGATTCATTGTATTATTTTTTACTCTTAATTTGAGCTTGACTTTAAACTGAAAATGGCTTAAATGAAAACCGAGCTAGTTACTCAAATTATTCATTACGTACATTCTCGACATTAATATTAGCATTTTCAAATAGGCAGGAATATTTCTTAGTCCAATCCCAACCAGATGGCTGGATTATTGAGACTCCGAATGTCAGTTAATCCTGATTTCTGGCAGATGTCCGCTGGCTTTCCAATACCAAACATATCCAGAAGGAGAAAAAAAGGAATCCACATTTGCAACACCTTAATGTAACTGCAATTCCAGTTTCGTTAAACATCAGAAATTCTCAACGCCGCCACCCCCCCCATCCGCCCCCAATCAATTATGGTCAAATATTATCATATAATGTACATCACCAGTTGTTGACTCCATCATCCATGTGTAGGTAAACATTCCACATGAACCTCAATGAAATAGTACACGATCCCGGTCAATCCTGTTTCCAATCTTGGAAGAACATCGGAACTGAAATAACTTATGAAATATAGAGGCACCTCCGTGGTCTAGTTGGTAGCGCGTTGGACCGCAGATCACTACCACCTGAGTTTGAATCTCGGCGTGGGGATATCTGAAGGATGTTTTATCTTTGACTTCACTTCCTTAGCTTTGGACATCAATCATCATCAACTTATGAAATATAATCGCCATAAAAAAATACACTGCACCAACACCACCTATTACTGTCTATTAAAGTATTTACGCATTGGTATAAATTATAATTTAATAAGTTATGCCATTTTAATATACACTACACGGTGGCGGTGGAAATGACTTAGCATTTTGAGCATCCTTCTCTAGTACCAAACAATAAGAGATTTAGTGCTGCACTTTGAATAAAGATGAGGTAATTACGCAAGACATAGCCAAAGTCCCCCTATCAGCCTTCGTGTAAACAATCACTTCACTTTTCATCCAGAACTAATAGAGTTCAAAAGATTCACATAGAGAAAGTTTCACACACACACACACACTTGCACGCGCACACACACGCAATTGTTTTAATTAGTAATCGTCAAGTACAGATAACAGATTTGTTTAACAACACAGAAACACAAAACTACACGTTTTCGATGTACAGAGCATTAGAACACTATAACCCCGGTTACTACAGGACAACATAGAGAAAAAAGTAGTCACTACTTATTTTTTCTGGTGTGATTATTCCAAAGAAGAGATTATTGGTTAAACATAATATGAGGCTGTTGTGTCTAAATTGTGCTATTCGAACAAAGATAGTTTTCTAAGGTTTAGTTAATCATTCGTTTGATTTCTATTTGTATCTTTAGTTATGTACAAATTACTTCACAGAAAGCAGTTCATTTTAATTAAACCCTTCTTTATGAAGAACTCTTTCTTTCTGTCTGTCTGTCCGTCCGTCTCTCTCTCTCTCTCTCTCTCTTGTGTGTGTGTGTGTGTGTGTGCGTCTGTTTGCGCGCGGGCTACTCAGTTACACTATCTAGCTATCTGTCTGCACGAAAGAATGTTTTATATGTACACAGTGATGAATGGTTTGCATGAGAGGGTAGGTGTGCAGACACATGTTTCTCTACTCAGGAGGAGTCACGCAAACAACTACAACAAACACTATATATATATATATATATATATATATATATATATACACACACAGTTGTTTTTGTTAAGAAAGAAAGTAGGAGGGGTCCAACAAAATATACCAGGGTCAGATATTGGTAGGCACCAAGGACCTACAATGGCACAAAGCGGCATTGGAGACGAAAGTTAACCGGGTCTCTACTTGAGAGTATGCGGGTCAAATGACCCGGGTCCTGGTTTCTAAAAAATCACTGTATATATAATATATATATATATATATATATATATATATATATATATATATATATAATGATAGTTAGATACATAGATCCACATATTAATATAGGTCTACATGCCTGTTTTACACACACACACACACCCCCTAGTGTCAGTAATCACTGTGACAGTTTAAGCTAATAGGACAGTTACATGCGGATTATTCTGTGACCTTTACCGGACGGCCAACACAACAGTTACCTATACCAAAAGTCGACCTATTACAAACGAGGAACCATATCCTCAATATGGAACAGCCACAGCAAACCTAATAGTAATACATAGTCAATCAGTGATAGGATTGATAGTAGACTGCGGACATACTGTTATAGCGGGGGTGGGGGGGGGGGGGAGGTAGGAGGATTGATGAGGCATTACGCTCACAGTACGAGAAAAGTGGCTGCTCTAGACTGGGGCCACTTTCATACATGTTGTATTCAACGACCTGCGATTTCTTCGCATTGTGCCCGAGTGCCGATTTCACCCGCCCCAAGAACGTAAAGCCACCAAACCCGTTCCCCCTTTATTTACCCAGTTGCCCCCATATAATTTAATTATAACCCACTTCATTAGGCGAAGCTTCATTAGCGGAGCAGCCAGGAGCCGAGTGAACACGGGGCAGTGTCCATATTCGGCCAATATCTGGTCAAATCGACGTCCGTGTATATTAAATATCGGGCCGAGAGAACAATGAGAATAACAATACCGATTGTGTCTGGGTGGGGTAGTGGTGTCTATACGAACGAACAAACAAACAAACAAACAAACAAACAAACAAACAAACAAACAAACAAACAAACAAACAAACAAACAAACAAACAAACAAACAAAACAGTCAACACCATTCACTAGTTCCATCATCTATCTATCATCACCCGATGCCACTTAAAGTCATCTTTGTTTTGTTTTTCGGGGAGTATCCCCTGACTGTCGCTTATTTAGCACACAGCCTGCCTCTATGTTGGAGTGGCTGAGACCACGGAGGTGCCCCAATAAAAGTAGAGGTGTCGAGATTCTGAATGGTGACGCTTAAGCAGTGGTTGTGTTAGCAGATGATATAAGATAAACGAATCAAATTAAAAGTAACAAAACTGGATCAAAACGCCAACACCCGTCCTCCCATACACGTCGAGTCAGCTAAATTACTCAAACAATGACATCCGTCTGTGGATGTGATCAGGGAAAAACAAAGCCCAGAAAAAAAAAGACAACGAACGTGAGGATGGCAGTTCCTTCCAGTAATAATAAACACTCCCACCCACCTCTCCCGGGCTGGTTTAAATACCTTTCAGAAGAAAAACTCATTTCACTTCGAGGTAGAAAGTGAAAGAATTAGCTCATTTTATGCTAACATCACGAATCTCATCCAGGGTTAAGTTATTACATTACATTATTATTATTACAGAATTATTGTAATTATGATATTAAGTCAGTCTTGTCTGTTTGAGATAACTATTTAACATTTGTCTGGATATATATATATATATATATATATATATATATATATATAATACACAAACACACACACACAACAATTCATGAAAATCCAGTAGTTTTAATATGTTTTAAGTATGGACAGTGTTTAAGTTTGCCTCTCAGAGAAAATTTGAATATATTAATATAATGATTGATCTTTAAATAACAATATTGTGCGGACGTGTTCCTGATACCAGCCGCTTTACTATAGCCCAGTGAAGTTGCATTTTAATATTTCTGATTCCAGTAAATTTTCACAAATACCGAAGCAGATTAGCGATGAGGAATGGCCATTGACTAAGTAATGCACTGATCAGAACGGTGTTTATTCATTACGATAATGAGCTGTCACCCCATATAGAATGTTGTGCAGATGGGGGAAAATTATGTGATGATTCTTGATCTGTTAAATGCATTCACACATGTACACTTTTGATCCCTCCCCTCCCCGATATTCTAAATGGGCATGCACTGCTTGTCGTGACGATTCTTCATAGCAAAAATGTTGACCCGGAAACATGAGAAAAATGGACATATGGAAAAAGCCGTGTGTTTGCGTATGCTCGTCAACATCCACCCTCCCCTCCGGCCACACGGCATATACACACATACGCCCACACACCGGAAGATAGTAACAAAACACGGGTGGCCATGACACCGACCACGTGACCCAGATGCATGACACGGCATACTATAATCAAGCGGAACAGGATGTAGTCTGCTGATCACATTATGTCCAACACGATCTCTGCCCACTTACCTGACACATTAGGTAGGACACGAAGCCTAACACAGTGTTTGTTATTGGCCAGGAAAACCGACTAACGGTTATTGTGAATAGAACAATAAACGGGTAGAGATCCAGTTACTTAGAGAAGACATCAGACAAACTCCGGACCCTTTTTTTTTTTCACAAACAACTACTCAGTGTGCCTGGCTCGGAACACCGCGTTTCTGGTGCAGCCAGATGATGACCGATTGATGTTTTACCGCACCCTTTGGGCTAAATGGGCCGAGCGACCGCCAAAGGCAATGAAACGAAGTCAAAGATGAAACACCCTTCAGATTTGCCCACGCCGAGATTCGAACACGACACACTACCACTAGACCACGGAAGCGCCCTCTGGTGCAGCAAGAACATGCCATCATGATGGCTCATTTAAATCGCCAATCCATTTGCAAACAAATGATTACGCCAGATTTCTTGAAACTATCTCCTGTGCCTTTACGCTGTTTCATCTGATAATCTCATTTTACTAGGCAGTAGATATATGTCCCAGATGTGATTAGTTCCGAGGTTAAACAAAACACTGTCTCAAGTCTACCAACATAAATATATTGAAATATATATATATATATATATATATATATATATACATTATTATACTTTTATCTATATGTTTGTGTATCTGTCTACTTATTCGTCAAGCAATTCATCATTCTACCAAAGCATTTACTTATCAATCTAGCTATTTAAATACTTGTCTAAGTAGATATGTATTATGTGTCAATCCATCCATCTGTCTATCCACCCAACAATCATTCAATCAATCCATTGTCTTGTTATCCATCAATCCATTTATCTATCTAACTGGAACTAAATACCAATGCCGAACACTTCAGGGATGTACCGATTCCTATAAAGCTAGAGACAGCAGCTCACTCATCCATCAAAGATTAATTTCTCATAAATACTCAATATTGACCAATGGTGCTTCTCCCTGTCACCACCTCCGTGTCTGTTTAGGTGACAGTGCCGTCAAATCCAGACCAAGAGTATATTGATATTATGAGTTAGACATCCCAGGATGGTAATTTCTCCGCAGATAACAAAGACTGCAGGCCAGCTGCCTACAGACGTCTCGTTATCCCAGCCGTCCTGTATACACAGGCACCATCAGCAGCAGCCACAGGCTTTGGGAGAATGGTTAGAATTCTCCGGACAACCACGGGTTCCTTTATCTAGATATGTTATGCCCCAAGGTGACATGATTCAAGCATTAATCTGGATCAGAAATCTCTTAGCTCAAACTCATCGTTCACGTGCCATAAGAGAACACACACACACACGCACACACACAGAGCCTCAATTTTGAAATGGTGAAAGCTGAGACTCGACGATTCTGGTAGAACCATGCATGCAGTAGCATTAAATGGCACAGTCACTTCTGTTTAATAGGTAAAGAGCTCTCTCCAGCTCACCGGTTGAAGTCACCGGTGAACTTAAAAAACACCTACCACTCACTTCCTGGTTGATTCACTTACGTAACCTGGACTATTATTTAAAGGTTCTGAGTTGTCGGTGGAAACAATTTAGTTTTTCAGCATTTGCCAAGTCAAAACTGAACTCAGGTACTAACTTGAATAAATGTGACTTGAAGTAAAACTGAAATATCAATATGTATTAGCCCTCATTCAAATAAAATAAACTGTTGACCAGCAATGGTGGCAATAACGACAAGTAAGTTGATAACATAACATCAACAACACCCTGTCTGATTAAAATCTGTATAGAAAAGAGCAAGATAACCCCCTTGCTAAGTGGTGTGCCATGAAGTTAGCAGTTCACAGAGTAAACCAGATGTTAAACTGCTTCACAAAATGCTTTCCGGTTGGCATATTAGCAGGCTCTATGGTGGTAGAGAGAGGACAGATATCGCGGCATGTTTATTTATCCAGTTGGGTGAGTTAAATCAACTAAATCCTGGCTAACTACTAATTGTTGTTCTGGACATCAAACAGGAATCATTTCAATTCTTCCCGCCATAATTTGAAATGGAGTATCATATAAACCTAAGGTCCGGACTTTAAAGAAAACTTGGAAAGTGCTCAGGCTGTCACATTTTTACAGTACTTACAGTAACATAGCGGGAAGAGTAATGTCTTAAGTGCACTTGGAAGCATGGAGAATGACAAACGTTTAGTGGCTTCATGGTTAGCATTCATACAAATCAATATTATGATCCAGACGATAAGGATACAAACTGTAATAGGATATTACAGATCCAGAGTAACCTGAACAACAAAGCGCGCAGTGGAGAAAGTCATAATGCACTTCAATCTACTCTACAAGAGTTCACAAGATTGATTAACCATATGTATGACTATACTGTCAGATAATGAATGGTTCTCAACTATTTCAAATAATTCACTGGAAGGAGTCGGGACAATATAGAATGGCATAAATTGAAAATATAGTTACATTGTTTTAATTAAGAATATATTTTAGTCTTAAAACTGAAAATTTATCAAATAACTGATGCATTTTAATAATAAATTGTACTATGGTGTAAAGACAGTACACTATTAATGCACTTTAGGTCAATACGAAATGGGCTTATGGTAATGTATACACTGGTAGCTGAAAGAACTAAGCATCAATATTAAGAACAATTATACAAACAGTTAACTAACACTATTTTATGGGGACCTAATAAATTTAAGGCCACATTACAACATAATGTGAAAAATATACGTCAACCAAAACATGATTATTGTAGGGGAGACTTAAACCTCTGACGGTATTTTCATAGTGAATTAAATGGTTTATACATAAAGAAGTCCATATAACAGTATATAATACAACATGTAATTGTTAATGGTGGATGAGGATCCACCTCAAGCTAGAAATTACATGAATGAATATTTGATAATTAATTTATTACTTGTTTCTGTGATAATTTAAAACATTTCTGTAAAAATGATATTATTTATTAATATTTAGATGTTTTGGGATGTAAATGAATTATATCTACTTAAAAATTGTCTCTAATTGATAAATATTTTACAATAGTAAGAATACCTAATATAATGAAGAAATAAAGATTTAGAACAGTGCTGAAAATAAAGGAGATTCTTCTAAGGCAACTACTAAATTTTCATCCTACCCTGAAATATATAACTCCTTACTGAGACGGTAAATAAGATTAATTCTAGCCATTTTATATATTAAATTTACTAGAACATTAACTTTCGTAAACACTAAATACATTACAATATGTCCAGGTATAGACACAGATGTAGGATATTATCAGCCATGTTCTTGTCCAGACATAATCACCTGAATGTGTTTACAAAATGCTGTACACTGTGACTGGTCACACGTTTAAAAAAGGTTAATTACAGTTTGTTAACGGCTTTTTGAATCTAATGTAAAGATTGGGTTTTTTTATAGTAAAAAACAACCCTGGTGTACACACCTTTAATTTTCCAATTTGAAATGACTCTGAAGAGAGTCGTTTCTCTTTCGCTTCATCTCGTTTAACCTCTAGAGATCTACTGGTCAATCTAGCATACAAACACGATCTAGCATACAAACATGTGACCATGGAACATCAACATTTCACTTTTTATTAGAGTAAGATGTAGTGGATCCAGATGAGCATAGATAATATTGGACTGATAATGAATGATAGCGGGAAATAATTTACAAAAACTATCTATCCGCCATTTATGAGCAGAGTATGATACTTCCTATATCTGTTGTAATATATATATAAACATCAGCCCTATTCACCCTCGCTATTGTATTGATTGTAGGGTGTGTTTTATTTAAAGGTCCGGTTGTTTACTTCTATTAAAATGTAGTACGATTCAATAACATAACACACACATATATACACAGAGAGAGGGGGGTTGGGAGAGAGCGCACCCTGGTGCTTCCAGTACAAACTGGCTCAATTGGAGTTACACCAAGTGAACCCCTGTTAGCCGAAGACAAGGAGAACAGTTAGCCAAATCACAGATAATAGCCATGGACAACACACACGCGCGCGCGCGCCCACTGTAACAACTATGACCAAACTCTAAGCGCTATAGCGCACGGCGGCTTTCCACGCTTCACACCATTTGGTGCCAGTCTGAGAAAACACACCGCTAATTAACTAGTGGTCGGGACCGGACCACTGCACCAGGAGTGGCTACAGTCTGAGGATGTTTACCTCATACCTGGGACCAGTTTCCCACCAACTGATCCCGACAGGATCCACCCTCCACTCAAACAAAACAAATAAAGCAGACTTAAACTCCCCAGGCCGGACCCAGTGAAGCAGGTAAGATTAGCTATCCAGTAGTGAGTGGTTCTAGACGTGTCTGTTCTGATTACTAATAAAGCTCTAACTGCTAACAACTCGAGCCGCCAGGTTTACTACTGGAATATTTCCTCGGTAGACCGGTCAGTGATGGGACTATAACCCGTCAGTTTAGAGATAAACCGAGGACAAGTAGTATTGGGTAGCTGGCCAACTAACGGTAATTAGTACTTGTACTGTCTCTCTCTCACACACACACACCGGTGAGTTGGCGTGTATGAATATACTTGCCAATTATTAAAACTGCTGGTCTGCTGCTTACAGACTGACTAATCACCGACACGTAATAACCATGTATACATTTGTGAATGCATAGGTTATATATATGCACACACATACACACACACACACATTATAATCTCATATATAAACGTAGAGATAGTGGAGTGTGACACCTGAATTCATAGGAAATGCTGGTAATCCAGAATAACCCCTCTGATAAATCATCCAGATGACGTAACCAGGATGTCTGGTTATCTGTGCTAGTCCCTCTTTCAACCAATACAATACCCCCCCCCCAAATTCATAGAAATCTAGAATTTTGCAAATACACCTAATGTGACCTATGCACCAGTTGGTGGTTCCAAACGTGTCCGCTCTTCTGATAACACAACACTGTTGTTACCAGTAACCATATCAGACTCACTCCCACACCAGTATTATGTCATAATGATCCGGGCTTTTTTTGGTTCAGAGTAAACATCTAGAAATTAATTTAATTAACAACACAAGATCAAAGATCCTGTGATATGACATCAGTCTATTCAAGATCAGCAAAGCATAAACAAATGGATCTACACCCAGATCAGACGTAGATTTTACCGATGGTAAAGCAATTATCAGGCCTCGGAGAAATGCTTCTTCAGCCCGATCGTAGCTCATGTAGGTAAATATTTAATCACTACACGGAAAAGGGTTTGCCAACCGGGGCCCAACAATTAGCAGTTATACTTGTACCAATAGTATTAACAGCAGACACATACAGACGTAATATAGTAAACAGTGAATAGAAGATCCGAGAATTATTACTTTATTTGTAGTATTCATCCCTCCTCCCACTCACGACATTGGTTACCCTTCATAAACGGTTTCCATAGAAAATAAGTTGTTAGTGTAGCGACTGTCCAATTCGTTCATCCCGTTAGTCAATTGTTGACCCAAGTTATACAATTATAGGTTCTCAGTTATCATTGGTCACACAATACTACTGGAAACAGTGGTCCAATTTTGTTTATATTATTTGATGTAAATAATTAGAACTAGGCCATATAACTTGTGACAGTATTCATGAATCTATGCATGCACTGGTGGTGTGTGTTCGTACTTGATAAAAAGCAATAACTATGTCTTTACATCAGTAGTGACTAATAATTGTTGTTGAAATTTAGTGTAGAGATCCCTGGCTGTCGCCTATCGGGCACAGCGACCCGGTGTTGATTATTGTTGCGATTTTCTAACATTATTGTTGCCGGTTGGGTCTATAGGGGGTCTTTCAGGAGAAGCGGGATGATGTTGTCTGGTCGAAATGTTGTTGTTCTAATGATCAATGCTGCTAGATCTGAGAATTTGAAGTCTTCGGGGAGGCGATGACTTCTCGGTTTTCGTCAATACTGGGGATGCCCTGGACAGCTAAGCAGATAATGTATGAGGCTTTATGATCATTGGCATTGAGGGTGATGACAGACGGGTGAACTTCCGTGTGTATGTTAAGAAACGTAGTTGTCCTAGTTGGATGTCGGCCAACTTATTGTTAAGGAAGTTCTGTTTGGATAATGTGGTGGTCTGGTACCAGACCTTTGAAAATGATGTGTGGTTTGTGTAGGTTGAGTCAAGTTGGTTGAAGATGAATCTACCGAAGAGAATTGGTTGAATATGCCAGGGGCGCGTTCATCATGTTTGACAACTTCTAGGCCCGTGGCTTCGTTCACTAGTCTGTCACTGCTCCAGAGGCTTACGTGATTTGGAACTCAGTGAGGAAATATTTCAATTCTACGTTACCTAAGCGTTGATGCCGCAATGAAGATTTCTGAAATCACGAGTGACGAATACACGTTGGTCGATAAATGAGACCCATTAAAATATGAGCATACTTTAACACTTGAAAATAATTGTAGAAACTAAAATATTTTGCAATGGTTCATTTACTGCTTTCGTTGATTTAAGACAGTCGAAACGTGTATTTCGGTGTTGGACTTCAAAACGGCACTATATTATTGATGTTACTATGTTTGTTGTGTCTTGTAAATAGGATATATGAACTAGTCTTTTTTGGACTTAAGGTCAGACCTCCAGCAGTAAAGATCACCTACCTAGTCCAAAGGGTGGTCCCGCAAGAGGTTTCATCGGATACATTATAGACTATCCTTCCTAACACACAGACACACACACACACAGCAGGATACTACACAACAATAATCATCACTTATATTAAGGCAACAGGCAATAATCTATCATCAAATGATACTTGGATAAATGGTTCTGCTGTGTGACCAGCAGCATACAACCCGAAAACTAACTCAACCGACCTCCTCTAATATAACAGACATATAAACTAACTATGATCGTGACCAGACAAATGCCTGTGTACTCGTATCCTGCTTATTTTCCCTACAAGTACTAAAGTAAAACAAGGCATACATAACTGGGCTCATACAACGGCTGACCATAGTGTAGCAAATGCTATTCTTCTCTCTTCCTGTCCGGAGACAGATGCTGGTTCATCATTCAGGGCTAATCCCATCAATGATGGTTTATTTCAATTTTGTCATCTGTAACCAGACATCGGGTCAATTCAGTTCCTGAAATGGAACTGATTATTTAAAAAAATGGAATTGAAGTTTCCTAGAAAGAAATTAAATCCACAAATTAATTTACCATTTAATTTTTTAAATCAGAAATATTTCTTCTATGACAATTCTACTTGTAATATAAACTACTTGCAGTAGGTACTCGGAGTACCTGCTCATGGTAAAAAGTAGTAGGGAAAAAATGAGTCAGTAAAAAAACCGAATTGATACATTTAGAATTGAAAAATTTGATGTGGAATTGACTGTCTGCAATGCCAACGGTACCACAAATCACCAAACCAATACAAATACAATATTCCTGACCACCAATGGAGTGTTTTAATGTGCATGCCTCTCACATTTAAAATATGAATATCCCAATACGATAATTGCCGTACTTATTGTATTTAACACCATCTAATTGGTACCACTGATTGCAACTAAAGAAAAGGTTTTATTACGGTTTTATGTAGTCCACATTTCAGTTCTAGAGCTCTATATATTCTAAACCCTTCTCCAGTACTACTACTATGCTGGTGTGTACATAACACACTGTCAACTAACCACAAGTTTGGCATGCATCACACTTTTTCTTTAACTGTCAGTACAGTTCATGGCCATAATAACAATTAGCTTTAGCCTGTAGTATCTCTTATTTCCACTCGCAGTGGTCTACAGTAAGAGTAATGCTTCTGGAAAATATTCACCATTTACAAGTCCAACTATAAAGACGACACAAGAAACAGTACATCTCATTAAATGATACCACAGGCCACCTGTTAGTCACTGGTATCATTTATTAACTAGTGTGGTTATGTAACTTATGTTCCTGTCCACAGACCCCAGACAGTAAAATATGGCAGTCTGCTTAACAGTGAATACCCACTTATGCTACTTAAATTTAGGTACAAAACAAATATTACACCCAACCACTATCTTTCTGAACTCAAAATACTTCATAAGATCAGTAGAAAACAAAACAAAGATAGCAGATATTTCTCCATCAAATTTGAAATGGTATACTTTTAATTCACATTAAAATGTTTTCATCACAAATGAATTCAAAATTTAGAACTGATAAATTCAGGCATGACAGTGGTCTCTGAAAATCTCCCCTGAAAAGTAAGAAAAAAACCCATAGCAAAATGAGCCACAAACAGCAGGGTGCTATAACCCCCCCCCAAGCAATTTTTTTCAATCCACCATTTTGATCCACTCCTCATTTAAAAAATATTTACCTTCGAGCTCTGGAAAACTCCTGCAATCTCACATCCCTGTAAATTTGAACAAGGATACTTAATATTGAGCTGAATTAATTAAAGTCCACAAGATAACTCTTCATTTAACCATCTAAGTTGAATCCTGTATGTTGAAAGTTGAGTGGAATTGTTTAACCTCTTCACTGGTCACATGCAGCCTCGGGACATCTGATGAGGGGCAACTCCGTAAGGAAACAAATCCCACAAACACAGGTGTGAGCCATATTCGAACCCATAACCTTGAGGTTTTGTTTGTTGAAAGCATTTCTAATAGATCCTAAATGGAATCATATTTGTCATAACCGATTCCTCTGGTGTAATGTTTCACGAAGTGATCAACAGATGATTAAGAGCCAAAAATGTTTGGTAATATTTGATATAAACTAAACTAGAACTAACAAAAGGAACAGACTTTAGACTTTTAGTGAGTGAGTGATTATGGTATATTGACACATTGGAAACATTCATTTGTCAACATACATGAACTGAGTTCTTTAACCTTGGTGCTGGTCACACGTGGGACATGCCATGATCAGGCAGCTGTCAAGAAGGAAAATAACTCTGACAAACACAGACATGAGCTGGATTCATAACCACAACCTGGAGGTTTGCAGCACAACGTTCTAACAACTGTGGCACCTAAATACTATATATATAGAATCAGCGGTGCCTCTGTGGTCTAGTTGGTAGCGCGTTGGACCACAGATCACTACCTCCTGAGTTCGAATCTCGGTGTGGGCATATCTGAAGGATGTTTCATTACTTTCGCTCGGCCCATTTAGCCTACTATGTGCACAAAAGTGGCTGTAAAACATTATCATCAGAATCACCCTCAGAGAACAATAGATCACAATGCTACAATATCGCATTGATAAAACTTAGAATGGCTGAAGTAATCTATTATCTGCCATATAATACTTCATCTACATCTGTTGAACAATGGTCATTTTATGCCTGCTTGCCTTAATCACAGCCCAAATGCCTACAGTCAAGATAGGAATTCCCAGAATCACAGTTAAATTGTCCCCATTATAAACTGCCCCATGGCTGAATGTACCAAATGTAGATGAAACGTACTACCAGGTGGTTGTAGTCAAGTACTCAGTGTACTCTCATAACGTACAACTAATTTGTTGGTAATCTAAACTAAGTCTACCATACTGTTATTGTAGATTTCACAGAACTGTTTTTTTTTTGTGTGTGGCTAATCTAGTTTTTGTAAAAAGTTATTTCCTAAGAAATCTGCCAACATTTAGTTAGGTTTCAAAGATAATTAGTCTTAAAGAAGTTAATAACCAACAAAGTGAATAATAATGGCCCAATGTTACAAAACCTGTTCATAGAAAATTATATGTTTCTGGTAGTTACTGCAATTTTCACTTTAAAAGGACTAATATTTGAATGGACAAACACAAGCCCATTCCTTAACAGTACAGCCAGTGCATTTGAACATGTACGTAAACTGACATCGCTTCAGGTGATCGTATTAATACAATTGAGCAAATTCAGTTGCACAACCACACTGTCAAATGGATGTACAGCACTATTGGTGAAATAATGTTATATTTCTGTGTATATTCTATTCAGATGCACAGCACACAATACATACTATGCTGTGGCAACCCTGGGTAACCCCATAGCACAATGTACATCAGAATTGTCCAGTGTTACTTGTAGATCTACCTAGGCTATGCCTATGGGTTGTTTCATCTGATGATCTGATCAAAGAGGTAGTCTTCCTCTCATCAAAATGACTATGTCACAGACGTGAAGAATACCCGGCTACTAAATAAATCACTCACTCACCATGTCTGTATATGATCTAGTATTCAGTAAAATCAGATTCCAAACACAGCATGAACTATTTGTGATTTATATTACATATGACAATCAAGTTGGGGGGGGCTGTTCAACTTACCTATCAGGGAATGACTTTCTCCACCAATCAGCGGCGTCGCTCTTTGTAATTCTAAAGCCATCACCTATGAACGTCCCGTTGGGGAAGAGTGCCTTAAGTTCGGCGAGCATGTGTGAAAAGACGAGAGACAGTTTGGTCAGGTTTCTGCGATAGTGCGACGTTTCCAGGTACATTTTCTCTTTGCCATCCTTGAACAGTTTGATGGTCTTCTTGCACTTGTTCATAAGATTCTCCAGGAAGATCTTGAAGAACTCGTTTTCGCTCAGCACGTGCAGCCGATCTTCGTACTTGGAGTGTATAAACTTCAGGTGCTGGTAAGTGTCAGGCAGTATGTCCAGCACGTAAGGGGGTGAATTTTTCAGATTCATTTTGTGATTCTGACATAACTTCACTACCCTGTCCATAAGCTTCCATGATTTCTCTATGGATTTCTCGATTACTCCCTTGCCGGGATTAACTGCGTCGGCAAGAACCACGTGTAACCTGCTGAATATTCCACCGAGATTTTTCGACTGGCTAGAAGCATTACGCGAACTCCTATTGCCGTGGCCTCCTCCAGTCGCCATTTTGGAACAAATCTCTTCCTTGTCTATGACTAGTTTGATCGTGTGGGGGCGTACCAGTTTGTCGTCTGCAGTAGGGGCTCTATAGGGGTGGTACCATTGTTGAATATAACCAAGTAGATATATTTCAATTTCAAACAAACGTTAACATCATCGTATAAGATTATTATATGATTTCCAATATTTGTTTGCGATTAGACGCTGACAGTCGCAAATAATCATAATGAAGGATTTTAATATTATTCTAACGGCTGATTAAACGAAAACCCCCTTTAATACCTACATGTACTGAGGACATAATATTGACTCAGTATATACACATGCAATCTCCCGTTTTATATAACTCATAGGTTTAACAAATGACAATACGGTTAAGGCACCTAGAAAGATGCTCTATATTAAATAGTAAACGGTTGCAGATTTTGCGACTTTCATTTTGACAGTTCGTTCTCACTTTCTACACTCACTCACACACGTCATTTTGTCAACATGGCGGATTCAGAGGAGGATACAAGCTGGTAATTGTCATTAACAGTTTGTTTACGACTGTTGTTCAGACGCTTCATTATAGTGTGATTGTTTGTTTTGAAGTTAAGGGCTTCCATGTGTACTGATTTAAAAAACAAAATTAGCCACTGGTACCATATTTTATATTTCTCATTTTCTATATGAGTGTATCTGGCTGATTATTCGCCGTCAAGCTGACAAGCGTTATCGACTATGATCAGTGGCTATGCCTATGGCCACTTATCCGATTTTTATCGTGAGATACTGGGACAGACTCGGAAATGACAGATTATCACACAAGCTAATAAAACAATATAGCCACCTAGTTACATTCAATTACTGTAACTATCCTGTTCAGTGTTCCAATAATGACTATCTGAGTAGCAGTGGCCCTGAGTGAGTGGGAATTGGAGACTTTGCAATGTTTAATGAATTTGGTTGGTTGCTAGACAGCTTGGCCCAAGTGACAACTCGGGCCAGACAGCCCGACCCTGGGCTGAGATGTTTTCGACAACTCAGCCTCCTTATGAGACAGGTTGGCCCAATGATAAATAATACCATGAAGGTGTGTTGTAATAATACACAACATCGAATCAGTTGGGCTGAGCTAGCATCAGTGTTATGAGTATGTTAATAATGTAAATAGTTCACGTCATGTTGTTTTAATGGCATCAAATAAATTTTGGGTTTGTATTCATACTTTGTGCTGCAGACTAAATAATATTTACAGTTTCTGAATAATGAATATATACAGACACTTCACATTTTAATATCTCTTACAAATGTCAAAGTTAACACCTATATATGTGCACTACCAAAATGGCTAATAGTAATACTCATATATTTATTCTTGAAATCTAGCAGATATTTAAAGCAATTAGTATATAGTAAACAATACAGTGATCCTGCTATGTCCAGGAACTGGACTATTCACCCTCAATTATATTCGCCTTGCAGTTAATTTTGCTTGTGTATAAGCCAATGCAAGCAAATGGCCACCAAGCTGTTAACACAAATACACACACACATATATATATATATATTTCGTCATCATCACTAACTCCATTGAACATTTGTTATATTTGTTCATGTGTCAGCATGTCATCATACATCTCGCCTTCTTCGTCAGGGTCAATTTAATCCCAGGCCATTTTCACCCACTGTGTGACGATAGGTAAAGGCCACTTCAGGTTGTCTGCTGCTGTGCATTCGTTTCCGTAATGTTTTGTTGTTCGGGGAGAATCCCCAGGCTGTCACTTATGTGGCACAGTGGAAATATCCTCCCCCACCACTCACCGGGGACCATTCCGGAAAGATGAAGCCAAAATAACCCCAGGGTGATCACTCCCAGAGTGTTTTACGTCTTCAGGGGGTTTTTAATGTCCCCCTTTATTTAAAATAATTTAGTGGAGACGGCAGCGCCATTTAACATGGTCAGCCACTCACGATGTTGTGAGCTGAGAAATTAATCTCTGGAAAGTTTTGACCTCTTGCGGAGTTTGAACCTGTGACCGTTGGCAACAAGTGCTGGGTGCTTAACCGCTAGGCCACCAGAGTTTCTGTAATGCTGTTTGAAGTAGTATTTCCCCAGATATGGCGCCAGAATACCTGTGTGAACTGGTTTCCATTAGAAAGTTATCCCGAAAACTCAGGTCATCCAGTCAGATACTATTGCAGGTGCCAGTGTCTCGGCTCAAGTCATATGGTGATTGTGCGTTTAGTGTTGCAGCCCCCACTTTGTGGAATAGGTTGCCGACAAATATTAGAAATGCATCGTCTCTTGGAAATTTTAAGTCTCTTCTAAAAACACACCTATTTAAGGTCGCTTTCACAGATAAATAATTATTATCTTTTAAATCATTACAGGGTTTTTACAGACATTATTTGGGGTATTATTAAATTACATATTATTTGTACAGCGCCTTTGAATGGCTACTGCTAGTAAGGGCGCTTTATTAAATATACCTTATTATTATTATTATTATTTCCATGTGTCAGCTTTAGAAGTAATTAACACTTTGTTTGCTGCAATCGTTTTCCTTTGATGTGGCTTCTATGGTCATTCTTTGTGGCCTCATTTGCCATTCCATTCAGTTACACATGCTTACACATTTGAATAGTGATGACACGTCTTAGACTTAGATAGACCAAACATTAAATCTGGCTCTAAGAGTTTATGGAGGTGGCCGTATTGGTAATAGTGTGTATTGGTAAAACAGATTAATTGCGATCCAGATCATTTGACACCTCTAGGTAATAAATCATGTGCTGGCTGTTTCCAGCCGGCCTTGGTACCAGTGACCAGTCTGATCCTGACTACATTACCCATAAATTATTACTTGACAACAGGCCGACACCATGACACCACGCTACTCACTGGCAGTTATCACGATTAAGTTTGGCTTCAAGAGACAACAGCGAAAACACACCTAATTAATTTGTTTGATGTTCATGTATTCATAATTAATGTTGTAAAACAATATTATTGTATTTTCCCCTAAATTATGCTAAATATTACCTTCCCTTTTAGTCTGACCCGTGTATAAGCTGCTTTTGGTGGCGATTTTGTGGTATCAAAAGTGCGGCCTATACATGAGTGTATGCGGTATACAATTTATTACCACATAGTTAAAATACAATTTATTACCAAATAAAAAAATAGATTGTGACAAGACCTATACAATATATACTGGTATACAGCAGAAGTTTAAATCCATGTGCATGGTTTGTAGACCTTGTTGACCTCACAGAGTAGCTCCTTTCCATCCAATTTGTTCACAACTTAATCATCCCACAATGTAAAATTCTTTGTCTGCTGATTTATATTTTTTAAGCATTGCATCTGTTTTAATTTTTTGTCAGCAATCAACAGTGCTTGCACATCCACTAAGCTGGCCTCTTGGTGGAGCAAGTTGACTAGCTGGTTGATTACATGTAAGATGGCAAGTTAAACATGTAATCCAGGAAATATTAACATGATTACTCGATTTCATGTTAAAATGTCATATTGGAACCCATCTGTTACAGGTATTGTGTTGATAACAGATGAATGTGACTTGAAAGACTCTTTGTACTGCGTGCATGGTTCAAATTAGATATGGTATCTCATATAATTAAGCAGCTAGTCAGCCAGTAACTGTGTGTATGAAGTCTGTTGCCAGTTGACCAAAAAAAGTTTCATTTTGTAATTTTGTTTCAGTTAAGGAAAATTCTGTTGGCAGTGGTTTGTACAGATTCTTAAAGCTTGGGGGCAACTATTTATCACAAAAAGAATGCACAACATTTCATTTTTTTTGGTTCTTTTCACAGGATGCTGCACCTAGAGACGGCTCTTATCGATGATGACTGTGACTTCTCAACAATCAGAGCCCTATGTAAGGGAAGGCCTGTTCCAGATCACATACGTGCTGAAGTGTGGCAAGTAAGCAGAATAACCCCCCATCAGTTTATAGATGATTGCAGCTGATAGTTACAGTTGCCAATAGACGATTTCTGTAAAGACTGCACCACATCTGGGAGAGATTTGTTTCCAGGTCACGTTCCACAGCGGTCACCATAAGCTTCGGCATTTTTGTGCGAAATCATTAGTGTTTGTTATCTTGAACAGTCTGACAAAATTATTGTTTTTAACATATCACCGAGGACACTGACTGGTTCAGATGCGATTGACTTGTCTGTTACTGTTCCCAACTAGATGACTCAATTTTAATAACATCCTGTATCCCGTCAGATTTATTTGCCATTGTTTATAGTTTGTACATTTTAGTTTACAACATTGGGCGCTTGTTTTTCACCACTTTTATCCGAACCTTCTCATAACTGAATAATTAGTTAACAGTAGTTTCATAATGCATTATACTTCAATTATAGGAAGTGATATATAGCACTGTAAAGCCAGTTTGAAAAGGTTGTAAATTTTTTACTTAGATAGCCATTTAGCAAATGAATATTCAGTAAACTGTTCTAAACAACAATAATTCTGTTAATTCCAAAGAACAGAAGTCTTGTATTGAAACTTGCACATCTAAGAAAATTATAATTCATATTTGATTTTAAATTATTCCTTATGAAACATTCTGATTTATTGTCATAGACACTGACGTGCAATGTGAATACCACTGTCTCACAGATGGCGATCTCTAGTAACGAAAGTTGTCTTTTCTTGATGTATAATTCTGTCTACTGTAAATACTCGCTGTTAAGTAGATTTTTTTGGGGAGGGAAAAGGGAGTTCTCAGAAGCACCTCGACTTATACGCATGTTATATTTCCTACCTGCTGAAGAAATGATGTTTTGGGCCATCCTTGACACACAATACTTTAGAATTAAACCCAATAAGAGCCAGAATTGAAACAAAATTGCCACATCGCTGCTTATTAATCCATTATTATTCAGTGAATAATGATTAATTTTCACCAAACTATTACATTGAATATTAACTACCATTAGTGTCTTTTAATTTCATCTCGAATTTTTTATTTTTTTAAATGAAAATTTTTTAAAAGACAAAATGGATGATAACTAACGATCCACAAACTTCTTCCCTGGAAAAGTGTGCATCATGGAACTACTGATCATGGGATTCACTATTTTCTAATACGTCATCAGTAGTCATTATAATTACAAGGCCAATGATTATTTTTAGATACAGGGTTTTCCAAACATGCCAGTCTTTACATAATAATACTTGATAGCCACGCTCCATTACTAACCGGTATGTCTGGATGATACACGATACAATAGAAATCACTGATCACAATTGTATACTGATAGACAGGACTGTGACAAGTTTATTAATTATATCATCAAAGCAGTTCTGAATGGAAATCAAAGGTAGTGGCAAACAGCTTTTGATCTTTTTGCAGACCTTAGGATGAAAATCCGTATCTATAGATCTATCCGCACAGGGGTTCGTACTGGATGGTGTACATCACTACTGCAGCCATTGGATGCATGCCTGAACAATCTGTTTACAGGTGAACGATTATTCATTAGATGACAGCTGCTGGTAACCTAAAGAGATCGTCAATTCCCCTGGTCATCGGGTTGGTGAAAACGGGGTGGGAGCGTATTTCGGAACAAACGGTGTTCTTAAGTGTGGTATTTCTAACAAGATGGATGGAACAGAAGATGATGCCCTGTATGAAGATTTTCTTGGTGAAGGTGTTGCTGAAACTGAGGATGTGGCAGACAATGACGGCTATGCTGATTATTATGAAGATTTTCCTGCTACACATGAGATTCTGGAATACAACTAGGCCAGCTTTTTTCGCGGCTGACGAAAATGATTCTGATTTTGAGGGATTTTGATTATATTAATAGACAGAAAAAACTGGCAAGCCAATACTTCAGATGTCGACATGGTGGACATATGCCAGAGGAAAACATTCCAGGGTCAAAAATGACCTAGACTTAACTACTAGGTCGACTAATACCACAGAATCATTAATTTACAAATAAATACATGTGTTGTTCCATGCCAGCTCACTGTGTACACTGCATCACTGACCTGTAAACTATAGTAGAACTTGGCTCACACTACACATTTATCATAGATATTGTCAGTTGCCTTCTTCTGTGACTCTCAAACTCTGTGGACACTGTATAGCATTGACCACTTGTAAAACCAAAATGTTATATTTATAGGAAATTTCACAGGTACAATCTACTATTTAGCTGGAAAAGAACAGGAGGGAACAATGTAGTGTAATGACTCTTGTAACGTATATAGGTTAACCAACGTGCATTAAAATAAATAAACATTTGTATTAGATTTCAGAATTTAATAATAAAGGATAGCTCTACGATGTACGCTTGTTGTATAGACAATAGTGTAAGACCAAAAACGTATTCGTTATTGTAAATCAGCCAGATAGACCGAGTTGTTTAATTTCAGGATAATGTTATTGAAAGTAACATGTCCTATGGTATTGTAGAAATTTCATATTGATGAAACAAGTTGCTGATTTTTTAGTGCATTGTATTTTTTTATTTAGCTTATTTACTGCTGATCTATCATTTGGGAATTGGCTGTGTGCTGGGATGACCAAAGCTGGGTACATGAAAAAATATTTGGTGGCAGTAATTATCACTAAAAGAAAAATTTCATTATTGCTTCATGTTTAGTAACAAGTGTAAAATGCTGTTCTGAGATATTGTTACAGCTTATATTTGTTTCAGCGTAAAAACTGGATTTTGTTGTTGTTAATTTAAACATTCTTGGCCCTCCTGAATAGAATAGTTGTATACTCCTACATTACCTGACACCCAGTGATTATCTAATTATAACAAACCATAATCATGATATCCGGTGTTTTCTTAATGTTGTTGTCAGTATTCAGGTAATCATATTCCTTACTTTTGTTTTACCAGGTTGTGAAATAAGCTCACAATTGGTATAATACAGTAAGGTTTTTGGCACTGCATTATCCTAATTACCATAAGTTAGGTAGAAGTTGACCTTGTGTAGAAGTTGAATTGTCTTTTTTTACCATTATAAAGGGTATTGCACCAAACCTGCATACAAGACGTATGGCAGATCATCATTTATCACGGAAACAAATCGTCACCCAAAACTGTTCATTACCTCTCCTTCCCTGTTCTTAGCTAAATATTAATTGTTAAGTATCATAAAAAAGAGTTGTTCATAAAATACGTATCAAACTGGCTGAAATATAATTCCTAGTCTAGTGATGAAATTAATACAAAAGCACCAGAGGTTGATATTGAATCCATCCAATTTAGAAGCCATGACAGTATTTGAGGGTTCCCCCCCCCCCACAAGAATACATACTATACACTCACCAGATGTAGAATAAATCTATGGCTATGATGAGTTTACATGTGAATTGTTCACAACAACTATGGTAATATACAAAATATGACACGTAGTTTAATTGTGCCGGTGGTTATGTTCTATGAAATAGGATATATCAGTGTACAGACCCCTGTTGGTGTTCATTTCTTTCGTTATCAGTCATGATAATTTGGTTTGTTCAGAAATAAATTCAATTAAATATTTTCCCTTTCCGTGTTCCTCATGCATGATTAGCTTTTTAAAATCTATATTCTGCGTTTATTGCTTATCTTAGTTAAGTCGTTTTAACGAAGTCAACTGTCTGTTTAAACAGAATTATTTTTATTTGCCATTGAGATTGATGGATGTGTATTGAATTTTATGACACATCAGCACAAACCTGACCATTTAGTGTCCTGGAGCATTTGGAATTTAATTAATGCGTCAGATATATAATAGAACATTCTTATAACTAGTTGGACTGAGCAAGTTCAGATATGTGTAAAGATCTCAATTTATCATTGAGAGATGTTACTGTTACCATTTATTTCATTAGTTTTGATAAGATTTCAGTTTTAATGTTTGGTAAATTTTGACTTTTTTTATAAATAAAAATTGATGAAAACTTTTTTTTTAAATATCTGTAATCTGTTTTGATTGCTTTTATATACCTTGGCAGATGTTCTCACACACACACACACACACACACACACACACACACACACACACTGCTATAAACACAATAACGACATTACATCATTTGTGGTTTATCATTTTCATGTTTCCGATTTTTCAGATTTGCTTGAATGTGAAAGACCGGAGCAATGCTTTGGCATCTTTTGATGAGTTGTACGACATGCCAGAACAAGACTTACTTAGAGAAGACTGTCACTCACTCGTAGGTAGGAATATCAACTTGTGCAAGTTATTCATTCCAGCGTATGGGATGGCTCGTCTATGAACGCAACACCTGACACGTTCTTCTTACAGTCGCTCTGTATCATTCTGTTCTTTGTTATAGATCAGATTGGCAATGATGAGGAAGAAAAGCTATCCGTCGCTTCTGACCTGGAGTCAATCCTGACTTTCTTCTGCAAGAGTCACGGCATTAGCTACCAAAGAAACAATGGTTGGCTTGAGATACTGCAGCCAATGCTGGCTCTGAAGCTGAGCAAGTCAGATTTATACAACTTGTTCTATGCATTTGTCAGCCGCTACATTCCCAGGTAACTATAACTACCATGGGATTTCCACTTTAACGTGTTGTCCTATCACTTTTACAGCCAAATGTTCAGAGAGTCCGATGTTTCAACAGTGTTTACAATCCCACTATCTCATTTAAACGATTACAGCTTTGATATAAATAATAATGAAATAATGAATTTGTTCCAAATATACTTATGCGTACATAACACTCAGTATTTCGAAATATGCCAATGTTATTAAGTACCAAAACAAAATCCAGTCTCATTTATTTATTAAATAACCATTAATAATGGACTGTATATAAATCTGTTAGCATGCTTTTCTTTATGCATACTGACAAAATAACAGCACACAGACACAAATGACATGTGGTGGAGTCTAAAACTTACTTTCATAAATTAAGATCACTAAGATTCTCTCGTACATGGCACAGAAGAAGTCAATAATTGCATTGCAATCATGCTGCTGAAATTCCAAACTTGATCATGCTGGCGTGTTTAGCTTTTGCGGTTGCTGTGCACACTGCTAATGTGGAAGGTGTTTTTTCTGCTCAAAAAGCCCGGGAAGGTCTCCTCACAAACAGATTATACAGTTCCAGCTTGAATGCAATTGCTGTCATCGAGCTCGAAGGTCCCCATTGGATGGATTTTAATTACATTGCATCCCTGCAAGCATTCAGGAGGGAAAGGACTGAAGTCTTCAAAACTTGTTATTAATTTCAGCGATGCTTATCATAATTATTATTATCAGGCTTAGAAATCAAACTTGATGAAAAGGTTCAATCATTAAAAGATTAATGTATATAAATTTTGAATTCTTTGGACTTCATTAAAACTTAAAGGAATATCCTTTCCATTGAGCATTTTTATAACAAAATTGAAAATGAATAAGTTTAATATTCATGGTTTCAAGATTTGTGGTGTACATACATTATGCTAGATCATCGATGTAAAATGAGATCCTAGAGATTTGTGGATCTCAGCATACTTATTGTCTTACATTCACATATAAAAATGGCATCACGTATCTGTTCCATTAATCAAGTGTCCAAATATTCCTGGTAAATATTGATTGGATCCTGGAAAAGTAGATATTTTAATAAATATATGTCCTGGAAACTCCTGGAAAACCATATATGTGGAAGTGTATGAACCCTGTACTTATATAAATGTTTTTATTTAGTCGTTATATCAGTATTATATATATATGTAATTGAGTGAATAAAGATGACGTAACACATTCATGTTTGTGTGATATACATTGTATTCATAATTGTATTTAATACTTAATGTAATCATAATCAGTATATTCTGAAGTAATCATAATCATAATTGATTACATTGGTCCTGTAATCGCCCCATGCCTTCACTGTAAACAAATACACATCAACACATTTTGCCCACATTATTTTATTAATACAATTTCTCAATTTTGCAATATCATGCTATATTGTATTTCAGAGATTGTAATAAAAATGGAAAGCCCTTCCATCTATTTCGTCTGCTGCTTCAGTATCACGATCCAGAACTCTGTTCATTCCTGGACACAAGGAAAATAGCACCAGATACCTATGCCATATCGTGGGTTAGTATTGCTTAGAATGGTGAACTTTTGAAAATGAACTCTTTATGGTTAATTTAACTTCACATTCTATGATAAATGGTGTGCAGTTTATTCGACGTAATTGACTTTCAGTTCCGGAGTTTGTTCGCTTCCCAATGTGACCTGAAGGTGATTCTAAATATGTGGGATGTTTATCTACAACACACCGACCCATTCCTAGCGTTTTTCTTGACCCTTGTTATTCTAGTCAATGCCAAGTAAGTAGGTTGTATTTAAAGTAAACACCGTTATGTTTACAGTGAAAGTGACTCACAATAACTATAACATGACAGATGCTGAAGAAGTAGAAACCCTGGAGAGACTTACTTTCTAAAATACAGAAATACAAACTGTCATGTCTTATAGCTATATAGGTGATCATAATTTGTCAGGATTGATCTGTAATGTGGAATTGTAATGTTTATTGTTATTAACCCACCACTGATGAACTGTTGGTGTGAATGGTAGACTGTATTATAATATTGCATGTTAGAGACATGTGCTGTATCTAAGTTCGTCTATTGCTTGTCTTCATGTTCCATGGTAAATTTTTCAGGGAGCAGTTGATAACAATGAAGGATGCCAGCAAACATGAAATTATTGGTGAGTCCTTATACATATATATGTGAGTGATAATTTCTGGGGGATTTGCTTGACTAGTGTTAAATTCCTTCGGTCCTGTAAACTCCTTACTATGTTTGGATGTTTCTCCAATTTCTTGCTGACTTTACCTGGTTGGAGACCAGCTGTGTTTGTTTGGAAAATATACAGTTTAGTCCTGGTTGTCTTACTGTAACACAAATTTGAGAACCTAGTGTGAAAAAAAGAGTAAATGATCATTTTAATATATTTATAGCACAATTGTATATTACAAGGCCACTTTTATACCTGAATAATTTTTATACAAGTTTTTTGCAGCTACTTTTAATGGTGTGGTGCTAATTCCATTTTTTGTTGTTGTAATATTTCCTAAGCTGTGCCTGAAAAACTTTTCATTGTTAAGTATGGCATTGAACAGATCTGCAGTTTTATATATATATATATATATATATATATATATGTGCATGCAGTTGTATACTGTTGTGCAGAACTCCTAGTCATGGGAAAAACAAATCCCAGTATTATCTGTGTCTGGGCATAGGTGATTCAGTGAGGGGATGCTAGCCTTCAGTTTAATCTTCCTTTATTGCCCCAAACACTAATTATGTTTACAGTACCTTCATGACAAAAATACTGCCTCTTTGACCTCATGGGTAGAGCATGAGACTATTTACCTATGGCTATGGTCCTTGTGTGTGGGAGGTCGCAGGTTTGCACCTCGGCTGTGGGACTATAGTACGAGGAGTTTTTCATCCAGCCAGGCAACTGGCAAGGTTTTCTCCACCAAACATGCCATATATTCTAAATTCTAAATTTATTTAGAATTAGTCTCGGTGGGGAAACTATAAAATACAGACCATTTGCCTTTCCCTCATTTGAGATTTCCAGCCACGTAAAAAACTGACAATTTGCTGTTATTATTATTATATTTTATCATGACAGTAGCAGGGCTGATTCATTAGCACACTAGTTAGTTTCCCTGCGGAGTCGCTTCTTGGTCATATATGCCAGGTTGACCTGTGCTGAGGTGAAATAAACAACAAACTCACTCCATTTCAGTGAGAACAATGCAAAAATTATATGATAGTGGATGCCTCAATCAAATAAAATCAGTTTTTGATCCTTCTCTTAGAGATTTATGGCATAAGGGAAGTGTCATATTATGGTCTCGTTTCAATAAGAAAACACCCCTGAGCCATATGTCTCCAGATGTGAGATGTGACTAGCGCTAATCCTAAACATTCCCCCATGAAGTGCTAGATCTGCAGCTGGTTGTGGGGTTTAGATGGGCTGTATGTCTAAAGAAATCAACCCACTACTTTGTATAGCTTTGGTACTGGTCACTCGTGGGATGTATGACTGAGGAGTGACCAAAGAGAAACATCCTACAAATGCAGGCAATACGGGTATCTCTACCCTAACCTACTTTACGGTTGCACTGTTCTGTTGTATATCTAGGAAACTAAAGGATGTAATAGGCGTTTTTTTTGTGATCCACTCTCTTATTTTTCAATTTATGTCATTAAAAAAGAGCTTCTTTGTTCCTCAGAGAAACTTATCACATTTCCAAGTGGGTTAGAAGCAGACGATATAGAAGACTTCTGCTCCTTGGCTCAATATTATGCCTCAAAAACACCGCAGTCTTTCCGCCAGGTAAGTCAGCTACTGAAGTAATCACATGATAACAGCAACCTTCGGTATTTCAGCAGTCTTGGTTTTGTAAATTTATCCGACCAGCTGCAGTAATATTTATGGTTATGAATTACTATTTGTACAGTTTGATCAAATCAGAGGATAAATTATTTTTTTAAATGATTTGTCTGTGCTGTTATCGCATGTTATTTTCCAGTGACTTGTTGTGGGCAAATCAGATGCTTAAGAAGAAAAAAATGCTGTGTGTGTGTATGTTTGTGGGTGTTAAATTTAAAATTACAATACTGTAATCTTCCACATATAACGCACACTTTTTTCAGTTTTCCGTCTTTTTTTTTGGGGGGGGGGGAAGGTGTTATACACCATAACTAAATGCGTCGATTTTTTAAAGAATAAAAAAATTGACAGACTGATATTTTATTGCTAAGGCCATTGTTTTTTTATTACTTGTTTTATAAAGCCATTGATCACAACTGAAACCTGCCACCTGGAGATAAAATAGACGTTTATTCTTTTTATTATTATTTTCATGCCAACCCGCCTGTACCCAGTGCGGAAGTGGATTAGGCTACCACGTGTTGTGTGACAGGTGGGTTTTTAAAATTCAAATTAAATTTCCCCTTTTTTCAGAAAATTCCGTCTTAACTAGAAATCTTGGGGGGGAAATTTAAAGTAATTGTAACTCCCCCCTCACCGAGAAACCCATAAATTATTCGAACTTTGCTGAGATCTACTTAAAACCCCATCAAAAATATTGCCCTGATAAGGCTAGTGCCAATAAAAGAACATTGCTATCTTTTAATACTGTAAACTTAATTGAACTGTTTTTCATGGTTATTATAATAAATGACTTAATTTCTTTGTGTTGAATTATTATCTTTTATCAACTTTAATTGACAAATGATCAAAAGGATCATTATACAAGGTGTGCAGATAAATAAACTACTGTAAAAAACTCATGAAACATCTGAACTTTAACGCGCATCATATTAGTGAAACAATAGAGATCACTGCTCACAATTGAGACAAGTATGTTTAGTAATTATAATAACAAAGCAATTATGAATGGAAATCAAACATCTTTTGATATTTTTTTGGACCTTAGAAGCAAAATCTGCGTCAGGCCATCATACACAGAGGGTGTACATAATTACAGAAGAAGTGGTGCACACTTATGGCCTAGTATAACAAACCCTACAACACTTATATTAACAATTTGATTGATTGTCACATTTTGGTCATGTACCAAAACATGTGTTATTAATTATGTTTGAAGGAGTTGACTGTGGAGAAAAAGAAAGAGGTTAAAGAGTATGAAATAAGATAAAAACTGCTTAAAATATCATGATTTTAATTGCATACAATTAAATAGAATGCTTAATATTTGTGTTGTATTTTTCAGGATTTTGGACAACACTTATTTCGAACGTCAGCCACATTACAGAAGGTTGATACCGACAGTCTTGCCAACTATGCCCTTTGTCTTCCGGTGTCTGTAAAAGAATTGGTCGAGACCAGTCAGACAACTAGAGTAGGTTCTCACTTTTGAGATAAATGCTGGTTAAGTGCATATTTCAGGGTTTCCAAATGATAATCCTATTTTATCAGTAGATTTCAGATATTAAAACACTCTTCTGACTTTTGCATAAAGTCAACAGATACTCCATTTGCTAAAAAGAATGCTACAATATTATGGCTTGGGAGAATTTTTATCTGTAAGATTATAAGAAATTAAATAGATACTCTTAGGGTACCTCTGTGGTCTAGTTAGTAGCACGCTGGACCACAGATCACTAGCACCCGAGTTCGATTCTCATGTGGGCATATCTGAAGGGTATTTTATCTTCGCTTCATTACTTTTGGAGGTCGCTCGGCCTATTTAGCCTAACATGTGCACAAAAGTGGCCGTAAAACATGAATCATCATCAATTAAATAGATACTCTTATAGATGTAAGTCTGTTCAGTAATATGTTCAGATACTATGAGAGACATAATACATGGGACAGGACAACTGGGATGGCTCTAATTAACAACTACAGTATTGTAATGATGTTAGTGTAGAACTTATACAATTAGTTGTTATTTCCGTGCATTCCTAGCCACTACAGTTTATGCTAGCTAGATAACTGCATCTTTTCTCACTGTCTAGGGTGACATGGTGAGATATTTTGTGGTTGATTGTCGACCCGCCGAGCAGTATAACAGTGGACATTTACCTACAGCATTTCATCTTGATGCAAATCTGGTAAGTGATTGCCGTAAATTAGAACTGAAAACATAACCCTCTGTGTGTGTGTGTGTGTGAGATGAATGCTATATTAAAAAGTGATGAATATAATTAATTTAATGTATTCTCTTTCCCACATAAGTAATACAGGCATGAGAGTTTTCTGGTTTTGATGGAATTCTGATTTTTCCGGAGCTGAAAGTAACATTTGTGATTCGTGTAAATCCGGTTTTAAAATGTGTGTGAAATGGGGGACGGAGTTTGTGTCTTTTGGAAAATGTTTATTATCATTATTTTGGTCTAAAAGAAGCCATTTGCTACACAAATAGTTCCATTTTCCACCAAAATTTGAATCCTTCAGGACAATCTATGCAAAAATCTCAAAGCTGAAAATTGGGAATGGGTCAAACTGATGGTTTGAAGAAAATTACTGTTGCAAAAGATATGTTTTATCCCCACTCATTAGTCTCAGATTCTCCTAAAAATGCAAAAAAAAAAACAAATTTATCTTGGCTTACAGTGCCCCCAAACCCCCAGTTGTGTGTGGCTCACTTTGCTCTGCGATTTCCTTTCCTGCTTTTCAGATGCCACTCGCATGCTTGATAATACTATTTATATTCCATTTACAATATATACATATAGTTTTAGGCAATAAAATGTAATCGCCATTAAAGGACATATCACTTTATTTTTTGATATTTTTTCCACACCTAAAGTGGCACACATGACAACTTTAGGATCTTCTTATATTTCTTTATTGGTTTATTTATAATATATAAAACTGTTTTAGAAAGAATCTATCGATTTATCCGTAACATTTGTCACTAAGCCCCACAATTAGATGCATTCCCCTTCTTGGTCAGTTGGGGCACCTCCGTGGTCTAACTGGCAGCGTATTGGACCACAGATCACTACCACCTGAGTTCGAATCTCGGCATCGGCTTATCTGAAGGGTGTTTCATCTTTGACTTTGCTTCATTACCTTTGGATGGAGCATGGCCCATTTAGCCTACCATGTGGACAAAAGTTGCTGTAAAACATCGATCATCAGCATCATCATCCCTGGTCGGTTAATGTTTGTCAATAGTGACAGCCCATTACTGGGAGTTACTTCACCAGGGATGTGTGAAAAATTATTATTGAACATGACACTCCTCTAGGAAAGGAGACGTATTCATGAAATATATATTTAAATAATGGTCTGGTTTGCCGTTAATTCATTCATCATGATTTTTTAAATAAGTCAGTTTGTCCAATGCTTAGCATATGATATATCTTGAAAGTTGTGCAGAATATATTTTTACCAGAATGGGCAGAAAAATATACTATGCATTTTTAATATCATTAATAATAATAATAATAACGTATGTTTAATAAAACCTCCTTGTCAGTAAGAACCATTCTGTACAAAAACCTATGTACTAACTTATAATATATGTCTAAATATTTCAAAACAAATCATCCAGTTATAAATTTACATACATTCAGTGTAATCAGTTTAAAGGAGACAGTCAACATGATATATTTTTATACCTTAATGTAGCTATGTAATAAGACACTTCACATATCTGTATATTTTACACTGAAATATACTGTTACATAAATATGTGATTCTTTTACTGAGAACAACATGTAGAGACTCTAATTCTAGATTGTACTCCTAATACTACCTCTTGGAGGTATACAAACTACATGATCAACACATGCTTTAGCCTGGCTGAAGCATCGAGGCAATCAAGACTCTGTAACAACACATTCTTTATGTTTCAAAACAAAAGGAATGGAAAGGGTATTGACCCACCAAAAAGTCATTTGTAAAAACGTCTAAACGTTTCACGGTTTTGTGACCAACTATAGCCGACCTGTAGAAGTTGGTTACTAGCTGTAAATAAGAGTATTGTTGTATTGGTTAATGGAAGGAGTGGTTGATTATAACTGATTGATTTTTCCGAATGTACATAAATATTTGAGTTCAACGAGATAAGTTCAGGCTATATATAAGGTACACTGGATTGGGAATGCAAATAACAAATTAGGTTGGTTGTTAAAACTGTGGCGTAATCTATACAAATGTATCGGCTAACCATGATTATTATTTCAGAATGCAGAAGACTGTATTACATGGTAGAACAAAATGATCTATCTTGAGTAATTTACTCAACTTATTGCCAAAATGGTTTTGTTTATATAACATTTTGAAGCAGTTCCCTAAAGTGTAAGGTCATATTGTATGTAAGAGTGAATAATTGTATGATATTGAATAGTAATAGCGTTTTATTGACATAGCATTGTATTAACATATATACATAATATGCGGATAATAATAATAATAATAATAATGTATATTTAATAAAGCGCCCTTACTAGCAGGAGCCATTTAAAGGCGCTGTACAAATAATATGTAATTTAATAATACCCCAAATAATGAGGAAGGTTCATCACCGAGAAACATTATTACGATATTATATATATAAAATACAAAATATAATACATATTATGGTAATGTCCTGTATAAGTTATAATCAAATTGCAGTATTCATACAATTCAAAATTATGGCTATGGCCTATATAAGTTGTAATCAAATAGCAGTAGTTCACACACAATACAAAAAGGGGAGTATTACATATGGTAATAACCTATGTCAGTTCATAATCAAATAGCAGTATTTAGCAACCTGTGATTGGTTCACTTGAAAATGGCTAAAGAGATCTTGTAATGTTTGTACATTAATGTTCATTTGATTTCGAAGCGGGCCTGAGATATTGCACCTCAGAAGAACATGTTCTTCTGTTTGTGTGTCTGTTCAGCAGTGACATGTTCTTTTTTCTCGTGGTATGCGGGATCAGCGTCCCGTCTCAATTCTGAGGTGATGCGAGGATAGGTGCATCCTGGTGAGGGCGATACAGTACTGTTCCGGTATATTCAGTGGGTTTCGGGAGTCTGTGGCTAGGTGAATTTTAAGACAAGTGTATGCATATACTTTTACAGTTGATTACAGGGCAACATATTTCATAGAGAGATGTGCCATAACTTGTTGATAAGTACGTATGCAAAGATTTTGTCTGATTGTTGTTATGACTATACAGCTTATTTTCCCATAATTAAATAACAGCTTATTGGCTTTGAGCCAATCTGACGAGTGTTCTGAACCTGTGTTTACATTAGTATATAAATTGGATATGGGAGCTGTGAGTCATATAAAGGTGTCATCATTTAAATTACAATTAGGCAAATCATTTGTGTAAATAATAAAAAAGTGGTACACATTCTTGTATACATTGTCCTGAAAAATGTTAATTTTGTCCTGGAAAATAATATTTCTTTGGCTGCAGGAACCATGGGCATATAAATCACAAAAATCATTGATAAAATGAGATTATGGGCAGTTAATCAAATCCAATTGTTTATTTTGATAACTTTTTACTCCGGAGCTGCAATGAAGTGGAGGCGTTAATTGGATCTTGTCAATTAATCACTATGGTACAAATGTTTATGGTAATCGCCAGGTTCTTTGTGAATCTAATAACAGTGTCATTTCCTTGAAATAACTGACTAGTATGTTGTTAGTGCATTAAACTCTACTCAGTAGTGAGTAATCAAAATGATTAATGAGCACCTCACTGAATGATAAATTGCAGTGAGTTGTATAACAAAAAAGGAGAAGTGAAAACAAATGAAGCACTTAGCCCCGAGTGAAACATCAACATCTTTAACACATCACCTTTACCAAGGTTTTTATATGAGAAAGGCAGTATATAAATATTATAATAAATATACAAAATGAAAGGTACAACTGCATGCAGTGGTGTTCTAGTGGTGCTTAGACAAATGTTTACGGGGATAGGTTTAGAATTTGTGTATTTTAAATTGCAGATGTTACAGAGTCCAATTGAGTTCGCTACTGCAGTACAGACATTATTGACAGCTCAGAAACAGGCTCTGGCAGCAGGTATGTGATAAAAGTATCACTGGAAGGTATCGTGTACTTAACTGACGGGCAGCTCGTACCTGAGCCAGTGCAGCACCAGCTGTGTACTTCTAACCAAGTTTGACATTATAATTCTGACAAATTACCAAACCTGTCAATATGTTATGTCAAACTGGGTTAGAAGTATCCAGCTAAACCAGGGTGAGCAGCAGGCACGGGTTAATGAAAGTTCCTACTAATACTAGTAAAACTAGACCACCTCTATGGCCTTATGGGTAGAGTGTGGCACTATTTACACATAGCTTTTATCATGCTGTGCAGGAAGTCAGAAATTTGAATTCCGTCCATGGCACTGTAGTAGATGGTAGGAGGAGTTTTTCAGGCAACTGGCAAGGTTTTTTCCACCGAATGTGCCATATATTGTAAATTCTAAATTTATTTAGAATTGGTTCCTGTGGTGAAGATGTAAATTACAGATGACAGAGGTTGCCAGCCATGTAAAAAATAACTGTCATTTCAGCTATTATACTAATACAGTGTCGACTGATAATAGTAGAATATGTATTCAAAAATTCATGTGCCATAACACTTTGTTGTTTTGCAATAAAATGGTATCTTAGTGTTGAGAAGTATATTTTTGGAGCTTCAGTAATTTAATATTTGAAAATTAAAGTGTAAATGTGTGAACTTGGATCATAATGTTTTCTTTCGCACACAGAGACACACACACACACACACACCAAAGTATCCAGCTTCTAACATTTCCTACCACCATGTACAGTGGTAGCAATCAGATGCTGCTAAAGTATTAAACTAATATTGGTATGCAACAAAGCATCTTTTTTATAGACTGATGTCTTGTTGTGTGTGGTATTCTTCTGGCCTCTTCACTGATGTATATACTAATATAGAATGTCAGCATGTTCAATATGTGTCATGTCACATAATGTCTCTGTGGAATTAATGGAGTTTGCTTTGTCTTCAGGATCTGCAGCAGGTGGTGAACACTTATGCTTTATGGGATCGGGACGGGAAGAGGAGGATCAGTATGTTAACATGGTTGTCGCTCGCTTCCTGCAACAGAACTCGCAGTACGTGAGTCTGGCACATGGAGGTTATTCTGGTAGGTTCCCGGATGCTAATTGTCCCGCTATACTTTGAGTCAGATCTTTTTGGCCACAATGTTTTGTTCGTTTGTCATTCTCTGTTAATTAAAGGGACAGTCCACCCTCAGAAAATATTTATAAAATATGTAATGCTTAGAACAGTAACCAAACATTCCACAATAATAATAATGAAATATACCTGATATCATAGCTATGGGGAAATAATCCAAATTACTGGAGGGCCACCATTACGGCTGCACCAGAAGCCAGATTCGAAGGTGGGAAGGAGAAAACTGAAATGCTCTGACATCACATTGGCGCTCTCAAGACTGACGCAGATTATAGTTTCTCTTGAGCTTTAATTTCTGAGCCATTTTGAATCATCTTCCTCTTGTCAGGTTCCTTCTGGCTCAAACTGATATGGTCGTATGTCATTATGATATTTGTGAGTATAGCTGTATCAGTCCTCAAAATTTGAAATGAAGGTGGACTATCCCTTTAAAGAAACAGTTCACTCTCGGATAATATGACTTAAATGTGTAGAGACTATAAAATTATTTTGATAAGGAATTTCAACATATAGTTTTCTTTTGCCATTTCGATAATATACAGGTCTCTTTAAAGCAACTATAATGTAATATTTTGGAAGTACATTTGTGCTCCAAAATTATATGTACACTTGTTAACATTGTTATAACCAGGTCACCGAGACCATTTGTGTAAAATGATGTCAGATTTCAGGAGCATCCGGTCTGTGTCTGGCTTCAAAACGGTGGCACCCACAGACTGATCGTAGTCAATTCACCAGCACCTTGAACTGGATTATTTCATATGTGGTTGATCATGTTCACATTTTGACGTCATTTATAATTTGTGTTAATATATTTGTATTAGTCTTGAAAATGCGAAATAAAGGTGAACCGCTCCTTTAATGGGCTGACTTCTATATGCCAATTCGTATCATATAAATAAACAATGGTAATATGGTGATAGCTTTTTACCTGGCATGGGGTTTTCTATTCATTAATAGAGATGTACAGAAACCATATGGTACCTTTTCAGCAACAAATAAAAATAATAATAATATGGCCTTATTCTTTCTTGTGATAGATTGAACGCATTAAATGAAAACTGGATGAGTTTGTTTCGTAATTAGCCAATTAGAAAAGGTGATCTGTTTTGCTGGTTAAATTTTGTTTTTAAATTCTGTACGTAGGTGATTTAGTATGATAAGTTGTTTCAGATAAGGTATTCTTAGCTTGTGTTCATTTGGGATAGCCATGTTTTGTTAATGTAGTCGCTCCTTTAATAATAGACAGTATTCATATTTATGTGCAGTGACTGACACTATTGATATTTATATCCAGTGAGCAGCAGTATAAGTGTGGGGGCTTGCAGCCCTCGGAAGCTGCACTCAGTAACATTTAATGTGTAATACAAGGCAGCATATTTAATTATTATCACTTTCTTTGCAATATTTTATACATGTTGCATTAGCCTAAAGATGGTATGATTCCCATGAAGGAGTATATCTTTTTAAATATACTGTGTTTGTCAAATTAACTATGCGTCTTCTTCATTTGAGGTTGCCAGCCACATAAAATAACTGCCATTTCAGCTATTATTATTATTATTATTATTATTATATTGGTTCAAGGCAGTTTCTTTTGAAGTGTCTTCTATACAGTTAAACTAATGCACAAATTTATCTTGTAAAATGACCAAATGCAGTATATTATATTTATTGTGATTCATACTGTTAAAATATAAAAGTTTCTTGATCTATACTGATTTGATTTTAAAAGGCCTAAAACACTTGGCTATTTTCAGTTTATCATCACTCAAAAGTTATGTAGATTTCAAAATGAACTTTCTGTCATTGAGTGAGTCTCCATTCCAGCCATCAGATGTTTAGCTAGCCCAATCAGATTCAATGCAGAAGAGAACCTTGCCTATTTTGTTTTCAGTAATTTTGTTTTACATTAGAATAACAAGTTTAAACATCAAGTACAACAACAACATTATTTAAATACTTAAAGCTGATTCAGTTTATAAAAAGATTAGGTAGTCTTAAGTGGTGAGTCAAATCTGTAAACACTCCCAAGGGAGCCTTCAACGCATGCTGCCACGACCCTTCGGTTACGAGTCCTATGCTCTAAATAACTGCCCCATCCCAGCTAGATGGGATGTTAATATTAAGTCGTCTTATGCCAATGGCAAGCTAGCCGGTTTGCTATGGCGAGCCCACAATAAGCCCAACGTGGATCTGTATTTGAACATATGAGAAGAAAAAAATAGATCTGGATTTAATTTTTCATTAAGATGCATGACTGAGAAATCAGCTAATACCTCATCAAGGAGTATTGATCCAATGATAACTGATGAAGTTAGAACAATATCAAAGTACATACCAAGAAGAGCCAGCTGCCTCGGTTATTACTGGTGTTACAATCTAAACAGAGGTTTAAATTAAAGTCCTGTTGTATTCTAGTCAGTGTAAAATTTACAAACCACAACTTCTTGAAGCCTTGAGTAATCTATCAGAAATGGAATTCAGAAACAGGCTGTTATGTTGCGAAATAATATGGATGGTGTAGCGTGCACCAGTGATAAACAAATTTTTTAAATGAGATGAAAATGTATATCTGTGCCATGTTATTTTCCTGATTATTAAGGATAGACTTTGTGATGTAACAGTTAAAAATTATTACATACCTATTGTCAATAAAGATATCTATTCAGATGTCACTGAACCGGTGATGCTCATCTATATTCCAGTCTCCTAATTACTACTGATAATCAGTTTGATTTTCATAACCAACGTTCTACAGATATGAATGCATCTGTTTTCCCGTAGATTAGTAATTTATATGTTGGCCTGGGAAGTTCCATCTTATATCTGTTGTCAGGATACATCTAAGATTTGTACTCGATTGGATGTTGTTTAATAAACAGATTAGATCTCTGCCCAAACGTATTGTTAGAATAACATTTTTGTGAGCTTGTACACTCGACACTCCTTCAGCGTACAGTGTGACTGGCGTTTTCATGTTCCAGTAGTAGTGTACAGCAGCAGTGTTGAGTCACTGTGTATGTTGCTGAAGTCAGTGTTCATTGGAAAATTTTAAAACACACACACACCAAGATAGATTGATTGATTTATTTTTAAAGTTTTTTTTATCCTTGTTAGGATGCTGATAGCTGTATATGTTCTGTTGTAGCTCTCCACGAGATGTTGGATGATCACTTACAAGATGGTTTAATGGATCACAACCAGTTAACATGTATTGTGTGTAATCCTATGTGTACATTAGCTAATGGCGTAGAATATGACTATACAGAGGAATACAGCAAAAGTGATAAGGTTAGTATGTATGTGTGTGTGTATGTGTGTGTGAGAGAGATAGAGAGAGAGCTTGTGTGTGTGTGTGGTTAGCTAAATGCACATGTATTATAATTGTTAACTCTGTTTATGTTATGCTGTTTCAGGGAGAATCACTGATAGATAGCATTGCTAAGCTCTCGGACGTCGTTAAGAGCAAATCAGCCGTTGTAAAATCAAAAATGATTAATTATATCAAGAACGAACAACCATTAACTGAACGGTACAGATAGCGATCATCTTTTCTTGATTATCCTAAGATGCTCATTTTTAAATAGGGTTGATTCTGTGCTTTGCGCGTGCGCACACACACACACACACATATGCACACAAGTTGTCTGAAACACAAATGCAAGAACAAAAGCAAACATAAAAAGAAACAAACTTTTATTATATTGGTAGACTGCCAGATATGGGGTCAATTCCATTTTGTCAATTCCAATCAAATCGATCTGGTCAGTTCCAATTCCACATCAAATTTATCAATTCCAATTTAATCAATTCCAATTCCATTTTTAGTACCTACTTGGAATACCCACTCCAAGTAGTTTATATTCCAAGTAGGATTATCATGGAAGAAATATTTCTGAATTAAAAATTAAATGGTAAATTAATTTGTGGATTTAATATTTTTATAGCAAATTCCAATTCCAAATACCTATATGAATTCTAATTCCATTTTTTTAAAATAACCAATTCTTGAATTTGAATTGACCCCATGTCTGGAGTGTACAGGAGGCTAGCCATGCAGTTGTTGCTGTTGTTAAGCAATTGTCATCAGAGATAATACCTTAATATTTCAGTCATGTGAGCAGTGAGGATCGTGTCGGCAAGCGATATCGTAATACACAGTCGGTATTCACTATAGGAGACGATGATGGTAATTATAATATTTAATATAATAGTACCCTACCAGCAATGGGATGCTCATTTAAGTTGTCTTTGCTGTTGTTGTTGTTTGTGGTGGTTATTGTTGTTCGACATGACGTCATAAGTCATAGATCGCATGTGTCTAATATTTGTTGAAAGCTAATTTTAACAAACTGGAAAAGTTAGGAAATTGTTTTTTGTCCTTGGTCACATTTCATTCACATCTGTTGAGAAATGGATTGAAGCTAATGAGTCGGATTGGCTCATATGAGATCATGTTTTTTTTTCCTTGAAATAATTATTTTGTTTTAGAAGATGCCTGTGACATGATATCATCCGATGATGAGCACAGGGATGTTGTCAATGTAAACACTTGGCTTCACAAGCCCGACGTGAAGTTCTCATATCCGTGTCAGCACATTAAAGAGACTGGATTTACGTACAACAGGTAATGCTGGCAAGCTGTTAGTTGTATATTAATGTTCACCTGTGATTTTGTGCATTACTTGTTTGGCTTTAGGCCGACCTTCACCCAGGATAACATTATTGGAACTAACCATTTAAGAGGACTTCCTAAATTATAGTAACCACATTGGGAGCTGAGAAATGTTATTTCGCGATGGAGTTTGATCGAAAGGATATTTTGAAGTTTAAATAAACAAGCCATTTTACGTAATTAACGCACATTTATTAAAACAGTTATAGGAATGAAATGAAATACATTTCTCAATGGACCAGCTGCCAGTACATATTTTCACAATATCTGGTGAGGTTGGCCAACGAGACTTTGAAAACAACATACAAATCCTATGATTAAAACGAAAAGGAAATACATTTTCTATTAGCTTAAATGGTAGTCTATCCAAAAACTATAGTCAATCGCAAACAAGTTTTGATAATTGGGAATAACTGGCTTTCAGTGTTATTGATCCATCAGCCTGTCAAAACCATATGCCACTAGCCTAACCCTGAGGGGGGGGGCTGTCAGAGGCAGTTTAGCAAGGGGTCGTATACAAATATATAATCAGACATAATTTCCAGTTGTTAGAGCACGGTACTGCACAGCTCCACATTCTGGATTTGAATCCAGCTCATGCCTGTGTTTTTGAGATTCGCTCTGCTTAGGTAAATGCCCCCCACCATATATGTCCCAGGTGCAACAAGTGCCAAGACCAAACAACTTAACTCACTGTTAAGGTAAAATTTGAACAGTGTGGGCTATTGTGTAGACAAGTGATCAACACTTGGCTGTTCATTAGTGTCATGATATAGTCATCTGACCCCCATAGTGGCCATTAATTTATTGCTTCTGTTGAATGCGGTCACATTTTTATGATGCCTCTAGAGTGATCAAAAGAAAACAACACCCGATGGCTTTTTTATTTATATTAATAAAGATTACACCAAACAGAAAAGCTTATAAATAAGGTCTATGTTTTTAAAGAACATGTTCATTTTGATTGACCAAAGCACGTACTGCAATCAGTAAAATTAACAAGCAGGTCAGTTGACATAGTAATATTTGGCAAAATATCTGTGGCTTCGTCTGATGTGATGTGTTGAACTTGCTTCAATCATGTCAATTCAGTGCAGCTTTGTAATTTGTTATTAATCAGTCAATCAGTGAATGGAATTCAAATACTTAATCAATAAGGGAAAAAACAGCACGTCATTGATTGACAGCGAAGTGTTTATAGACCAGATTAATTTGGCTGATACCGAACAGTGGAGGTTCTTCAAGCTAAATAATGGTTTCCCTGAATATGACACTGAACGAAATCTGTTCCAAGGAAAATGGTGGAAGATGTGGTGGATCGCATTATGAATATGGGTTTTTAAAATAATTTTGTAGTCATTAATTTCTTGCTTTCGCTGAACAATGAATGCTATATCATTTGTTATGGTTTTGTGGTCCATTTGTTGCGATTAAATTATTATTCGGTTAATTTACACGATGATCTTCACTGTTGAAGATTTATTGTTATGGAAATGGTTCGACCCTTCGTAAAACATTCATCACAGTCAGTAATTGGCGTGACATTTCATGATGCCATTAAATATATTCCTAAAAGTATTCGGTACTTTTGGGTTGCCTGTAATTGTTGATATAGACATTTTATTCACATAAATCCAATCAACGAAAGGTTTTCCTATGATAATTTACTAAACCTGTATATATAGCAATAAGTTAATAAGACTTTAAATGTCAGTGCTGATATACACATTCTAAATTTATGACATACCAGCGTTATTATATAACCTGGATGGGTTTAGGAGACTCATTACATGAAGATATCCATTTTAACAAAAACATTGGTCAGGTTTTGTATTGGTAAGAACATTGTATTGTATTGGTAAGAACATTGTATTGTATTGGTAAGAACATTGTATTGTATTGGTAAGAACATTGTATTGTATTGGTAAGAACATTGTATTGTATTGGTAAGAACATTGTATTTTTATTGGTAAGCACATTGTATTGTATTGGTAAGAACATTGTATTCTATCGGTAAGAACATTTCTTGTGCCGCTTTTTGATGTACCTATTTAAACTATTATTTATATAGGCTCTAGGGTAATATGTTTATTTTTTATCACACTAGTTATCTAATGGTAACGGATACACATCTGTTTATTCTGCGGTTGATTCCCGAGAAGAAGGGCATGGCCTGGGTCCAGGCGAGACGTGCGCTGGGAAACGTCGTCAAGATCACGTCTAAAAAACGCACGCCCGACCTCATCACCTTCAAGTATGGTTACAGCGATGACCAAGGCATAAAAGTGACCGATATGGACCGCCTGATCATTCCAAAAGCTGCCGAAGCGACGAAGAACATCCGACAGCAGATTTTGGCTGTTCTGGACTCACTTGATGCATCGTAGCCTACACATCACAAGAATGGAAAGCATTCTGTGTCTCGTGGGAGATTGGCTCAGTAGCAGAACGTGATCTCGGAAAAGACGAAAATCAGCCGTAACTGTCCGTCATGAAATACACTATCAGGATCTGACACATTAAGGCCATTGTTGAACAAATTGAAATGATTTCTACAATAGGATGGCACAGCTTTGTATTTCCGATTATTGAAAATGATAAGCTATTCCAGTTGATTTGATAGAGTTGGCAAGATCAGTTATGAGAATCATAACCCTGTACGAGGGTAGCCTCTGATCATTTTGTCTGTCGTTGTCGTGGATCAGCCTGTCTGACCAATTGTTCGTGCAAGGTTGTAGTTAGGTAATCGTTTTAGCTATTTATTCGTCTGCTTATTGTTTTGGGTAAAATTAATACCTTCACCGGTACATTGATGTTTGGGCAGCAAATTGGGGCAAAGGGTGTTTTTTGGAGCAGTGGTGCTGGCTTAGAGTTGCTGATGCGTAGCCATCAGTACAATCTGGTTTGGTGTGATCATTGTTGGGCGTTTATGTACCGACGACAAGTGAGTTCTGTCTGGTTTTTTTCTAACTTTTTTTGGATTAGATTAACCTCTAACTGAACAGCGACACAACATCGTTTATACATTACAGTGTTTCGCTTTGATCAGTGCTCCTTCTGAACTAACTCGGGGTGCTCATACTTACCGGGCTCCCTCCTTCTGAACAAAGTCGGCGTGCTCGTACATACCGAGTTCTCTCCTTCAGCTACTTTCTCACCATCTCATCCACATGGTATCATTCTACGAAGGCTGTGATATACGATTTGTTTTTATACAGTCTGCATTGGCTTCAAGTGGTCGGGATTAGTTTCTTTATTGCTGGCCCATCGGCTGTATGGTGTGCTATATATTTAATTTAAGAGTTTGAATCGATTTTGCGCAGGAAGCGAGGTAACCCAAAGTGTTACTACAAGTACACTGCGTATTATATAATTATGTATTTCGTTTGTGAAGTGCTAGGAGTGCATATGATACGGTTGTGTGTGTGGGGGGCGGGGGGGGGTAATACAGGTATATTGGTCCGTAGTTTGGATTGCAAGTTTGTTGATAATTATCATGTTATTGTGTGTTGTGCCATTCTGCCAATTAATCTGTTCATTATCTGTGGAGGACAGACAGCCTTAGTTGTGTGTGTGTGTGTGTGTGTGTGTTTGTGTCACCAAGTGCTCTAACTTGCTTGTATCGGCACGTGTTATCATAGTTGTTTGAATGTTCATATTGCAGTTAAATTGGAGGTGAAAAACCTTTTATTCTAGCATTATTTTATATGAACAACCAACAGAGTGACTCATTAAATGAGGTAGTTAAGAAATGATCCTTCGATGACTGTTATGCATAATTTTTGTATTCCATCAGATCGAATTTCGAACAGTTTCCCTGCTCTCTGGTAATAATCCCAAAGATCCGTGTGTTCAGACTGCCAAATGGTCGTCAGCGAAATCGGTGCACTAAATCGAGTAAGTTTATCCTGATGCGCTGGCAGTCGATGAAAGCGTACAATAGTTGATGCATAAAAAAACAAGTGGCATTGATCCGGTTAGACGTTGGCTGGTGAATGTAAAAGAGGGTATAAAATGTGAATGGCAGCGGTTAGTTGATGATCCCGTGATCTGTTCCAGTCATTACAGTTGGGGGAAATTCACATCACAGGATCAAAGGAGCACCTTTCATTTACCCGTTTTCATTGGTTAACGCGTTGCATCTATGTGTACAACTGTGTTACACGCACCGTTTTCTTCGTTTATCAGATCGTATAGAGCTCCTTTCCAGTCGGATTTCTTTTCTTTTTTAAACATTAATTTCTTCTCCTCACGTCACGTTACTAATAGACTTAGGTTCGAGTTTCTGTCATCGTGCTACATTATAATTCTGTGCTAATCTTGTATTAGTCGTTGTTAACTGCTACGGTTAAGTTGTTATGTTGTTGTTGTTGTTTGCTGCTCAGTAGCTGCAGTGTACGGCCATCGTCAACGACGGAACTGTTGTACACTTAACCACAAATACGGGACGGAATAGGAGAAAACCAACGTGGATGGACAGTTGTGTGAATGCGCGTTGAATAATCATTATTAAACGTGATTGGCTTATGGTTATGTAGATATTCCGATGTATTTTGTCTTATTAATTTGTTGTGTACAGAGAAGCTATTGTATACATTTATATCTTAAATATAAGGCATTTCTGAAACGACTGTGCATTTGCGTTTGATATTGTTCATAATAATCAGTTATTTCTTGTACACTTAAGATGTTTAATTCATACTTTCTTATAATAACATTCCTGGCTTAATTTTGTTTTTGGGGGGGACATTTGTTTTGCATTATGTTAATATTTTTATCACAGTTCAATCAGCTGACTTCACCAATCACGCAAATGAATCATTAACGCATTCTTTATTGGGGTTCGAGTTCCATTAATATCTGTGTTTATGGGATATTTTACTTATGGGTTGCCCTTCGGCCATTTATCTTGTGTGTGACCAGTTCGGAGACCGCAAACTACGCACTTGCTCATTACATATAATTTAATAGCCACAACTTATCTAATAACGCTGGAAGTGGCTTCGCTCCAGTCACAGCCAGCCATAGGAAATGTAGTTCAAGGTGATAGACACAGATTATGGATTATATATATATATATATATATATTGGTTAGAGCACTGCGCTGGAAACCTTCAGGTTGTGGATTCGAATGCCCGGGTTAAACGTGTGTTTGTTAGTGATGCGTTTTTCCAGAGTCGCATGTCGGCCATTATGTCACAGATAATAGCCACCTTTGGGGCTAAACAACTAAACGCAACCCTTGTTTTCATAGCATGGTTCATACACACTGTCAACAACCCAATTTAACGGATTTTCAAGGCATAAATCCAAATTGTAACTCTTAAGTTCTCACAGGACATAACGTTTATAGCTGAAATTAGACCTTAAACTACAAATAAACAATTACATATCGGATACTTAATGTGACATCAGACTCTCGGTTCTGTTTGAGATCGGTGAATAGTAGCAGCTTGTACTCATAACACACTTTGACAGTCCGGTTATACTTGTTGACCAGACCTGTCAGAATTATAATGTCAAGGTGTGTAATGATTACACAGCCAAGTGGTTGCCTCTGAAGCCTCATGGTTAGAATGTGGGACGATTTACCCATGGTTATGGTCATTATTATTATTATTATACCAAACTTATAAAGCGCTCTTTTCATACCTGTTCAAAAGCGCTGTACATAAACTTATGAAAAAACATATAAGATATAACAAATATAATATGATTATTTCATAACAATATATGTATAAAGCTAAATTGGGATATATATATATATATATATATATATATATATAACTGACAAAGAAAACAAAATTAAAGATCAAAATGGCTGGAGAACAAATGCGTTTTCAGCAACATCTTAAAATGTTCAGTGTTTTGGATTCACGAATGTAAGAGTGCATTCCATAGCTTGGCTGCTGAACACTGAAATTTTCTTTCGCCATAGCTAGATGTTCTAACCCTTGAAACCACCAATGTCACTGAACCCATCGAACGTAGTGTTGTTGGTTGATAAACTGTCAACATATCAGATATGTATCTTGGAGCCTGTTCATGTAGGGCTTTATACGTGTGTATCAGGATTTTAAATTGCACTCGATACTGAACAGGCAACAAATGCAGATCCTTCAATATTGTTGTAATGTGACTCCGGCGTGATGTTCGGGTTACAATACGCGCCGCCGTGTTCTGTATACGTTGCAACTTGTTAATGAAGGTCTGAGGCAGTCCATTGAGCAAAGCGTTACAGTAGTCCAAACGTGATGTTATAAGCCCATTAACCAGTGACTTACTTGCATCAATTGTTAAGTAACGCCTAATATGCCCAATGTTGCGGAATTCTTGATATTATTCAACTGATGCTCCATATTTAGTGCTGAGTCAAAGATAACACCTAAGTTCCTCACAGTATTCACTGGTGTTATATTAATGTCACCAAAACAAACAGTAACGTTTTTCATATGGATGGCATTATGCTTAGATGTGAACAGCATAACTTCCGTCTTGTCACTGTTCAGTTTGAGCATGTTTGTACGCATCCATCCCTCAATGTCAGTCGCAACTGAGTCATAGCCCAAAATGTCTTTGTGGAAAACCCAGTTGACAAGTCTATATCATATAAACCACGCGGGCGTAGTAGCGCTGGCTCTTCGGGTGTACACTGCGCCTTGATCTAATAACAACGCTTTGACCTAATAACAACGCTTTGACCTAATAACGCATGACGGCCAGACCATGGAGGTCCTCTTCTAGTTTTCAGGAGCAGTTGTACAGTACTAATGAACGAAATGGCAGTTATTTTATGTGGCTCGGCTACCTCAAATGAGGAAGACGCATATGGTCTGTAATTTACAGCTTCACCACGATGATGATGATGATGATGATGATGATTGGTGTTTTACGGCCACGTTTGTGCACCTACTAGGCTAAATAGGCCGAACGACCTCCAAAGATAATGAAGCGAAGTCACAGATGAAACACCCTTCAGATATACCTACGCCAAGATTCGAACTCAGGTGGTAGATCTGTGGTCCAACGCGCTACCAACTAGACCACGGAAGCGGAATGAATGGTACTATTTTACGGCCACTTTTGTGCACGAGGTAGGCTGAATTGGCCGGCATATTCAGCGTAGAAAACGTTACCAGTTGCTTGGTTGGAGAAAAAATCTCCTGCTATAGTGGCACAGCCGGGATTCGAACCTCCGCTTTCCCGCACAGCACGACCAAGAGTAAGAAAGTCCCACTCTCTAACCGCTAAGGCCACAGACAGGTCGCTTTAAAGACTGTATTCCTCGTATGCACGACGATTCTCGTCTAGTACGTAAAGCTTAGTACAACTACATCATTTATATCTAACTGAACATCGGGTTACAAAACAAGAATACATTTCCTTCTCACGAAATATGTAAGGCTTCTTCTCATTGGTTAACTAAAATGTGACGTCTAATCAAATTATACGATACGAGCGTAAAAAATCACGTGGTGGCCGCCAGTTTAGAAGTTTGTTTGCTGGAATTTTGGCTGCAACCAAGACTCCGGTTAACAAGTGATATATGTCCGCCAGTCGCTATTCATCGGGTAGAGTAACTTGTCGACAACGTGCCCCAAGGCAGATAAAGCAATGATGAATAAGCAACTCAAATCAACTCAAACCTTGTTTCCAAAGCATGGTTCATACAGATGGTCAAGCAACCAAAATTAAGGCATTTCAACGAAAGAATCCGTATTTTAAGGCCTCAAAATATAACTTTTGGGGTCAGCGAATTTCTCTTAAAAGTATCGTTTCCATTTCATTCGAAATCCAATTCCATTTAAAATTCTGCATTTTTGGTTTGAAAGGGAACAGCCTTAATTACAACAAAGAATTACACAAAGTGGACATAATGTGACATCGAAGTCTATCAGTTCTGTCTGAGGTAAGTGTACTCCTAACTCACTTTGACATATTCCAGTCGAACGTACTTCTACTTCCGGCACAACCTCCTACATTCCCATTGAGCCAGTGAGGTAAATATATATATATAGTGTGTGTGTGTTAATGTGTGTGTGTGTTGCTATAGAGTGACATTGACATCACCGAAGAGTTGTAGATAAATTAGAGAAGATTTATAGAGAAATTAAATATTTGTATATGAATATATAATTAGTTCAAATTTGTGATTCGTGTGTTTTGCAATACAATTTGATATATCTTGCCAAAAATTAACCACTTGTAGCACACCAGTGGTTGACCATCATGCAGTGGTTTGCCACCAGCGGGCCATCAGTGGCTAGCCAACATTGGGCCAGCAGTGGCTTACCACCAGTGGGCCACTGTTGGATTTCTTGGACAAAATACAAGCGGCCCAGCGGTGGCTAGCCACCGGTGGGCCACTGGTTCTGAAACAAATGGGCCAGCTGTGGCATGCTATCTAGGTATTTAGGCCACAAAGGCATGGTAGATAAAGTTATGTAGTTTGAATAGCATTTGTGCCCGTATTATTGTGACAATGAGGTTTAATTGGCAAATCCTTATCTGAAACTGAAAAGTGAAGATCAGCGTCCCATGTCTTCAAAGTAAATCACGAATCATGAACACAACAACCTGCAACAAATATTTTAAGGCAGGTTATCAAATAATATTTAATAACAAATTGTGTATTTCCATATAGATTAACAAACCAAATGCATGCAAACAAATGAACTTAAATGAAACCAAATGACATTGTAAAATCACAGCAAACAAGTCAAGATTGCAAAATAAAATTATGCAAAGTACCCAAAATTATTAAAACATGCATACATCAAATAATGTAAAACTGCAAAACATGCTGCAACAATGTTTGAACCAATTTAAAACTTAAATGACAAACATGTCATCAAACAATGCAACAACGCGCACAAAAAATGGAATACAAAATTACCATTATCTGTAGAATTATCTGTAGATCATGAGATTTACAATCTTTGATTTGTATAAATTGTATTACAAAATTTAAAATTAGATTATAGTTATTGAAATAGTACGTACTATTATTGGGATACATGTAATGACATTTGGATTTTATTTATTTTGTAGGTATTTTCAACATTTTCTAACCACAGTCCACTATTATAAAGTGCTAATGTCAAGTGATATATACAAATAAAATATTAAATAATGATTGATTATTTACATAATCAATTAATACACTTACAGGTACCAGGACTACACTAATATAACACAAGCTATATGTGAGTGGGCGATAATATACGATTTTCATAACCCCGCGATCTTTCTGGAAAAAAGATTAGTTCAAATCTTTCTCAAGCTTTCTCCAATGGCCCTTTTTCAATATTCCACTAATTTATTAAACAGATTACCATTATTTCCCAATTACAAACCCCAATCTCGAAAAATCCTGACAAAATTTGCATTTATATAATGAGGGAGACATTAGCATTCACAAACCGAGAGATTGGCATGAGTTATGGCGTCTGCTTCTTTAAAAGATTTTTTTTTTCATTGGCTAAATGGCACCGGAGATTGTGAAGTAAAATTAACGTTTTACATGATTATTAAAATACCTGCCTATACATTTGTATTTTTTACGTGTGTGGCGGTTATAAGCCAACCAAATATAGCGGCGTATCATAATCCTGAAATTGCCACGTCGCCGGCTAAATGATAAATTCTCAGCCAAAATTATAACTGGCATCTAAATATTTTGTCGACAATGGCGGCTCAACGTTTACGCCCAACTCCAACAGGAACAAGACTAAGTATAGCCGAGAGCCTACACCCCATCTCGAAAAATATTTATCATAGTAATAATTGCCTAATTTCTATAGCGCCGATATCCTCTAAAAGAATCAAGCTCAGTGGCGCACCTAGTACAAGGGATTGGGAAAACTCATAGGCCAGGTACGATGTCATGGAAATAAATAACTTCGTGTACAAACTTTGGTCATTATTTCTGGTCAGTTCATGACTGAACCAGTGATAAAGTGAAAACCAGTGAAAAGGTAAAGGCGTGTTCTGTATCGTAGCTATGGAAAATTTGAGGAAAATGTGTATGTACATGACTCATCAAGCATTCCGTATCATGTATGTGAAACAGATCACAAGATCACAAGAAACAATCACACGCCTTATATTAATGGTCCCCTGCGAAATGTCAAAAATATGTTCAGAAGAAAATTTTATAAATGTAAATCTCCTGCTAATTGGGAGATATATCGCCAACGAATCCGAGACATTTAGCCAAAGGACATTTTGCCAACGGGCACTTAGCCAACGGACATTTAGCCAACGGACATTTAGCCAACGGACACTTAGCCAACGGACATTTAGCCAATATTTGCAGGGGGACATTTAGCCAACATTCAAATTTTTTGATTATCTTTATGTGAGTTTTCATAAATATAGTTGTTTCAATAAATACAAAACATTGTATGTAACTGTATTTTTGTACAGATGTAACAAACGCAAAATGATGTCTCATATTCTAAAACTTCAAACACGGATGTTACATATAGTCCACAGCTGTTATATTCAATCGTTATAGTGTATGTAATTGAATTTTATTCAATTCATTGTACGAATGTAATGATCACAAACAAATATCTCATACTCTAAAATTTGAAAACACAAACATTGCCTATAATACATTCTTTATTTCTGACATATTGTCTATAGGTGTACATTGTCAATATTCCTATTATTAAGTCTACATCGTACATACTTTTAATATATTTGTTTGTGTTATCTATATTGTTTCCATATTTTATATTTCTTAACTGGGTGCTAAGTATAAATATACTTGAATAAAATATTGAGTCATTTAAGAACAGAAAAAAAACAATAGCGAGTCATAATAATCTCATTTAAATTTATCGCTCAGATAATGACACGAGTATTTCTTTATAGTGTTTGTAATTAACAACCATCAAAATGCTCAATGGCTTCAATGCCATTCCATGTTTTGCGTACAGTTATTGAATTTTGGTTTAAATACGGACGTATATCTGTATGATTTAAAAATGTGTGACACAGACTACCGGTATGTCACGGACACGATAATCATATTCTCGTTTATCCCACATATCATCCATCATGCAACAATCCTTGTCGGATCAACAAATTCTGACTGTACATACAACAGAATCACTGTAAAGGAAGCCAGATCTAATTGCCCTGGGGCCCTTTTATCCTACTAGCCTATAGAAGCCACTGGTTCCAGGTGAAAGAAGTTTAGTGTCATTGGGGATGGGATGGTCAACTTGAAGGTACACCAAACAGAAGCACTGTAAACAAAGCCAGATCTATTTGCACTAGGTGACCCATTTATTTGATAGTGTCTTTCACATACATGCGTTTTTATTAGCACACTGCTCAATATTTGGAGTACGGACAGTTGCTCTGAACTTTAATTCCATATAATTGGTAATATTCATCCCAATAATTATATAGGTAATATGCCACTAAGAAATATATTTCTGAATTAAAAATCTTTTTTTTTTAATTTTTCCTCATTAACAATTCACTGGTGAGTATATGTCCACTTTTCCATTTTGTTTGGTGAGCAACTGTCCGGGTGAGCAACTGTCCTACACCCTAATATTTGACACATGAATGTCTACTTGAATAGTGGGAATATAACAAAATAATGACAGTTATTATTCTTCTGCACACAAAGTGAAGATTGTCTATCTGAACAATTAAATAGTCTAATTCAGCACTGCCTCTGAGAATTCTATAGCAGAATCCCATCTTAAAAGCTTTACTGTTGCATAGAAGATTGTGCACTTTAGTGTGAATATTTACAAAGTTTGAAAATATTCGCTCACTTGATGATGATGAAACAGAATCCATTGAACATTTTGTGCAGTGGACTATTATTAGCTTGCTGATGATCACACTTTTTGCACTTTGCACATTTCTTATTTCCTGACAATGAGTTAAATTTCTCCTCTTCCTTGAAGAATTTAGAACATTGTATTGCCGATATTCGGCTATGGATGACTCAAAATCTTCTAAAACTAAATGATAATAAAACAAATATTTTATATTTGGCATCACCACATTGTGTTAAATCCCTAAAGACACCAGCATTACAGATGGGTGCATCTTCGATTACCCCTAATGGGTCAGTAAAAAATCTAGGGGTTATTTTTGACCAATGTATTAACATGCATGAACATGTCACATCAGTATGCCGAACTGCCTACTACCATCTTAAGAACATCCACTGTTTAAAAGCATTCTTGACACAAGAATCACTTGTAACTGTAGTTCATGCCTTTGTTACATCTCGTATAAACTATTGTAACTCCCTGTTATACGGCATATCTGATTATAACATTAATAGCCTTCAGCGAATTCAGAATAGTGCAGCTCGCATTGTAACAAATACTAGAAAATATGATCATATCACCCCATTCTTCAAAAACTACATTGGCTACCTGTTAGACAGCGTATCCATTTCAAGATTCTGTTAATAACTTATAAATCTATTAATGATATGGCGCCAGAATACCTGTGTGAACTGGTGTCCATTAGAAAGTTATCACGAAAACTCAGGTCATCCAGTCAGATACTATTGCAGATGCCAGTGTCTCGGCTCAAGTCATATGGTGATTGTGCGTTTAGTGTTGCAGCCCCCACTTTGTGGAATAAGTTGCCGGCAAATATTAGAAATGCGTCGACTCTTGGAAATTTTAAGTCTCTTCTAAAAACACACCTATTTAAGGTCGCTTTCACAGATAAATAATTATTATCTTTTAAATCATTACAGGGTTTTTACAGACATATTATCTGGGGTATTATTATATTACATATTATTTGTACAGCTCCTCTGGATGGCTCCAGCTAGTAAGGGCGCTTTATTAAATATACATTATTATTATTATTATTATTATTATTATTATCACCTATTTTAAAGAAGGGTGATTTTTTGGACAAAAAGAACTATCGGTCGGTCAGTCTGCTTCCTTGTATAAGTAAAGTGTTTGAAAATATTTTAATTGATCAGATGAACGATTTTCTAGAACCAATGTTAACGTCTCAATTGTCTGGATTCAGAAAAGATTACAGCTGCCAAAGTGTACTGTTGCGCTTGGTTGAAAATTGTAAGTCTAACTTAGATAAAGGAGGACTCAGTGGCGCCATCCTAATAGATCTGTCAAAGGCGTTCCATTGGCTATCATATACATTATTTATTTCTAAGTTATGTGCATATGGTTTTAATGAAAATGCATGCATGTTGATGCGTCAAAATTGAATTGTTTTTGCGTGCATTGCCGGAATAAAAAACAAACACCCACCAAAGAAAATCAAGCAACTGGTCATAAAGTCTAGAAGGATCGCATTACGCCTTTTCCTTGCGTCAACACAATCAAATTAGCACTTCTCCGCATCGAGCTTTATGGTAATCACGCTGCTTGAAAAACGGTAACAGGAATACATGTGCTGTGAAGTACAAATTACACAAGACATGGATGGCATATCCACTTCTTCATCCTGGTTTCTGGAAGAATGTGTGCCTGTCATCCGATCATATTGTTGGACTCAACTGTTGGGCTCTTTTATTTGTTGACAACACAGGGTCACACAGTATGAAAGGCAGTGAATTAGAATCTCCAAACGAAGCTGTCAAATATTTGTCTTTACCACCGAACCTAAAAACGACACCAGCTACACGGTGAATACAGAATGTCATAATAATAATAATAATAATAATAATAATAATAATAATAATAATAATAATAATAATAATAATGTTATAGTTCCGATGGTTCACCTGCTACCATAGTGACATTTAGGAACTCCAGATAATACTATGAGGCATGGTTGTTTTTCTACTAATTGAAATTCCAGTCGGCTACGATTCGGGTATTGAAGGTATGACTGCAATAACAAAAGAGGCAATTGAGGAATGATGACGTTCGCGTTTGCTAGCAAGTTTCCTTGTGCACATTCGAATGGAAAGAGTTTGTGCTTTATAGTCTTGTGGCCTGTCAGCAAGTCAACTCTGTACTTTGAAACACTTGACAAACGGACACATCGTTTATCATTGATATAGTACCGACGGCTGTACCGAACAGAGTGGTATACGAGTACCAGTGTACAGCGTTCATGCTGGTTTGGCGACAGAGGGCACCAATTGTATATATATATATATTCTGAAAAAGTGACCATCATTCTATCTATCATGTTCGTACAATCTAGTAAATTGAAATTTATTCTTATATGTATACGGCAATTGTCAAATAATTTGGTTGTTGGCTGCCATCTTGGTGAGACCTTCCATTGACATTTCCCTATCTATATGTCATAGTAAGTAATCGAACTTCAGTAATTAATTACGTGTTTTTATTTAATTATTATTTTGTGTTCAGATAATTTACACGCTATTGGTACAAAATGTTTAGAATCATCAAAATTGTATTCTAAATTAGTTATTAGTAATAATACTAATATAAAACTAAGACCTCCCGTCTTCGGACGCAAATGTGTCGCGGCGAAGAATACAGCCGCATAAAACATTAGAAGTTCGGTCGGGTGTCTTAGCAGAGAGCTTAAAGATGGAGAGGCGTTACTCTTGCCGCGCCATGTTGAATTATAAACTAGTGGCGCCTCCAGCGACCGGAGGTATTGCTCAGATAAACATAAGCTCTCTGGTTGTCCACATGTGATCGTTTACATGTGTGCGCATGGTTTTGCCAATACTAGTAGTTACATGATCACTTACCATTTTATTAATTAACACTGTAATTGTGCACACATGATATCCCCCCCCCAAAAAAAAAACGAAGCTCTGAAACTAAATAAATAATTAAGTGATTTCACAGCTCAGTCACTTAATTCATAGCCTACAATTTGCGATCACTTGACAGCTGATCAGAAAATAATTGAACGTGGTAGGTTATTTCACAGCTTTGTGTGTGAAAGTTTTTTAATGAAAACAATTAGGTATATATGAGGTAAATGCATACAAATATACTTTCATCATGTCAGTTTATCATAGTCCATAATTTTTTATTTATTTGGATATATACATATAATGACATATACAGCTAATATAACGCAACCATAACACAATTCTGTAACCAAGAGATTGGCCTGTTTACATGGTATTTCATCATCATAGAACTTCAAGGACTAAAACAGAACAATACCTTGTAAAATAATGACTTTAACCATTACGTGCATACACAATGTGTAAACACATGTTTTCCTTTTTTTTCAAGTTGGTTAAGAATTTGATTTGATATGCATTTAAGTTATGAAGAGAAGTATACCAATTAAAGCACACGAGCTGAACATTCAAGTACTAATTCAGGTGCTGGTAATCCTTTTTTGTATTAAGATATGAAATGGGCTGACAAAATTTCATGGGTTTGATGCCTTGTTTCTTATTTAATTAATTTTATAATACCAATTTTCACCATTAATATTTATAAATATTAATTACCATCACAGCTGGCCCTAGCTGTTTCCTGTATAGGTCTCCTATCTGTTAATACCTTCCTCTTTGATTTCAGTTGGATGCATGCGGTGGATTTGGTACATCAAAAATAGTTCGAATAGCCTTCTAGATAAGCTTATCTCTTGTCTGGTTCATGAATTCGTTTCAGTGAAGTGTATATCATACACTCTACAATTAGTATTCAAGTAATTTAAATCTTTCTTCATCATATATCTGCCCAACAACAATTAATAACCCATCTTTTACCTTTGTCAAGATTAATGTTTTTACCACTAGTTGAGGTATTTAATAATTAATTTCATAACATTTAAATTATAAATAGAAGTCCATATATATCAATTGCTTACGTTTAAAAATAAATATGGATGCAGGTGATCATGTAAATACTCAGCTATTTATAATTACTGTAATTAGGGAAAAATTATCTGATTATTATTATAGTAATTTTAGAAGTTCAATTATATTATTAACAATAACAAAGTAAAATATACCTCCCGCCCATAACATCTTCAGTGGCTCCAATACTTGTAACTGTAAGCTTATGTATATATTACATACCCATTTTGTGATTAATAGGTTGATATTGTTCAATAAAATTTAATAAGATTTTGTCTGAAACAAATATAGATCTAGATAGATCTTGCTTGGACCTACTGCTTGGGTCATGTCAAGTAGGGGCGTCTCTACTTCAAATTGTTATGCTTATTTTTTAAATATCCTTTATCAAATTTTTACACTAGCTTTCATTTACTTTCGGGAATGTCTTTATTTGTGTATACTTTTCCTGTTACTGCAGCCGAAAGAGGCGCAGAATGAACCAGTGCCATTAGGCGCCATGTTAACGAAGGAGCTGTCCGTGACAATCTACCTCCGGTCGCTAGGGCCCTGGCGCTCCATGAATTCAAAATGGCGCCCCATGTTAAAACGCGAAGTAACACGTCCTGTTATAAATAGTCTTTAGTACAAGGCGCCCCATGTGGTCTAACTGGTTTATAACGCGTTGGATCACAGATCACTACCACATGAGCTCGGCGTGGACATATCCGAATGGCGTTTGGAGGTCGCTCGGCCCATCATATCAGTCTTTGTACAATAATTAATGTTCTGACATTTACCAATCACGAGCATAGCAAGCTTGTTTTGGTTTCTGTTAGTTTAATAGTTATTTAACATGAAATAATAGTTAGTATTTAAATGTATATTTCTGCTGTACAGAATCAAAACGTTCATGAATGCTTCGTTAAAATATATAATTTGATTAGCCTTACCTAGCTTACTAGTTTTAGTGACAGTATTTCTCTCGCCCGATTAAAATATTGTTTGTTTCCAATTCTAGACTATAATGTGACTGTGAGGTATGACGTAATGTCAAACAAATATAAAATGTACATGCGTCGTGATTTCTGTTGAATGATTACGTGAACGCACTGAAGTATTTTGAACAAGATCTCATAGTTATGACTAGGGCATCGAGGTGAATCCTGATTTTATGCAACCATACAGCTATTCAAAAATCAAATTTAAAAAAATAGTCAACGCAGCACCAGCTACTAAATAATTTGTTTAAATTGGGAAATATTCAAAAAGTACAAGTTTCAAAAGATGAACGCGTGGAAAGATAACCCATACGCTGTACGTAGTTTGCCAGGTGCTCGATGTGAACAGCGAAAAGCGTAACAAAATACTCGAAATCTGTTATTTTATACACCTATCGATCTATAATAGATGCTAATCTATGGAATGAGAAAAAAATCGAAATTTTGGTTTCGGAAAATCCATTTTCCAAGTTTTCCAAGCACACCACCAGTATTTACTAATTTAGAAAGCTTTCGCCAACCTGTATTATCGCCCAACTACCTCGATTCGATTTGACAGCTGATTTTACCGTGTTTGTGAGGTTAGTTTAATCAAATGCTATTCAATAAAATAATAATTGAAAGTAAAATAGAATGGGTGCATATTCATCGAATTTTGTCAGTAGCTCATCTCATATCCGTCGAGTGGGGCCACGTTATCATAACGTTCCAACGCAGTGGCATTAATGGCAAATATTTATTGTATATGTCACGTTAGGATTTTCCCGGCGACAATTACCTAAATGGCATGAACATGAACTGTTATGAAAAACGATCGAAAGGATTGTGCAGTGTGCTTGCTAAATACATTCCTGAATACAATGATTCACACAATTGGGTTGCCCGATGATCCAGATTGAACCGTACAACGTACATTATTCTCAAAATCGTAGAATAGGGGAAAACATTAAAAGGATGTAAGACTTCCAAAGGTAATGAAGCGAAGTCAAACATAAGTTGACCACTAGAGTCACATTAGTAGATATAGGGAAACGATTTGATCAAAAGTGTACAGTAAGTAGCATAGTGTTAACACGCCGAAGATGGTTTCATAATATATATATATATATATATATATATATATGTGTGTGTGTGTGTGTGTGTGTGTGTGTGTGTGTGTGTGTGTGTGTGTGTGTGTGTGTGTGCGTGTGTGACCCGTTAGCCTGACAAGGTTTGTGACATGATAACATACCGGATTATAGTGAATGTCACAATGTCGAATCGACCACATGTAGATTGTGGGTGTCCAACTGACACAGCAGATTATGTTATTTACAGACTTGTTGGTGTCAATTCGTACATCACATTCACTCGTAATTAAATAAAGGAAAGGTGGACAGATCGGTTAATAATAACAAACGATTGTGACTGATTGTAAGATAGAATTAAACATAGAAATAATCCCCTGTTATTGCATTAATTGATCATCATCAAATGTTAAGATGTCGGTGTGTCTTGTATGATCTGGACTGAACCAGTGAAAATGTCTGATAGCATTTTTTGTTATCAAGGCCGTTTCACACCGTGTCTGAAGTTTACTGGATAAAATCTAGACTCCAGACTAATCGGACCTGTATCGATATACATGGTTCATATAAGTAGGATTTATTTAGTCATTCGAACCCAGAATAAAGCTGAGGTCAGCATCTGAAGTGTCGAAATGTTTTATATACAGGTTTCTTTTGGAACACAAAAAATACTGTTGAATGTAAATTGTGGTGTCAAAATAGTTTATGATATGTATGTAGCAAGTCACCATTGAACCACACGCACGTGTTGTTTGTTGCGAGCTGTGGTATCAAATGGTATGTTTTTACGTGCTTCCGTTTTTTGTACGTAGCCTGCATGTAGCCGCTTTCCTGTGGGCGTGACATATTTGTCGCGTACGAAAAGCGAATTAGCTGGTTCCCACAGGCTGATGAGTAGACCAGACACATGCTTAGGTATACGCACACATCTATCAATATGTGGAGGTATGGAACATTTTATTTTTAGATTAATGTATGTATAGTTGTATATGTATTTAGATTTATGGAGGTAGGTCTCGAAGGATGTTTAGATATGTTGATGCTCTGTGCCTGTTGCCTCTTTATATGTACCCTAAAGCACACACACATGCACGCACGCACACTCGCTCGCTCGCACACACACACACACACACACACATGTATATTGAAGTGAACGCGTTATTGAAATAAATAAAAGGCTACATTACGGTAACTAAGTTTGTGTCGGGTTGTTTCCATTGTAACAAACGATACAACGTGTAAACAAACGATTCAACGTGTAAACAAACGATACAACGAGTAAACATACGATACAACGTGTAAACAAACAGCGACATAATACAATACTCTGTTCGGTGAGTCGTTACGATGTACAAACGGCGGCGGGAAGGGGATGGGGGGGGGGAGCCTACTACTCGAATATACACCGAAATAACTCAATGCTGAACATTAATGTTTAGACCGGGTAGGTTTTCGTCGCCGCCAAGACTTCAATAGTCCAGAGTTAACGATAAAGGAAGGCGAGAACGTGATATTCGTCTAGAATTCCTTCACGATATCAAGGCAGCTACATTGTGCGGGTATATATATATATATGAGGACGTCAGGTCTGATTCGAGGTAGCGAAGTTGTGGTGAGTGCATTTCAGATTTTTTGGTTCGATCATCCAGCTTAATATCGCATAAACTATTGTAACTCTGTTATATGACGTGTCTGATTATAATGTTAACTGCTTAAAGCTAATTGAGAATAGTGCAGCTCGTATAGTGGTGACAAATACTCGAAAATGTGATCATATCACCCCCAATTCTTCAAAAACTATATTGGCTACCTGTTAGACATTTCAATACTTTATTAATAACTTGTAAATCTATTAATGATATGGCGCCAGAATACCTGTGTGAACTGGTGTCCATTAGAAAGTCATTCCAGTGTCTCGGCTCAAGTCATATGGTGATTGTGCGCTTATTGTAGCAGCCCCCAATTTGTGGAATAGGTTGCCGGCAAATATTAGAAATGCGTCGTCTCTTAATTTTTTTTAAATCTGTTCTAAAAACACACGGGTTCAAGGTAGCTTTCACAGTTAAATAATAACTATCTTTCAAATATCTTATGGGGGTTTTACAGACATAATATTTGAGGTATTATTTTATTACATATTATTTGTACAGCGCCTCCTGGTAGTAAGGGCGCTTTATTAAATACACATTATTATTATTATTATTATTATTATTATTATTATTATTTATTTATTTATTAGACGGAATGGTACTTACAGCTCGATGTTTCGTGGGAGATAATATTAATATGTCTTTAATCGTGTTATACGTTTATATTTATCATGTACGGCTTCGTGTGCTTCCGTTGCGTAGTTGTTAGTGTCTTCCGGTGCAAAAGTGGAAATGGTCGGATCGAATCTCCGTATAACGTTTACGTCTGTGGGATGTTTCAGTCTCGAATAAACGGCTTCGGCCCGATGGTCTGATTTCTTCGGCTGATAATCCCTAGTCGACGTGTCCCTCTCGTGACCGACGTCGAGGCTAACCAATCACTCACCCAATAACAATGGAGTTTATATATTCAAATGTATCTAACTGTACGAAATAACATCCATACATTTCTATTATAATCGTGGACTATTTTCTTCTCCGCCCCTTAGATCATTATTCCGGATTTTGCGAAATAACGAAGCAGAATGTCAACAGAGAGGGATCAGATAGCCGACACCATGGACAAGAGATGCTGTTACATGAGCAAAAGTGGTAAGGACATAACCTCTTTAGGGAACAACAAATCCTTGTTCCAGGACGCCCGGAACGAAACAAAACGCGGAAGAGTAGGATTGGTTAACGGAGAATCACTCGTATTTCGTTTCTCTTAAGCTTATCATTAACAACATTGCGCTTATGCGATAATCGTACCGTAGATAACACATCAGGGCCGCATCATTATTTGTTCTATCTTTTTAAAGTTAAAACAAAACTCGGAGGTGTTTAGTTTTGTGAAAGTTGCGTTGTGTATTTTGTAGTTTCGTAATCTATCTTCAAATAATTTAGTACACATCGATGTAGTCCGAGTAAGGTCGCTTCAATTTTCCTTTAAATTCAGTCCGCGCTACACACAATCCCGCGCGCACACGCATACACGCACACTCACGCAAGCGAGATGTTGTAAGTAATTTATTTTAGTAATTTATTTAGTAATTTATTTTTTTCACAATTTCCAATCATGATAATAATAATGAGATTTGAAAGTTAAAATATATTAATATAACATACATAAAATGTGGAAATTGTTGGACCAGTATAGCATGTGCTATCCTGCTAGCTCCTACAAATAATATTATTATCATAACACGAGAAATATGAAACGGATTAATTGGACAATGTGGAGCAATGGATTCGTGTTATCGTGTCATCCATGCGGTCTAATGTTACTGATAACCATAGGGATGACTACGACGACGACGACGACGATGCTGATGGTGTGTAATCACTATGATGATGATGATTGATAATCACTATGATTACCATGTGCACAAAAGTGGCCGTAAAACATCAATCATCAATCCTCTCTGGCTGGTCAGCAGTTTAATTAGAGCAGTTGGTGGTGGCTCGCCCCACCCACCCCCGGGGCATCTTAGTGGCCTAACTGGTAGAACGATTGGCCACGTATCCGTGGCATCTCGGTTCAAATCCCGACCGGGCTATGTCCGAAGGGTTATTGATCTTTCACCTCATTACACCCGGGGATCGTCCGGCCCATTCAAAACCGTCCCTAGATTAGCAACTGTGTTGGCTAAACAGCCTTGACCCACGTTTATATTTGGACGTCAGATGACGTCGTAATATTCTAGCCACAGATTAATGATATCTGACCCAATAGTCATCCAATCATCACAGTATTGATGATGATAGATTTTACTCGGTCATTAAATACACACGTTCGTGTTTGGGATTCAACGTCCGGGAGTAATAGGAAATACCAAAATATTCGTATACAGCATCTTAACGTCTAACAACGTTGTTATCTGACATGTTTAACCGGCGCCTCCGTGAATTCAAATCTCGGCTTCGGCATAACTGAAGGGTGTTTCATATTTGACTGCGCTTCATAACCTTTTATCATGGGCTGGAGGGATTGTTTGTCCGGATTTGGCAACTGACCTATTATCTCCGCTTGATTTCAAAACCAAACTGCACCTAATTTTAGCCATTAACTTGCAAACAGAGATGACATGGATTTGGTTAAACAATAGTTTATATTTGTTATATTAGAAATTATTATATTATTTCGACATTTGTTACACCTGACCTCCGACTTCTGTGGATTCCCCATAGCTTTAATACGAGCCGATTATACGGTCAATCTAATAATAATAATAATAATAATAATAATAATAATAATAATAATAATATAAACAACATAATGCGTTATATATGAAATAAGATTGTTTTCCGTACAGTAATAACTATATTACGAAAACAGTTATAATTATTGATATTAAAGTTAACATTGTTCCAAAATGTGCAACCCATAATGACCCAAGTGTGGCCAGAGACGAAACTAGACGAACAGCTCACTCACTCACTCACTCACTCACTCACTCACTCACTCACTCACTCACTCACTCACTCACTCACTCACTCACTCACTCACTCACTCACTCACTCACTCACTCACTCACTCACTCACTCACTCACTCACTCACTCAATTACTCACTCACTCACTCACTCACTCACTCACTCAATCAATCAATCAATCAATCAATCAATCACCCTAGTAGCGCGGTTCAAATCCCAGTCTAACTATAGCTATGTCTGTTGGCTGTTTCATCGTTCACTTCGCCTCGTTACCTATGGAGTCGTCTCGCCCCTTTAGCCTATCTAGTGACGTAGCATAACATAACAACAACATTCACATCCTCCTCCTCCTCCTCCTCCTCATCATCATCATAATCACAATGATGATAATGATGATGATGACGATAAAGGTGGTCTGTTTGTAGAAGGATAGCCAGCGTACCAACGTAGCATCAGATGATCAATGAGACGTTTCGGTGCGAGTGAGTACACGCGAGGCCACGAGTGGAATGCGCTGCAGCTTAGCCATTGTCTGGGGCCGTATAACGACCATATAATCTAACTCGACTTCGATGGGATGACAGTGTGTAGATTATTTCCTATAAAGTGTCCTTCCTATTTCGATAGTCCAGCTATTAGAACAGTGGAATGCAAACCTACAGGTTGTGAGTTCGAATCCGCTTCCAACCTGTATTTGTGAGATGTTTTTTTTTAGTAAGTCGTCGAATTAGTGCGACCAAATGATACAACGACTGACTCAATGTGTGAAATGTGACAATAACGAGAATGAGATGCGGGGGGAGGGGGTGGCGTATTCCGTGTGATGACGTAATATCACATCCGTAGGTCGTGATAAAATTAGTTCATTTCCGATCGATTTACGACGAGAGGATGTTAAGACATTGGTTCTGTTGTCTTCCCTTTGTCTTCTGTTCCGTTAAATAATATCGACTGAATATACTTTGTTAGGGTGTATAAGCTTTTAATGAATAAAAAACATTGTACGTCAATGAATCGAATATAATTCAGTAAAACACGAATTAGCCGACTTCCGATTAGTACGGCCACTCGACTATCATGACTTAGCCGACTCCCGACTAGTACGGCCATTCGACTAACATGACTTAACCGACTCCCGACTAGTACGGTCATTCGACTAACATGACTTAGCCGACTTCCGAGTAGTACGCCCACTCGACTAACATGACTTAACCGACTCCCTAGTAATACGGCCACTCGACTAACATATCTAAGTGATAAAACGATCCCGATCTACCAAGCTATACCTATCTAAGTGCCTATTCGTGGTCTTCCCTCCAGCTGTGCGCATTATGCTGAGAAAATTCAGCGAAGATTCCTCATTCCACGGATTGAAGCAGATATTTGAGGAGCCGAACATATGCATCAGAAGGTAAGACGTACCACCCTCCAATGGCCAGATGAATGCAGTTTTCGGGGGAATTATTTCTGACTTTTTATAACCTTGTCTCCGGCGCGTCTTATAGAAATGTTAGAATTATTAAGAGCGATACGGGATGCTTACGATGATGGGAATAGAAATAAGTAATATACGACGATAGATGTTTATAAAAAGCCTCCAACCAGTTTGTTCCTGCTGTATTTACATTTTTGTTAACACCTGGTCGTAATTACAGGTGTATGTGGATAGTGTTATTGGTTGGTGTTACGAGCGTCTTCCTCTTCTTGATCTCCACCAAGTTACATTACTACTACCAACGACCTTCGCTGGTTGACATCAGCCGAGGTTACGAAGACGCCATACCCTTTCCCAAAGTGACCATATGCAACCAGAACCCGTATCGGTAACTATGGTAACATCATCATCATCATCATCACAATCATCATCACCATCATGATCATCATCACCATCATGATCATCATCGCTATCATAGTCGTCGTCATAATTATTGTTATCATAGTCGTTGTCATCATTGTCATGATCATGATCATCATCATCATCATCATGGTCATGATGATGATCATCATCACAGAAACAATGCAATCTAATAATATATAAAATAATAGTAGCAGTATTAGCAGTAACATTATTATTATTATTATTATTATTATTATTATTATTATTAGTAGTAGTAGTAGTAGTAGTAGTAGTAGTAGGTAGTAGTAGAAGTAGTAGTTGGTGGTGGTGATGATGGGGGTGGTACTTGTAGTAGTGATTTATATTCCTTTTACAAAGAGGTAAACATCAAAAGGTCATCGTTTTTTTATTCCACTGATGAACAGTTTTAAGATCACTGATTTAAATATGTACTTCGTTCGGCTTGTCCATTATTTGGTATTAGCCTCATCTAGACACCACTATGATGTACAGATGTAAAACGTTAGTTGGTCTCGTCCTCAGTGGCTTTCTAGTCAAATGGCTCGTTTTTCTTTAGAGTTTATGTGTATGTGTATGTGTGTTTGCTTCCAGTATGACGGCTATACATCAGCTTGGCTTGTATGATGTCGTGACGGAGGCATACAATAGAGCTAAGGGGTCAGCGACGGCTGGTTAGTATACACACCGTTCTGGGCAGTATATCCCGCCCTTTATTTGCTCGCGATAAGTGCCGCTTATTTTTTGTAATCTCACATGCGCACGGATTCGTTTCGGTGTTTATGCTAGATACAATGATAGCAATAAAATCTTGATTAATGGAAAGATGTATACGGAGATGACATCCGCCATTTTAAAAATATACGACAACACCAGAAACTCCTCATTAAGAACACGTTTTCGGTTGGCTATTATTACTGCGTGCTTGTGTGCGCGCGCGCGCGCGTTCTTGTATGTACACCCATTTATGTGGACAATAACGTATTAATCTACGTATGTTTTAGATCCTGAAGACTGTACAGACCGTTACGAGATGTACACATCAGTTTGCGCCGTGCCAGAATCAGCCGCCACTAAGTACATTATTAAGGAAACTACGTGTACCGTATGTAAACATCTCTGTACTACTGTAGAGGGATCTACCTGTAGCGGCGTGCTTTATGATCCAGACACTAGGACTTGTACACTGACGTCATTTACCGGTGAAGATCACCAAGGAGTTGTTTTACCGACAGAGGGCCGATGTAATGACACCATCAGAAAGTTTTACAGGCGTCACCGATGTCTAAGTAAGTACACTTGTTCCATATATATATATATATATATATATATATATATATATATATATATATATATATATATATATATATATATATATATACTTAACTCACAACTAGCGAACATTTTACTCTTTAAGAAATAAATTTAAGATGATTCCAAGAATACAGCAAGGTGAATCACGTTCCAAAATGTCCCACTATAATGTTACAAATCTCCTTCCTCCAATAACACTTGCAATGACTATTATTTTTATATCAAGCTTGTGTCATAACACAGTCACATAGTCTAACGGGTGCCTCCGTGGCCTGACTGGTAGCCAGTTGGACGACATATCACTACCACCAGAGTTCGAATTTCGACGTGGGCATATCTGAAGGGTGTTTCATCTTTGACTTCGTTTCGTTACCTTCGACGGTCGCACGGCCCATTTAACCTACCATGTCTACAAAAGTGGCCGTAAATCACCGATCATCACCACATGATCTAACACAGGAATAAACGTCCATTTATTGACCAATAGAGCTGCTGCCTCTGGTAGTACTTCCGGTGTAGGAATAAATGTGACATTTAGGCCGACAATATGGCAACATTAGTGTTAACGACATTGTGACAATTCATCTTTTATCTAACTGGATTAAAACGATTGTATTGTGTCATCTACACGAAAATACAACCAAGTATTGATTGACTTTCTTAAATTATTCGATGTTGTGGTTATTGTCACCACTTGCATACTTAACGTTGGCATGTGCGATCTACTTCTAAAGTGGTTCGTATTGATGGACCCAAACACTGGGTTATAACGAAACTATAATATATATATATATATATATATATATATATATATATATATATATATATATATATATATATATATATATATATATTCCTAGATCGAGTTCAGCTGGAAAAACAATAACATTGATATAAGACAAGTTCTCCTCATCCAGCTGTAAAAACAAACAACAAAGCCATATTTCATCACGCGTTGCACTTTATTTGCCCCAACTGCCAAGGGTCACGGGTTCGATCCCATCAAAAGATTAATTGATCGGCTTCCTACATTCCGGGTGGCTGACGTTCTCACTGAATTAATTAATTAATTAATTAATTAATATGGAGGACGTTAAAGATCCACCTGAGGGCGTAATACACACAGGCAGTGAGCATCCTCGGGGTATTTCGGTTTGATCTTTCCGTACAGTTCCCCTGTAAGTGTCTTGGGCGTGTGTGCGTGCGTGAAGATTTGAACAGCCACTCAATAAAAAGGGACCACACAGGCACTTAGTACTCGCACTTTCCTGTGCTATCCCTGTATCATTATCATAGGTTGTGAAACGAACAATCCAATCCATCCCAATACCATGTCCTTGTTGTGTTGTACGAAGCGGTTAAAAGACGGCGACAATAACAACCTTTGATCCTTTGAATACTAAAAACAATTTGGGAGATAATAGAAACCAAAACTTTCGGAAAAACCGAATAATACTAATAATAATGTGCCATATGTAACACAGTGCCTAGCTGGGATAGATATTAATTAGGAAACTTAAAATTCCAAGAAACCACTCCAAAAGGCCACTGCGTTTATATAATAATAACAATAATAACAATAATTTATACAGAGCTTTAATCAACATGTATTTCTCCAAGGCGCTTTACCACTCGTGGTCCAGTGGTAGCGTGCTAGACCATAAATAAATAGGGCCTGGGTTCGATTGGCGTTCCCGGCAGACCCAAATCTCAAAGACGTTTTCATCCTTCATTTCATTTCTTTCGGGTCCTCCTTGGTTTCACTAGGCTATATGATATGCTGAAAGTGGACATTAAAAGAACACTTCATTTAACGCTAAAGAGAGAAATAGATTCTGTTTTGTATAGATACTTATTTACTCACCAAAGGGTCGATTTGCAAAGGAGATTTCACTGAGCTATGATTCTTCCTTACAGACGGAATGCAGACATACTGCGATTTTGAAGAACCATGCAGCTGGCAACAAGATCCCGATGCCTCGGATATCTGGATCACCAAACAGGGGCCCGACCACACCATAACACTCGGTGAGTAAGAGGTCATGAAAGGAAATGTATGGCTCCGTGTGGATTTTAATCCCGATCTTGTCAACGGCGAGTGTTGTAAATGTTTAATATGAGGGTCAAAATGTTGCTTCATCCCTGAACGATCAGAGGAAAGTGATTCGGTATTCCCAATACAGGAAAAGATCCAAGGATTATTTATTTTTTGTCTTGAGTTCCTAACCTTTCCAGGATATTTATCACACACCATTTCAGGCAAGTAGAAACCCCCCCCCCCTCCCCACAAAGAAAGAAAGAAACCCGACAACGAACATAAAGACGTCATTTCAATAAAACGATTTCAATGTTGTAGTTTAAAGATCGGGATGTTCAATTATTAACTGTTGTCTATTAAGTAATATATCTGTCTTTTAATTAATAAATCTGTTAATTAATACAGTTATATGAATGCCAGCGTAATGAGGTGGACTTCGTATGACATTATATTCATAAGAGGAAAGCAGATGTTTTCGTAACTTTCTCTCTATAATTATGTATATTAGGTATCTATAATAATATAACACGCAATGCCATTTAAATTGGTTATCCGTCAATCTGATTCATGGATCTCTTTCGATCGACCGTCATCTTTCTTATAATTAAAAATATTTAGAAAACCTCTGTAGCGCCAATATCCTCGAAGAGAATCGAGCTCAGTGGCGCGCCTAGTGGAGGAGTTGGGTAAACTCATAGTCCGGGCACGATGCAAAGTTCATCAACAAATGATCGGATAGAGTGGAAACTTGGGAAGGATAAGCCAGTCTGAAAAGGTGAATTTTCAAATTGTGACGGAAAAGAACTATGCTATTAGTTCACTTAACGTGTTCAGGGAGTGGGTTCCAAAGAGTAGGGACAGCTCTTAACCGACGTTCCATATTACGGTATTTGTTAAGCAGCTATGTATTTGACGACGAAACATTCCATTTGCGCAAATATCTTTGTGTTGGTGTACACTTCCGATTAGGCTCCGGGCCCGTTCGCCACTGACGAGCCCTTTCGCCAGTGATGGCATTTAACAACTGTTTTACTGTTAAATGATATCGTGGGAACTGTTATTTCTCCCCAAAAGTAATATTTATGTAAAGAACTGTATCAAAATATTTCTATTCGAAATACGTGTCCCAGATAGTATTACTATGACAGATGGCGGCTTGTTTATAACTGAATGGGGCCGAGGCATTAACCTAAAAGAAAACTAGACCGAGCAGTCAGTGGCGTTTGAATGGACCGCCATGACCGAACAGTGCTGGCTTCCGGTAGAGGCAAAAAGCAACGTTGAAGCAACTGTGCGTCGAGTTTTGAACCTATAAATACGGACATTTCTTGTGATGCGTGCATTATCTCTATTATTCCTGTCATATTATATGCCATGAAATATGTAAATATCGTTTTATGTAAGTCCGTAGATCTAGTTTAATTGGAATCAAACGCCAGAGAATAATAAACGCGATAATAATTCACCATGTTTTTAAACCCGATTTTGCAGTTTGCCTTTTTTCCACGACTGGAAGTTGGGACCTGTTTGCCATCAAATCGGCGGCCGTGTTCGGTCTAGTTTTCTTTTAGGTCACTGGGCCGAGGATTGATGAACTCTCAACTAATCCTGTATTTAGTGGTTAGTTGTTCTAGTTAAGATTAGCTTCATAAAGTCAAAGAGAGATGTAAAGTAAATGTCTTACTGCAGCACAGCATGAAGAAATACGGTCAACTGATAGTCACGGGATAATTATACTTATTGGTGAAAGTTACGCAAAACCAAAATTAAAATAAATACCACCACAATAACCAAGTCGCAAGTTCTCTCTCGCTCTCTCTCTCTCTCTCTCTCTCTCTCTCTCTCTCTCTCTCTCTCTCTCTCTCTATATATATATATATATATATATATATATATAAATAATAATAATATTGATAGATGTAAATAAATATTAATCAACATCAACACTTATAACATACACATAATATATATATATATATATATATATATATATATATATATATATAATCACAAGCTTGCATTTACATATTATATAGTACGGAATCATTTTCTAATTGGTGCCCATATTTTTCTATTACTACCAGTTTCTGGTCACTACATGCAGATGTTGGAGACGGACAAGAGACCCGGGTACTACGCCTCTACCATCACTAGTTTTATGGATACGACGAGCCAGTGCCTTGTGTTCTTTTATAAGTTCGGTGGCAGCTCGGTCAGTTCAACAATATCTATCATCAGCCGTGGGGAGGACATGACCGAGACCATTCTGAAACAGGTTAGTCGTTCAGAATATGAACATTTTGAAATTTTGGTTGCATACAGTAATGGGTGGAGCAATGCGTCACGGATCGACAGCTTCAGGGTTCAAATCTGTCCCTATTTTTTTGAATATGTAACCAATGTCGAAATCACAAAAGCACTCTCACTCACTCACTCACTCACTCACTCACTCACTCACTCACTCACTCACGTTTTCTGACAGTGTTACTAATTTTACCTGACCTTTACCTCAGATCAATAGACCAACTATCCGGGAGTGGTCACGTGGGTGGCTTGGTACCAAGCTTCAGCTAGCCAACGGCATCAATCAATTGATCATACGAGGACAGCGGGCCACCGACGGCGCTTCCGGTATATTGCTCGATGACGTCAGAATTGTATCGTGTATATCATTAAGTAGGTCATCACGCTGTCATCACGATGATATCATCCGTTAAATGGCTGTGTATTAAACTTAAAATTAGATAAGAACGCTCATCATTTGACAACAAGATAATAATTATATCTTTTACTTGGAATCTCGGCGTGGGCATATCTGAAGGGTGTTTCATCTTTGAGTTCGCTTCATTACCTTTGGAGGTCGCTCGGCCCATTTAGCCTACCACGTGCACCAAAGTGGCCGTAAAACACCAATCATCATCATCATCATCATCATCATCTTCATCATTTTGCTGTTACTCTTAACGCTACTTTGGTTATCATAACTACCACAAACCATACCACTACTACCACTACCACTACTACTACTACCACTACTACTGCCGCTACCACTATTACACAGTACTTGTCATCATGTAGAAGTAGTTGTTGTTGTTGTTGATTTTTGAATATTTTAAAACAACGTTTAGGACAACAAGAATGTCGTACCAGCCTGACCGGCACGGAGTATTTAGGTATCCAAAACCAGTCCCAGTCTGGTCGGCCATGTTTACCTTGGCTATACACCATACCATATAGACCGGAAACAGTAAAGTTTGTGGAGACAGCCGAGGAATCCGCGAACTATTGTCGTAATCCGGATGGCGATATGGCTGGACCATGGTGTTATACTGATCTGGGTCGACGGGAACCCTGTAATATACCGTTCTGTGGTAAGTTGTGTGTGTGTGTGTGTGTGTCTGTGTGCGGGCACACGCACCTACACGCGCGCGCGTGTGCGCGCGCGCACACTCGCTCGCACATATATATATATATATATATATATATATATATTCCTATCACCAGATTGTACTGATGACTGGTTTCGTTGTCGTACCGGCAACTGTATCCCACAGTCCATGGTATGTGATGGTAAAGTTGATTGTATGGACAGCAGTGATGAAACTACGGTTTGTGGTGAGTACACACGCACACGCACACACACACACTTGCGTGAGTTTAAAAGAGAGTTCAGATACGAGAGTTCTATAGCACATGTACAGTGCAACATGATTATAACGAACTGTTTTATGAATGGGGAAGAGTTCGTTATATCCGTGAATTCGTAATACGCATGTCTGCAGTTTATCCGGTAGGTGGAAGTGTTGTATGCGATAGCCTTAAAGTATTCGCTAAGTATCTCACAACTTTTAAGCTAGCGTGTTAATAAACGATCACATATCCCAGCTGCCAAATTTATGTTAAAGATGCTGGACTACCAAAATATATAATAGGCCAGGTGAGGACAAAAATATATTTTGCAAAAACCATAACCTGCCTGATGGGTGTGTTGTACTCATCACCTGACCAATTTCCCCAGCCAATAATATACCCCATCCAACTGGCAGATATTAGCAACAACAATAATGACGAAAACCACAGCATATACAACAGCAACAAACAATAGCACCAACAACAAAAGAACAATGTTTTAACAAGATGTTATCAACAAATCTTTGTTTTTGTTTTATAGAACCATTCTAATTGTCAAAACAGATAGATAAACAAACTAAAACACATTTTAGCTAGTGTTTCTTCCTCAAAAACACATTCGTTTTTTATATCAGTTCTGGGTCTTGTGTCTATTTCAGGTGATAAACTATCCGTCAGTTGTCGCTTTGAAGACGATTATAAATGTGGTTACAAAGTCGATATGAGACGTCTACAGCCAAATGGACTATAGCCAGTACATATAGCAACGTCACAACAGGCAATAGTACGTATATATATATATATATATATATATATGATATGTATAGTATATGTATGTGTGTGTATTTATTTATGCATGTGTATTTATTTATGTATTTAAATATATATATAATATATATAAATATGTGTGTATGTGAGTTAGTGTGTGTATTTATGTATATATAGTTATTTATTTATGTATTTAAATATATATATATAATATATATAAATATGTGTGTATGTGAGTTAGTGTGTGTATTTATATATGTATAATTATTTATTTATGTGTTTTTATGTATACAAAATGTACCATTATAATAATAACCTGTACAATGTCATCGGAGGCATCATATTATCATAGTTGTAATATATGTCATCACGGTTGTGACTGACAATCTGACAAAGTTAGTCTTAATAATATGAGTAACGAGCGCCTTAGAGTAACCTTCTTACAGGTTATATAGGGCGCTATATAAATTTTGTATATTATTATTATAATATGTTGTCCTCGATTGTGCAAGTGATATTAAGCACGGGATCCGGTCTTTTGCCCTTTAGGTCTTTTGCCCTTTAGGTCTTTTGCCCTTTAGGTCTTTTGCCCTTTAGGTCTTTTGCCCTTTAGATCCCCCTTATGCGATCTGCCTCTGCGCTCGGAACATTCCCATCTGATTGTTAACTTGTTTGGACACCATTTAGCGTAAGTACATCCTTCATTATACACTTTCATGCCATCTCAGTTATTTGTTATTATCTCCGTGATTGTCAAAATAGATTTATGACATGCACAGAACTATCAGCAATATTTGTAGTGATTCAGTTTATTAATTACTCCAAAACTGTCATCCGAGATCTGCTTGCCAAAGACCTATTTATTTATCTTTATATTTTTTTATGAACTATAGCAAATTAAAAATATAACGCAACAAAATAAGTTTATCGTACATTGATCAAACTTTTTAAAGCTATGTGGCAAAGACTAGGGGGCAAAAGACCAGGCGAACAATTAATGATGGGGCAAAAAACCTGGTGATGGGAGCACCTGGAACCATTAACCATAACATGTGGGATATCTACAATAACTCTTCCGATATATATACCTCAACAACTGCTAAATCTACCCTTGTCTACCACACCAACTGCTTTATCTACGATATCTGTTCCTGTATCTACCATAACAACTGCTATATATACAGTAACTGTTCCCGTATATTTGTCATAATCTACTCAAACAGCACACAAACACACCTGTCTCTCATCCATTTCTTATCCAGTGAAGGCTCTCGTTGTACAGATGGATGGCGTCACACCTGGAGACCAAGTCGATGTAGAGTCTCCTCCACAGAACCTTACCATGGCCACAACTCTCTCATTCTACGCCGAGGTGCGGGTAGAACCTGACGATATTCTAACCAAATTGGAGATCTACCTACAGCGGCCATCCGGAGAAAGGATCATTAAGCTTATGGAGATAGCTGGCTCCAGCCAACGACGTGGACTGATCCGATATCAGATGTGTATACCAGAAGGTCGGTATTCAATCAGTTTTGTTGCCGTTCTCGGGATGACGTCCTTACCTTATATTGTAGTGGACGAGGTGGAACTGGCAAAGCCTTGTATACCGAACGAAGTATATACAGGTAATGTAAGAACGTATGTTAACATCCATGGACGCGTGCACGTGCGCACGGACATTTTCTTATCCACCCCTCTCTCTCTCAGTACTATATATATATATATATATATATATATATATATATATATATATATATATTGTAAGTGAACACCTACATCAATAATATAAATTGCAATCAGTGTAATGTTCACATTTTATTTGTGGTGATTCATCAAATCCAGTTGAGTCATCTATGGACAGTTGAACGACCACGTAATGTCATCCGAATAAGTTCAGATATAAATATTTAGCGATGTTAAGCCTTGTATAACTATTATGACTTTCCACCAACCGTTTCCTTTTCCAACCGAACGAACTTTTCAACCAAACTCGCCTTTTGAACCCGTCGATATTTCACGAACCGGCCGAACATTTTCAGCTGATCCAGAAGGGGAAGCCATTAGCTGCGACTTCGATGCCGGACTCTGCGGGTATCAGTTCCGATCCGAGAGCACGCTTCTGAGGTGGGACAGAGTATCCGCTGACGTCATAACGGCTAATTCCCTCATCAGTACGTTTGGAGGTTGGTATTATTGTTTAGTTTCGTCCTTTGAACGAAATTGACGAAGATTGACGCAGACAAAACTGTCAGTCGGTCGCTGCATCAAGTTGCGCATTGGACTCCGTATTTTGATCGACAGATGTTGTTCGAGTTCTTTCAGAACTTCAACGTGTCGACGGGTACCACGAACCAAGGGAAATAGTCGCTCTTGATTGTGTCATTTTTTGTTGTTGTTGTACGGGGCCGAATGTGTACTAAGGATGAAAGTGTCATCTTTTTACTGTATCAAAGTAGCAATTGGTGCATAGTTAATTGAATCCTAATGTTGCCTGCGTCTGCGGGATGATTTTATTCTTCAATACAATAATCAATCACACACACACACACACACACACACACACACACACACACACACACACACACACACATATATATATATATTCATTTATATACATGTCTTCCTGTGTCTGCCTGCAAGTATGTGTGTGTATGTGGTTGCGTGTTTGTGTGTTCTTTCTATACTCTGCTCTCTCTCTCTCTCTCTCTCTCTCTCTCTCTCTCTCTCTCTCTCTCTCTCTCTCACACACACACACACACACACACCCTCTTATATTTATATATATATATATATATATATATATATATATATATATATATATATATATATATATATATATATATTTCTCCGCTGACAGCTGATTGTTATGGAGAATTCTATTCGGTCGATGGATGGATCGTCTCCCCAGGATATCCGGATTGGTATCCGGACGACATATTTTGTACTTACTACATAAAACAACCCGAACACGCGACCATCATCATTGACTTTGACAAGATAACGATGGAATATGAACCATCCTGCGGCCATGATTGGTTAGAGGTCTGTGATGGTGTTGGTCCTATCCACCACTCACTATTGTTACGAACTTGTAAAACTCAAGTACTCGAGTACTAACCATTGTCATGATGCTTACAGATATAAATAGTATACGTCGGTGTTTTGCAGATCAAAGCCACTTTCCCATTTTCCCTAAAAATTGCATAGTTCGAATTGCACAAATACCATACTAACGTCTAAATAACGGCTTTACGATTGCAGAGATGGCGATATTAAGCAACACCTGTGATAAATATAGAAACTATTAAATTATATTTAATTATTTTGTTTTGGAATGATCATTTAAGGCCTGTTCGTTTCTAACGCGAACTCGTCTTAACCGACCACGTTCCCTATTCCTGCGCCACAATTCGCCGAGCTCATCTTTTACCTTCAGATTCGCTGGAAGCACACCAACAAATACACCTTGCGTAATACCGACAGAAGCAAATTTGGTCCAAACGACGTCCACTACGACTCGACAAACCAGTCTTCTTCAATAGGTAAGTAGAGTAAAACCCGAGATAACGAGGTCTTCTTTGACAAGAGAAATGTTAATATCCTCTTCTCACCGATCATCAGTTTCGTTGAATCTGTTTGTTGTTGTTGTTGTTTGTTGTTGTTGTTTGTTTGTTGGTGTCGTCGTCGTCGTTGTTGGTAATCTATCGAACGAGATCACGTCTCTGTTCTAGACATTAGATGCCAATCATCATTTGTAAGGTTTTAAGTAATTAGTTTTCCTGTAAGTCTACCTGTATAACCGTTGAAGAGTGTCAAAATGGACGTAGAACTCTTTATATGTCGGCGTACAAATAACGGGCTGGATACTTCTGAAGACGATATCGCTTTTCACTTGGCCTCGTTTCTATTTGGAAAAGTGATCGAAAAAGCAACAAGAATATCAAAAACTGTCGTCTTTCTCTCTTCGACAGTTCAGTGACCACATGTCACGTGTGTGCTGTCATATATCGCCGACCAAAACGGACCATTTTCCCATTCTATACCACGTGACTCCCATCTGTGACGACCGAACTGCGGAGATTCGCTTTCAGACCACAACTCGCCGAAGAACTCTTTGATTGACAACGTTTTCTAAATCTGATAACACGAAACCGGTTTCTTCTCGTCTTCATGTTTTTGTCATATATCCGTTTTCAGATGGAAAGCAGTTAAACTACGACGGATATAACCTTTACTGCGGTCACGTGACACCCAATTCCCTACTCATCAGGGGGTCCGTTGTCGCCTTGTCGTTCTACGCCAATGACGTCATTCACGACCGTGGCTTCTCCATAAAATATCACGCCACGTCAGTACCGGGACACGGTAAGTCATAAAACGAAGTGCAATTGTGTTCTCTCGTGTTTCTAAATATCTGAAGGGTGTTTCATCTTTGACTTCGCTTCATTACCTTTGGAAGTCGTTCGGCCCATTTATGTACACAAAGTAGCCGTAAATCAATCATCATCATGTGTTTCTAGAACTAGACAGGTATTTGCTACAGCACTGTTTTATGGCTTAGGATCCCTTCAAACGTGTGATAATCTATTATTGTCTAATTTAGGAACTAAGCAGTTACATAGTTAACTATTAAAATTTGCTTTAAGAAACCACCGTGTGTTTGAACATGTTTAGATTCAGAAACTAGTTAAATAAGGTAACCTATTGCCTTTCAGTTTAGGGAAGATCATCCAGTTATCTCGTCAAATTTGACGAAACTCGTCTTTCAATTCAGTAAATTTATTTCAGAATATAAAATTCCACATACATATGAATTATGATACAGTGAAATATATAATACATAACAAATTATAAATAAATTATAAATTGAGTATTTTGTTCCATCTAACACAAGAGCTAGAATGATAGTAAAACAAACTAGAAACAATACATTGTACCAGCAAATTGCTATCACCTGAACGTGTTTAAAACTATAAAGTTTTTGTAAGCCAGCACCCCAAATAAATCAATATTATTAATAACATAAATTGCAGACACACTCTCCCCCCTTAAAATACCAAATAATTTTCTGTTTATATTATTAAAGGCTACTGCAACACGCTTATATGTATACTGTTTATACGTTGACCACTAATGACAGCTATAGGCATTGAAAAGGAATAATCTAAATATTTTTACTTTAATACTGGAGGAACATGTTTTGAAGCTTAAGTTTATTATCTCTTGGATAAATTGATTTAACATATCTCATGATATCATAATCATCCTGATGTTTGTCATGTATAATTACACCTAAATATTTGTTACTTGTCACGAAAATCAGACGTACATAATTAAGACAGAGAGTAGGTACAAATCAACCATTCAGTGAATTTAGTTTGAGATGCATACACTTTGCTGTTTCAATTTTATTATTTTTAATGAGAAAGTCATAGTTAGCGCATATATCAAGCAGTTCGTGTGGAGCTGAAGGTGAGGGAGCCACGATACAGGTATCATCCGCATACATTAAAGATTTATGATCATGCCATTCCTACTACAACCAATATAACTCTGGTTCAAGTTGCAACTGAGCTCGTCCATGTATATATTAAACAATACAGGTGACATAATTCCACACCGTCTTACACCAGTAGAGACAGTAAAGAATTGGGAGAATTGGTTACCCCAACGTACACAAAATGTTTTTTGACAATACCAGCATGTGAGAAGACTTTTCAAAGTAACATCAATATTACGTTTAATAAGTTTCTTAAAGAGACGTCAATAATTAATACGATCAAATGCTTTTGAAGCATCAAGATAACAAATATATACTGGACTAGAGCCTTGATTATATTATTCTGTTATCTGCTTGAGATGTGTATAATTTAAACACAAATATAACTATTGTCTCTTATGTGATCAGTAGTTTTATATCTATTCCTTATGCTCATCTTTGATTGCAGATTATGCTTTAGCCTTGTCATTTCGGGGGCCATATCACACCCACCAATACACGAGTAGTCTATTATCGCCCATAGTGACAGTAATAGGCCCACACTGTCTGGTGTTTGATTTCACGGCATTTCACGAGCTCCAGGTAAGTGACACTGATCTGTGAACTATCATCGTGTCGGCTCGCTATAAACGTAGTCGTAGTTATTGACATTTTGAAACCGCCCCTCAAACGGGATTATTTCTTCTGTAGGTTTTCCAGACCGATGACCGTCACGCTTCACGGATGCTGCTACACGTACTGGCCCCTACCGGATGGCACTGGATGAGAATGCGTCTGGACATCGGAGAAGATAAGCCAGATAATGAACGCTATCCGTTGGGGATCATCTTCCGAAGTGTGGTCGACTTTGAGAACTACCGACCAACCTATCTGAGTGCCATCAATAACATCAAGTTGTTACCGGGACGATGCGACCAAATAGGTAATATTGTTATGGCCGTAAGTTAAGTGGACGGTATAAAATGTGGCTAAGCGGTTCCGGCAGTCTTACGAAGACCTTACAGCTGAGTAAGTGAGTGAGTGAGTGAGTGGAGCAGTGAGTGAGTTGGTGGTAGCCTACTCGTCCATCTGTCTGTCCACCCTTCTGGCCAACTGAGTGTTTTGTTTTGCCTCAGCCCTGGTCATATCCGGTATATTTCACCGAGAGCCTGTTCTCTAACTATATGAGATGATCGAATAAAACACTCCCATTTACAGTCAACACACTAAGATTCGAACTTATAACCTAAAATACTGCAGCTCAGTGCGCTACCAGTCGCACAAAGGCGGTGCTACTTTTTTTGAAGAAAGCACAGATTATGACAGTGTAAGAATCAAGGCTGAATTTAGACATGGTTGAGAAGCTAAACTATATTGTGATCCCGATGAACCGATCACGTGGTGTGGTAGTAGCTGGGAACGACCTACGAGTAAGAATGTTGTAGTCTTTTTCCTCAACCGTTCTGGTACATTGACTAGCATCAACACCTCAATCTCTGACTCCCTCAATCCCCCCGGGCGCCTCCGTGGTCTAGTTGGTAGCATGTTGGAGCACAGATCACTACCATCTGAGTTCGATTCTCGGCGTGGGCATATCTGGAGGGTGTTTCATCCTTGACTACGCTTCATTACATTTGCAGGTCGCTCGGCCCATTTAGCTTACCATGCGCACAAAAGTGGCCGTAAAACATCAATCATCATCATCCATCCATCTCGCGCTACCTCAGCTGTTATATCCATCCATCCATCCATCCGTACGTACGTACGTCCGTCCGTCCGTCCGTCCGTCCGTCCGTCCGCTCATCTATCTGTCCATCCATTCATCTGTCAATCCATCCGTCCCTCTCACCGTCTATCCATTCATCCATTACAGGGCCACCCAACATGTTCTTTCCGTCACAAAAATATTTGAACTAACAACAATGGGAGATGTGTTCTCGTCTTTGTTGACCGAACGAGATTCAATCCCGTGACCCTAAATTTCGACGTACTCCCGCCTGACCTCGGATATACCTGCACTCGTGGACTCGTTATCATTTTGACCAGACGCTGTGTTTTTACGGGAATCAGGTTTACAGATGTGTTTTAGGCGCGTAACAAACATGGAACCTAAGCCATTGTATCATTATCTCGCTTTGGTCGAAAATCTCTCACAAAGTGGACAATCAAATTACAAACAAATAATACAGAATATCCCGGATATATACTTCAACCTTAATATCAAAATAAATATCGTGCCTGGAGCATCTGATCCGTATCAATACACCAGACTTCCTCCTTTCATCGGCGAGCTTTTGGCAAAATAGCTGTTAGAGAGCCAAAATATTCCCACATTAAGAGGGAGTATTTATATATCTGACACCTGATTTTGAATATTTGACGTCACATAACATAAATTGTGCTAAGTAAGGTCATTAACAACAACATATGATAACACCATTCGGATCTGTCATAGCTCGAAGTAAGTAAACGTGTCCATTAATGCACGTATGTCATTGTTTAGGCGGAGGTATGTCGAACGAGGCTGTACAACGACCTTATTACGTTTCAGTTGTGTCAACGAGTGTCAACTGTGACTTTAACACTATCGACCAATGCGGCTATAGGGATACGTCGGATGGTGCAATCAGATGGATGAGAACATGTGCCATGGTCAACGACAGCGTTCAGCCTTCAGACTGGGTTGATCTCCAAGGTAAGTCCGGTGCGACGTTGAAGTTCCCAAAGCGTAACTCGGCACGTATGCACAACGACGTACAACTGATGACTTGCTGTGTGTCAGCCAATGTGTCAGTGTACGTCGAGTCGATCTGGTATTGTAATCGCTAAACGTGTTGACACCGTACTTAATGGAACGTTTATAAACTCGGAACAAATCTCTGGATAAGATGTTTTTAAACAAGTTATTTACATTATAGACCAATGACGGAACTATTTGATACTCCGTACGTTTCCATTTACTGCGGCTCAGTGACGTCACAAGTCAACTCGTTCACATATCTGGTCAAATTTAAACATCTCCCACGTGACGTCATCGGCAAGAACATAACTATTTTTGTCAGCCATGATGCGGAAACGATATGCGTGACTGATGATATGGTTATTAAATGGTTCTCGTGTGATACCCGAGTTGGCGAGGTTATCGGTTGATGGCATGATATTTTCATTTCATGTCAGTTTTGTTTTGTTTTACTATTTGATTTAATAATAATAATAATAATAATAATAATGTATATTTAATAAACGCCCTTACTTGCAGGAGCCATTCAAAGGCGCTATACAAATAATATGTAATATATTAATGCTGTAAAAACCCTGTAAGCGATTTAAAAGATAATAATTATGTATCTGTGAAAGCGACCTTAACAGGTGTGTTTTTAGAACTGATCAAGAGACCACCATTTCTAATATCTGCCGGCAACTTATTCCACAAAGTGGGGGCTGCAACACTAAACGCACAATCACCATATGACTTGAGCCGAGACACTGGCACCTGCAATAGTATCTGACTGGATTACCTGAGTTTTCGGGATGACTTTCTAATCGACACCAGTTGACACAGGCATTCTGGCGCCATATCATTAATAGTTATTAATAAAATCTTGAAATTGATACGCTGTCTAACAGGTAGCCAATATAGTTTTTGAAGAATTGGGGTGATATGATCATATTTTCTAGTATTTGTTACAATGCGAGCTGCACTATTCTGAATTCCTGAAGGCGATTAATGTTATAATCAGATATGCCATACAACAGGGAGTTACAATAGTCTATACGAGATATAACAAAGGCATGGTAGTAGGCAGCTCGGCATACTGATGTGACATGTTCATGCATGTTAATACATTGGTCAAATCTCGTTTCCTTTCTTTTCAGATTGCGTGATGACTGTAAGGTTTGGCGAAGTCAGTCATAACGTGCCCGTAATGCGTTCTCCCAGACTAAATGGGAAGCTGGCGTCTTGCGTTCACTTCAAAGCGAAGAAAGCTTTCGACAACGTAGAGTTGATCGTTCGGCCCTATAACGAAGATAAAGCATACGACGAGTTCGCGATGGTATTTCACTCGGGCATGATTGCGAATCAGTGGAAATGGTACTCGATAAACTTACCAACTTCTGGCCACTTTAGGTTAGAGTTTCAAGCAACCGGAGTTAACAGCGTGTTGTATCTGGATGAAGTAAAGGTTGTGTATTCGGGATGTCAGTCATCAGGTAACGTAAGTTTTTTATTTGTTTGTTTAATTTTTTATTATTATATTTGACTGAGCGCGCTAGTCAGCGACAAGAGATAAACATCGATACATAATATTAGTTCACGTATGTTTTACTTGTATTTGTAATAAAAAAAACTACAAACGTTATGACAAAAACAACGAATGTATTTATAATTTACAAATGCATATATTTATAGTTTATATCATTTAAAGTAACCGCCGGGGTGCCTCCGTGGTCTAGCTATAACGTGTTGGACCACAGATCACTACCACCCGTGTTCGAATCTCTGCGTGGGCATATCTGAAGGGTGTTTCATCTTTGATTTCGCTTCATTACATTTGGAGGTCGCTCGGCCCATTTAGCCTACCTTGTGCACAAAAGTGGCCGTAAAACACCAATCATCGTCATCATCATTTAAAGTAATCGCCATTCAATTGTACAAAGTAGTACGTAGCTAAATAGCTATCTTACAGTAGACGCTTCAGTCTTTAATATCTCGTCTGGGTAGGTCTACTGATGAATCGTGCAGGGTTTATATTTAAGATTCGTAATTCGTGACATGTACACACGCACACACGTAGACGCAGTCTCACACAGGAAGTGCCTTATTACACTCTGTGAGTGTGTGAGCGCGTCTTTTATCAGTCACACACCGACGCAGACAAAGACACGCGGAGACACATAAAGAGACACTGGGACACACAGACGCGGACAGACACACAGAGATGCAGACACGGACACACACACACACAAACACACACAACACACAAAAACACGCCCACGTGCTCAAGTGCACCACATACACAGAACCATCTCTACTTGCGGTTAACTACTAAAGGTGATCCATTGGATAGTCAAGAACAAGACAATGTGAGAAGACAGGAAGACGATGACATAATAAACGAAGAAGAGAAAGAACGCCCATCTAAAATTCTAAAGACTACTGATGAATACAATAAAGATTCTCTGAGAGAATTGATACAACAACAAGGTAAATAATGTGTTTGTCGATCTTTGTATGAGTTCAGAATACGATTAACAGGTTAAAAATGAATTAAATATTGGACGTGAGATTGTTATGGTTCAAGTTAAGAGATCTGACAGCTCAAATACATTTAATCTCTCTCTCTCTCTCTCTCTCTCTCTCTCTCTATATATATATATATATATATATATATATATATATCATTCTCAGGTCGTATAAACTTGGCCCAGTTTATCAGGCACACATCACATTCAAGTCATGATGAGATTTTGAGGTAAGTATATATTTGCATTCCCTCCTCCTCATACCCATGCACATCCATATACATATGCACACACAACTACATAAAACACGACATCTTCAATTATTTTTGATCAAGCATTTGTGTTAATCTTTAAAAGTTTTTTGTTGACTTGACTTGTTGACAATGGTAATCCAGTGTTGGTTTTGTCATTGGCGTCTGGACGTCGCAGTTCATCCGTTCATTTGTACAACGCCTTCCCCTTCAGCTGTACGTGGAATGGGAAACCGTGCAGCTCAAACGCGACCGGCGAGATATTCACAGACATGCATAGGTGTTGGACCTTCAATGGGAACACCAACGACCCGCTGAAAGCTACCTTCACCGGTAATGATGAATGATGAATGTTAATGTTCGAAAATCAATCGCTAACGGTCTTGTCCAATCAATCATCTCCCTATTGCAGCACACCCGAGATGATGAATCACTATCTCAAGTGAGCAATGATAACGGCAGTCTAGATTTAATAAAGTGCCCCTCGCTGACAGCAACCGGTCGCAGAGATACGGTACAGTGAAATTACGTAACACACAGTGTTAAGTCGAGATTTTGGAAAATAGGTCATAGATCAAAATTACAAGTTGTAGAAATTTATGTTTGATTTATTGGTTCGTTATTTGCTGCACTCGAGCGTAATATTTAGAGTATGTGCTAAATATGGGGGGGGGTATTTATTACAATGAGGCTGGTCTAACATGGAGTGTATGTATGACAACGAATCATTTGAGAACAATAAACGGGGCTATTGATGAATATATAAACAGTCGGATGGACATTGGATAAATGTTGGTGGAAGTATAACCCGGCGTACATCAGTAAAGTGTATAATTCAAACCTGTACACGTACAACTGTTAAACCGGAGGAGCACCAACCAGGTGTGACCGTCTTCTGTATCGGTTCAGTTCGTTTAATACAAATCGGATTGCAAACAGTTGCAGTTATTATTGCTGACATATATATGTACCCCGATCACGAAGTGGCAGTCCCGTGTTTAGATTACGCTGTAGTTAATGATTGGCCGACTCCAATACGTTGCCTCTCATTGTTTCTAATAGTATGACATTGGCAGCTGTTCTCGCCCATTAGATTCTGATGGCAATTGGCATTTCTCTCGGCAGCCATTCTAATCGATTATGCTGTCCAACAAATGTTGCAATTCATCGTAATTCTCTAACATCCACCATCGGCCTATTAGCCGTTGCAGAAATCCTATTTTCCGGTAGTTAGCTCGCTTAAAGCTGACAATTTGGCATTTCCGTTGTCGCTATCTGTCCTCACTGCATTTGCTAAGTCGTAATCCACGTGTCACCAACGTGTACTGTGTCGGGTTGCTGGATCAATAAGAACATTGTACTCGCGAAGAGAACTCTATACCCGCATCAGCAGCTGAATCTTGTACCGAAGTGAATCAAATGAAAACAAAAGGTCAAGGATTCTCTTCATTAAATGTTCGGTTCAGTTTTAAACGTTTGCGTCTCCGTGGATTTGTTAATTTAATTACAATCCGGGGATTTTAATGTTATTTTCGTTGCTCAATGATCGTGATGTGTCGCCGCTGATATCGTGTCCAGCATTCAACCGTAGATTTAATATTGTTGTATTTTTCTTCTGTTTGCCATCAGGAACTCAGATGGGCCTGAAACTTACCATCAACATCGAGCAGTATGAACATATCGAAGGAATATCGATCGACTCCGGTGTCAAGGTCATTATGCTTCTTCCGGATTTGATCAATAATAGAAGTCATTGTTTAAGAACAAAGCACGCATGCATGCACGCACGCATGCACATTCATTTGTACACACATTTCATTCCCAGTAATTATATTCACGCATGCAGGCACACACACACACACCGATAAGCCAAACAGTAGAAGCTTATTATTAAAGCCAGCCGCTTCCAGTGGTCCTCTTAATAAACACAGAAACACGATAGTTCGTACTCGATAAGAATTTTCCGATGATAACGTTATAGATAAATAACACCCTTAATGCAGCGTTGTTCGCTAATAGTGTCGAGAGATTTAATGGAGGGAGGAGGAGGGGGGTCTTTGCGGGGAAAATACCAATACGGCAAAAGAATTGATGACTGGGTAATAGAAATGTGTACGAAAAGCGGCATATTATCGATGACATAATGCCTTCACTAACTTTGTTATACCCCATTCAGGTTCTTCTCCATAGCCAAGATGACGAGCCACTAGTTAATGATATGGGCTTCGCTGTTGGTCCCGGGATGCACTCATTAGCCAGCCTCAGTTATGGATTGGTGAGGAATTTTTCAGAATTTTTGTTATTAGATTAATAAGATAGTTGGATGGATATACGGACGGATAAGATAATAAGTAATGTATAGCACCGAGACTAAATAAACTCATATCAACTCAACAATTCCATATAATTGAGTAGTTGGATTAAAAGTAAAATATAAGCAGACGCGCGAGCGCGCGTCTACGCGTTCGGTCATATAACGAGCGGAGAGTTGTGTTGTCTGAACTCTATGCCCTCTTATCGAATACCAACATTAGAGTTATCCGTGAGGTTATTTGTTCTAATCTTCTCATTTCCCGATAAAGTAGCTTGTGTGACATCTCGTTTGTAGTCAACAATGAGGCTACACTGAGCACTCACTCACTCACTCACTCACTCAGGATCTTATTATCTCATTTCCCGTTCCAGGAACACTTTCTAGAGGCGCCTTACGGCGGATGTGGCGTTAGACCGTTGACCTATTTTCACAATGTCACCTACACCTACTCGCGATGTAAAAGGGAGTGTGACATCAGGATGCTGGAGACCAGGTGTCGGTGTACGGACGCCTACATGAATGGTTTGGATCGTCTGCCTTGTAGTTGTTAATGCTGTTGTTGGTAATGTTTTTGTTGGCGTGATGATGATGTTTTAAACCTCTACCACGACCGATCTAGAACTGGAAAAAGCTGGAACTTTGCGTTTTTATCTACCATTAATATAACAAGAAGTGCATTTAGATTTGTGAGACTAGCAGGACAATGGTGTCAGTGCCATCCTATATAGTTCTTGCCCCATTAGTGATCACAAACAGTATATCATCTGGAAATAAACTGACTGGTAGCGGGTTGAGTCACAAATCACCGCCATCTGAGTTCGAACCTCGACGTGGGCATGTCTGAAAGGTGTTTCATCTTAGACTTCGCTTCATTACATTTGGAAGTCGCTCGGAACATTTAGCCTACCGTGTGCACAAAAGTGGCCGTAAAACATCAATCATCATCATAATCTGGAATTTACCGTTTTTCTAATCAAGCTCGTTTAGGCGACCACCTGTGTAGAACGTCTGTTCCGACATACCAGTTCTTTGTCTGGTAATAAGAAAATTCGTTCCAAATGCAACTCGTACCTTGTTAGACCAGACTAACTTCTAAATTTGTTTGTAATCAATCGCCGGAAGGATCGAGAAAAGATTGTAATCATCTAACTTTGGCTTCCTGGTTAAGGTAGCTAATGGCTTTAATAACAACCTTCTTCTTAGCCGTCCTATTATTATTATTATTATTATTATTATCATTATTATCATTATTAATTTGTATAATTGGGTTCTTTATGCATGTTTACCGTGAATCATAATGTATACTTGATATAAGTATGCCCGTCAACGTACTTGGCTTGACAGAGGTGTGTAGGTGTATGTGTGTGTGTGCATGTGATTGTACATGGAACTGTACACGATCAGTTCGTATTAATTGTTTCGTATTAATTATTGTCTTTGCAATAATTTGTTATTCAATGAAATATTTCGGCCTCGATCATCTATTTACTCAGCACTGAAGCTCACTCACCATGTTTTTGTTATCTTAGGTTCGAGGCCGGTGTGCGGCTTGGATCAGTATTTAGACTGCGTGCTTAGAGGTGAAGTAACGTTTACGGGTTTTGTTTCGATGTGAATAGAAAGCGGATCATGACCGAACCTAATCTATTTACCATAATATTAAATCTCGACCGACAATGGCGACTAGTGACGAACTGCCGATGGGACGAACGCATTGAATGCCGAACGGGTGGTAGTAATTCGTTGTCTTCTCTTTCAGTACACGACGATAGGCGGGCTGACAACTGCGACTGTTTGGGAGCCTGTCGGGTGGTGAACTACGAGCCCCAGCTATCCTACACCTCGCTGTCGCCGATATCGACGAAGACGCTGATAGACCAACATCGGGCCAGCATCCGCGACGACTACCTCGGGGCCTTAGAGATCCGCCACCGGACGAAGAAGGACGAGATGGAGCGGATCTTCAGCGGCCTTCGGAAAGCCGCCCGGACGATGAAGCGGGCGAAGGCCGCGCTCGAATTCGACCTCTTCAACCGGAGCACGTCGCAACTCGTCAGGATCGAGCAGGCGCTCGAGCTGCTGGTCCGCGCCGCCAAAGCCGATCTCCGGATCATGTACGCCAACTTCACCGAGTACTCGAGGGCGTACGTTGACGAGCTGAAACCAACCAGAGACGGGTTACGCCGCCTATTGGATGACCTGTATGCTAGTTACTCGGTGACGCCGTCCGTACAGCTCCACCTGCTGATGAGTTCCGGGGTGGCGAAACGCGTTGGTACAATCTCGAAGCTGACACGGATCGGCAGCGACATCGACGAGGCGATCGAGGCGGTTGTGGTCGTGAACAAAACGTACGGTTTGTTCACGATACGAAATAGCATGATACGCCGACGGCTGACAGAGCCCAACTTATTGCCATACTTGCTCGTGGTACCCAAAATCGAGCATCGGAGGTGCAGCGAAGAGGGCAGGTACTTAGTGCAGAACCTCACTGTATACAGCCATTTCTTTGCCGACTTGGTGTCCACGCTCCAGGCGACGGGAGGAGGCCTACTCTCCGTCGAACAGGTGGAATCCTGGGATGACAAGCTACGGCGTCAGACTGTCGACGTGAAAACGGTCTCGGATTCTTTTACGGATTGCCTCGATCAGTACGAACGCTTCGTTCGACACGCGGTGTCCCGCTATCCGGACGAGGATGGGAGCGGTTCGGCGTTCGATGAGCTTCGAACGAGCAGCACCTTCTTAGATTGGGATAACGACGAGCGGGCGACGGCGATGCCACGTTTTGAGGAGCAGATCCGAACGCTGGAAGTCCTCTGCGACGACTACGCTTCGTTCCGGATCAGCAAAGCCGACCTGGCGCGGACGATGAGCGGTCGGGTGATGGCCAGCGTCAATTCAATATTCGATGAGATACGCGATCAAATACGGCGGGACATCGAAGGCCCGATGTTGTCGCGCTTCGGCCGCGTCGAGCGCGTCCTTTCCGAAGTCTATGCCGAGGCATTCCGCAATGTCATTCAGCTACAGAAGTACTTCAGCCAGGAAGACTTCAACGGCGTCTTTATAGAACGAGCCAGGAACGCCTCGCTGTGGAGGAGGCCGTATCCGGATCTTCAGAGCGAGGCTATACTAGAGTACGCCTTCTCCAGAAGCAATGACGCCCCGCCAATGCTCAGCAACGGTCATTGGCTTCTCGAAACCGATGGCCAATCGATCATCGATAGCGCTATCAAGTCGTATATCGATCTGCTGAGGGAGTCCACAAAGAACGTCTACTCCGTCGTTATTATGAAGGAACGGAAGAAAATTAGCGACATTTTACAGGATCTCATGGAAAACCTTATGGAGTACCTCACTTCTACCGAATTGGACACCAATTTCGTCAGGTGAGTGAAAGTTTCTTTTAAAGTAATACCCGTCACCACTTCTCATGAAAAAAGAGTAACGTACATTGTCACGACGTTTGAAACGTTTCCTTTATAGTTTTGCCCGAAAGTGGACAGGCTCGTATTTAGATGGTTTTTCCTCATAGCGGAACATTTCTGTAGTCGACGGGTATGCAAATATCGGATAATCCAGAACACGTGGATTTTGTTATGTCTGAAATCACATCACGTGGCCAGTGGCCCAGTTTTGTCATCCGTTTACTACGAGTCGCCCGGCGACATGATTTACAACCGCACCGTTATACAAGACTGAATTAGGATTAAAACGAAACTATTTCTGGCCAAATAATATGTTAAATACGAACACTACAAAACCGGTTAGTCAGCATTTTGTTTTATTGTTTCGCTTTATTGTTAAAGGTCACAAATTAACATCGAGATAATGTTTACAAACGAGTTAGGGAAAACAGTAAACGAAAACGTTTGTGTCCGTGTGTATTTTCATCACTGAGTTCGGTTGCTTGCTATGAACCTTCCCATTAAAGAATCATCATCATCAACCTTAACTGGTAAACGTGAACGCATGATCGGAGGTCCCTTGTTAAACGTTTACACCAGAAGGTCTCACAAAGGTGCGTACCAATACAGGACCTTCGGTCACCACAAAAACGCAACAACATGAGAGGATATACGGTATATGCCATTTTAAAACTACGCGTAAACTTCGCTATTGTAATCATGTTACAGTACACATAAAAGCCAATACATACAATGTAAAAACCCAAATAATTCAGTTATTTTATTAAGGCCCCGCGAGCTGTGCTATATAAATTTAGAGCTTTATAAATATTGGAGGCTTTTGTTAAACGTTTACACAAGAAGGCATTCTTACAAAGGTGCGTACCAAAACACGACCTTGGGTAACCACAAAAATAAATTGAAAACATATACAGTACAAGCCATTTTAAAACTACACAAACATATCTACGCAATCCATATTAAAACCACAGTGCACATAAATGTGAAAGTCCCCCCTCCATAATACCTGACATTTTTAGGCCCCCTTGCTGGCTGTGAGACCCCCCCCTTGCTGGCTGTGAGACCCCCCCCCTACGTTCTGGATTGCTAAGCTTATGTTTAAATACGGCGAGGAACACTTGATACACTTAGACTAGGATGGGCAAAAAATATGTCAATTTAGATAACTGATACCTGTTGTGAGGCACGATGTTGGGATATTACTGTTGATATACAGGGTCTATCGATCTTAATGAAGTAGTGGAGAGAGCTAATTTAAAGAACGATAAACAGTTCTCCAGAATAATATTCTTCCGGATTACGTAATAGATAGGTTATTCAAATCGCCATTAATAAGAATGTCTTCATAATTACTTAACACAGCACTGACAATTGTGTAACACAGTACACTCCTTTATGCACAGGTTGATTTTGATTAATCTAAGCATTATATCCAGTTCTGTGTCTGCTGGTACATTCTGCACTCGGCGTGAAAGTAACAAAACTTGATTTTTTGTTGTCGTCATCTGTTTTGCAATTTCCTGCAAGAAAAATATGCCAAACCCGAAGTTCTATATCAACTTCAATTAATTTTACTGATTCTTAGCATCACCAAATCCAGCTGATTTTATGCAATCTGTTTGATTCATCTTTAAAATAAGGTATCGTTTTAAAACAAAACGAAAATTATAGAACCAAATTACATTCCTCATGCTTCATGTCCTGGAAGTCCGCAACACCAGGTGATCGTTAAACAACAACAACAACAACAACATTAAAGATATAGAATTAACAAAACACCTCTGCTGGTTATAACTATTTATTCCTGTTGTACAACAAAATCACAGGCGTCTCCGTGGTCTAGTTGGCAGTGTGTTGGGCCTCAGATCGAACCTGAGTTCGAATTTCGGCGTGGGCATATCTGAAGGGTGTTTCATCTTCGACTTCACACTCGGCCCATTTAGTCTACCATGTGCAGAAATGTGGCCGTAAAACACCAATCATCACCAATCGTGTACAACAAAATTACAGTTTAATTATCATTGTCTGCGGTATTTATATATTCTCTTTTGTTCTTCAGATCAAATATTCTACAGTTAGACATCTATTTCCCGGAATTAAAATTTATACGAACGGAACAGGAAGTGGAATATGATATGACAACTTACTGGAGTAAGTAGTCGCCCACAGACTTCGTAGAGTTAATTGCCGCCGAAAAGGACTTTCTATTTATTTTTCATTTTATGAACTATATTTATATTTTGTCCTGTTTATATATTAAGGTTTTTCAACTGAGTTTTACTTGTCTGCTGTGGGCTGTGACCTGCGACGAGGATAAACAAATCACTCGCGGACTCACTCACTCAGTCAATCACTCAGCCACCCACTCGCTAGTTAAATTACTCACTCATTCACCCACTCACGCATCTACTCCCTCCAGGGCGTTTTAGAAATTTCCGAACCTGGGAGGCTAACGGTCTACAAATAGATTCAAACCAAGAACTTTAAAATTTCCGATCCACTTCGCACATAATCCTCAGACTGTTTCGGTCCCATTTAATATCGTACTGCCTCTCTGTAAGTGGTGGGGAATAGTTACGCTTAGTAAGCCATTTGTTAATAGAGGCCAAAGAGACCAGAAATCATTATTGATATTTTCGATATTCGAGGTTATTGATCTTTAGATGATTATAAAACTAATTTTGATACCCTTCCAAGCGACTACCAGGCCCGTCCTCGACGGTGCAGTAGTTAGAATACCGCGCTATAAACCTCTAAGTTCTGGGTTCGAATGTGGCCCCTATTTGTGGGATACGCTTCCATAGGGATTCACCCCAACGGTCCAATGTCTCAGGTGAATTGAGGCACTTAACCTCGGGTGCTCATCGCAATTCAGTTTTACTCAACTGAATACAACTTTCGGGTGGCTTCTGGTTGGCTTTCGACAGAGCTATTGAAAACGGCTTTTAGCTATAATGTTGTTAATATTCCCGTAAGCTCAATTATAGACTACTAGATCAAAAATATGTTGTTGTTAATGTTGTTCTGATGAAAGGTCCGTGTAGATTAGGCACTTTGCCTCATTTAGACACACCTCGGGTTAATTCTTCATTTGCAGTGATGAACTTCTGTAGATTTTCGGGATCAGACTGAATCTACTCTGTCCTGGTATATGTCAGATGGCGACACTGAATTACTTGTATGTGTTCAAACACCCACCCAACTCACCCATCTCCCCCAACTCGCCCGTCTCACTCACTCACTCACTCACTCACTCACTCACTCACTCACTCACTCACTCACTCACTCACTCACTCACTCACTCACTCACTCACTCACTCACTCACTCACTCACTCACTCACTCACTCACTCACTCACTCACTCACTCACTCACTGCCACTCACTAGCCGACTAACCAAGTCACCCTACTCATCCATTCAACCCACTCACTCACTCACTCACTCACTCATTCATTCCTCGAAGGCGTGCGAAGAAAAGCCCAAATTACCCGCGTTCGTGCGATGTTTTGCGGCTTCATACCTCAATAAGAAGCTCCTCTATGCCATGTCCCCCGTTGACCGGAGACGAGGCTTCGTGTGTCCGTCTCGTGGTAAAGTCAGTTCTGATTCGTTCTCTTTTCCAGGTGATGTCGGAGGTTATATGGGATTACTGCTGGGAGCCAGCGTTATGAGTTTAGTCGAGATATTTGACTGGGCTCTGTTTATATCGTACAAGAAGAGACTACATCTCACTGAACTGGATGAAGGGGAAGATCAGTTGGAAATGGCCAGCAACAGCATCTATCTAACTAATAATAATAATGACAGCATGTGGGTCTCTCTCTCTCTCTCTCTCTCTCTCTCTCTCTCTATCTATCTATCTATCTATCTATCTATCTACCTCTCTCTCTCTCTCTCTCTCTCTCTCTCTCTCTCTCATATCTGTGTGTGTGCGTGCGCGAGTGCGTATTTGATAAATGATGGCTGACCTATTGGCACAAAGAATCATAAACTGTGAAGATAAACTCCGGACGAATCATCTGATCATCTTCTCATGCTGATATATGTGAAATGTGTTATGATGAGATATGTGTCATATATTATACTGAGATAGGTATAATGTCTCATGCTGAGATATGTCTCACCGGTCTCAAATATCACATGTTTCGTTAGGTCTCCAGCAGAGATATTAATTTAGAGCTGATTTTAGTCACGAAATAAATAATAACCTTATCATCATCATCATCATCATCATCATTGTCATTATTGTAGTAGTTGTAGTAGTAGTAGTAGTAGTTGTTGTTGTTACCACTGATACTACTGATACTACTGCCGCTACTCGTGTTGCTTGTCTTGCCCTGATGGCGGCGACGATTTCCTTTCATTTCAGCGACGTCTCCTTCGGCAAGTCTTTCAGCAGTGAAGGCGACGACTACGACCCCAACGACAGAAGCAACAACCACAACAACACGCCGGCAACAGTTGATCGGAATAGTCCGCATGCTTACAGCTATACCACGCCCGGTCAGCTGAGTAACGCCACACAACCTGACTTATATCAAAGTATGTACTAAACCAACACGGTGTACGTCGACGATTGGCTGGACAGCAGGTCGTTCTATATCCGTGTAGATTGTTCGATTATAGACGTTCAGATCCGGATCTGTGCCACTCCAGTTCGGCACCCGGAGGTGTCCCGATTTCTGTCGATTTGTGCGTCGGGTATTTGTTGTTGGGGCAAAAAAGAAATTGAGGCAAAATAAACAGGTTCAGATACGGTGAAGCGTTTAAATTCGAGGCTTTTCGTTTTCGTACACACACGCGGACACGCGCGCGTGCACGCTAACACACGGCCGTTCAGACAGACACACAAGCACGCGCGTGCACACACACAATCTCTCTCTTTCTACCCTCCACACACGATGAAACACTTTCTCATTGGAAACCATTCGCCATTCGTAGTTCCGGGCCTGATGGGGGGGGGGGGAGGGGTTGAGGTGTGTCTGGAGCATCGCACTTTAGGGATCCCGAGACCTCGGTGCTATCCTGGGATACTCTAATTATTTAATTAACTTAATTTCAAAGCCAGCAAGCACATTATTGGCAGAACAGTATTTCGCGTAATACATCTTGAATATGCAAATATTTATCGCATTGAACGTATAAACGAACGGTTAGCTCCAGATCAGACCCCACACAAATGTCGGAATTGTTTGCAAAAAAAAAATCTAATATATGATAATTCATGATACAGAAGTATTACAAATTATAAATTTGTTATTACAAATTATAAATTTGTGTACTTTCTCTCCTGAAGTATAAAATGTATTCTATAAATCAATGAATACCATAAAATAGTCATTCTCTTCGGCGATGTGATCCACATGATGACGGCAGGTGTAGAGGTATTATGAAAATGCTATCCTTCAGTATGTAATAGCATATCAGCTCTATGATGATGATGATTGGTGTTTTACGGCCATCTTTAAACACATGGTAGATTAAATAGGCCGAGCGACCTCCAAAGGTAATGAAGCGAAGTCAAAGATGAAACATCCTTCAGATTCGAACTCAGGTGGCAGTGATCTGTGGTCCAACACGCTACCGACTAGACTACGTAGGTGCCCATATCAATTCTATGAATATGATTATATATATATATATATATATATATATATATATATGTTTCGATAATGCAGTTTTTTTAGAGCTCATCATTCCCACTCACCGATAAGATAAGGTAGATTTATTTAACAATAACATGAGTTGATTACAATCAGATATAAGCTCTCATATCATCGCAGTAGATTGGTGTTGGGAGCATCTCGGTATTGTAGATTTTAGGTATTTATAATCCCTACCTTCTGCATTAGTAAACAATGTGCGTATTATCATTACCCAGAAGCAGATTGATGCCGGTACTCGCATGGCTTTAACCTGTCGCTTAGCCACAGAGGTTGAAGAGCGCTACCCAAAAAACCCTTAGTTCTCATCTCTCTCGTCAGATGGCGCGTTGATGGTGGAAATCGTGCCTTGGCATTCAGAAAGAGAACGGGGATCATCATAATGCAACGAAGAACTTTAAAACTTAACCCAGATGTGCATCCTCGGCTATTTTTGTGAATAGTATTGGATGTTGTTTACGCGGAATTAATAATCAGTAAAAATCGCGACCATGTTGCTGAAAGATGACTTTGAACGAAGGATCGGCCAGCAACACAAAAACAGACTAATTATATTGCTGCGTCATTCGATGCAGCAATTTCGAAGAACTCGTTATATAACGGTAATAGTAGCAGCAGTTGTAGTAATGGCTATTTAACAAAAGACCGAAACTAACGGGAACCATTTAAAGGCGCTACATAGTGACAAATCGAATATGATGCTTCTAAAAAACAATTAAAAATATTACCTTGTGTAATTTTACATGCAGACTGTCGTGACTCCTAGAAACAATATTATTGTTATTCGACAGTGAAATCGAACTCGAATAGGTGTACAATTTTAAATGTTGCAGGAAAATGTTCAACGAAGCAGGAGCTACTATCCTAAAACTGAAATCGCTATATGTGTTTCGAGTTCCGATACAAATATAGCCAATTGTATATTGCTCGATTAACTTCGTTTTCAGACTGACGATAAATAAGACATTAAATTGATATTGATATTCAGGCGCATTGCCATTTGTAGTAAAATCTTGAATTAGATAAGTCGTCTCGGCGGCAATCGTTATCGTTTGTCACAAATTAGGTGATGTGATATTTTTGAGTATTCGTCACCATGCGAGCTGTGGCATTCTGATTTAAGCACGGAAGAGTTATGTTATTGTAAGCCATGCCAAATACGAGTGCTTCCTCTATCAACGGCGCCTTTAGACAATGGATTTAAGAGATAATAATAGATAACTCGGTATACTGATATGATATGTTCGTTGGTATTTATACATGCGTCAAAGATACCCGCCACCCCCGCACCCCCACCCACCAATTTTGTTGGCTACTCATTGGGCTAATGGACGATTTATCGATATGTATTATTGATATTTATTATAGATTTGACGGAATGCAGTGAAGCCAAATAGATCGTATTTGGTTTTAAGCATCGTTCGATTTCAGAAGAGTCATCAATAGTCGAATATTAGTAATGGCATGTTCCAAATTCTCCAAGATCGAGGACAGATATTACTCATTGTCTGAATTTAGTGATATATATATATATATATATATATATATATATATATATTAGTCCGTGCACCCTCTATTTACGATACTCTTTATAGCGCCATCCTCGCTTATCGCCAGAACGGCTTTCCACCCATTATAACACCCTCTTTATAGCGTCCCTCGTTATTCGGTTATCGAACAAATATCGCATCCCAATCTGCCATTTCCGTTGCTATTTCGCTAATCACACGCTGGCTAAAAATATTCTAGAAAGGTATTTACTAAACTGAACACACAAAGCCACTTCCACATATACTAAACAAAGCCTAATATCGGCGATTTTTTCGAGCCGTTTCGTTTGTCACAATTACAGGTGTCGCTCAATGGCTTCCAATTAAACTCCAGAACGAATAAAGGCTTGGCCGAGGACATGTAATAGATAAATGGATCATGTGATCAATGAATAGTGTTGTTGAATTGCAACCATTATCCAAATTATATTCTATCATTACTCGACCTTTTCCGACCCCTATCATCTCATCACTGGGTGTCCTCAAGGGTCAACAACATTTCCCACCATCTTCAATGGTCTTGTTGCCATGCTCCTCACAGTCACTCTAACCCCATCAGTAGACATTCTGGCGTATGCAGACGATTTCACACGGAAATAGCCCAGCCCACAAACTCCAGAAAGCCTTAGATGCAGTAGACAAGGCTAATACTTTTCCCCGAGGTCAGACCAAAACAATGACCTTCAACACATCTGGACAAAGTCAGCATAAATGTGAACTCGCCCTACGATATCTTGAAAATGGTCTACAATTTTAAATATCTCGTAATCACTCTAGATAGTAGACCAACATTTGCCTGCCATGTAACAGAAATTAAACGTAAAGTAAACTTCAGATTCAACATGATCAAGGCCATCACAAATCTGAAGATCGGAGTCAACACCAAGATACTCATGATTCTGTAAAGGTCCTTGATACAGTAGGTTATATTGTACACTGTTCTAGTCCTGCCCGCGACTCGGCTTTATATTCCTTAGAAAGAATACACATAATGCTACTACGCAACATCTTGGGCCCTCCCGATGAAGTAAGCTCCATCTGGATATGCAGAGAATTTAGAATCGTTCCCATCCGTTACATATCTCCGGAGAACTGCTTTCAAACCCATTCAGACCGACGTTGTACACAGAGTACAAGAAGAAATGCAAAACGATCCTAGAGTCTTTAACGATGCCTCACGGTCAAGCAAGGCAGCTTTGTTTGATATCCAGAAGGAAATCAGCATACCCCCAATCACACCTCGAATGGCCAACGAACCCGCTCCATGGTTAGAAGCACCCATTCAAGTAATTAGACAGAATTCCATCCAGAAGAAAGTTGACCCTGAAGTAGCGGCAGTAGCAGTCACCACCAGAATGTCTAACTTCGATGAAAGCAACAGGCCAACTGTTAACATCTATACCCAAGCAAACGGAACCACATCGTGGGCATGTTTCATTAAATAAACAAAAATCGGAGGCAGAATCCCAATCCACTCCCCGCTCACATTAGCTGAGCTGCATACAGTCAATGCTTCTCTAATATGGATATCGAGACAGCCTTTCCATGAAAGGTCATCATCCACTCGGACTCTATGGGGAAATTCACTATCATCTCCACAGCTAATATTCACACTTCTCCCTAAACCATCACCGGGCGCCTCCGTGGTCTAGCGGTAGCGTGTTGGATCACAGATCACTACCACTCGTGTTCGAATCTCGGCGTGGGCATATCTGAAGGTTGTTTAATCTTTAACTTAGCTTCATTACCTTTGGAGGCCCATTTAGCTTACCATGTGCACAAAAGTGGCCGTAAAACATCAATCCCTAAACCATCACAGAAATCTTCATCATGGCGTCAACCTTCAGACAGCGTGGAATCAAAGTAATCTTCCACTGGATTCCAAGCCATGTTAACCTTGAGGGCAACGACCGAGCCGACCAACTAGTGAACGAAGCCACGGGCCAAGAAGTGTCCGAACACCCCCCCCCCCCTGGTACATTCAACCATCTCATTAATAGATTCATCTTCAATCAACTCGAATCGATCTATACAGACGGCACATCATTATCAACAGATTGGTACCAGGGCACCACGATATCCGGAAATAACTTCCTTAACAATAGACTGGACGACATGCAACACGGACGACTACGTTCCTGGTCAAACCCACGAAACTGAACCCATCCCTCACCCCTAGCACTTTACCTTCACTGTCAACAAGCTTACAGTCCGATACATTATCTGTTCGACTTCCCAGCCCATTCGATGTACGGAAGAAGACTAAACTGTCATCTCCTCCCTGAAGACTTCACCACCTAGCAGTATTTATTATGAGAAAATCATCATTTCGACCAGATATAATCATTTCACTTCTCCTTAAAGACCCCCTATAGACACAACCAGCATAAAAAATGGCCCAACAACACAACAGAAATCAACGCCAGCCGGCAGCACCCAATAGGCGACAGTCAGGGATCTCTATCCCAAATTTCAACAAGACAATATCATTACTCATTAATCAAATTGTTCTATCGATGCGCTATCATACCATAAGCAAATAAGTGTCTATCATTACAATGTAACCTCCTCGATGTCAACGAGGCTTTATCTAGAACACAGAAGCCAGAAATGCTGTATTATCGAGATCTTCACCCCAAAGCCAGTTAACAAACAATAGCTGATCATTTTCTTGTTCTGTGGGGACGTGCTGTTTAATGTAGTACTCTTGGCTTGACATTAAGTGCTTACACTTATTGAATTCCGTGTGAAGAACGTTTCCTCACTAAAGGCTGCCATTATTGACTCTTTTAACGAAATGCTAATTTAAGTTTGTGTGAATGCAAATGTGAGTAGTAGATCTATTATTAATTAACATACATTGACATCCATATACACTGACGTTCATATGCAACTGATCAACGTAGATAGACCATATAGATTGTGTTCTGAATTGATAATTGGCTTTCGAAGTCAGACTTCTTTAGAATTACACCCTCTTTATAATGTAGATGGTGTACTATATATATATATATATATATATATATATATATATATATTATATTGACTAGTGTTGGTACCATGGCCATTGTAGACTCCTCACCATGTTTGGATGTTTCTCCAATTTCTTACCGACTTTGCCTGGTTGGAGACCAGTTGTGTTTATTAGGAAAATATACAGTTTAGTTTTGGTTGTCTTAATGTAACACAAATTTCGCAACCTAGTGTGATAAAAACAAAGTAAATCAAAACAATTGTACTTATAAAAACATGAGCGTTTTAATATATTTATAACACAAATGTCTATTATAAGTTCTTTAATGCTGTTGTGCTAATTCCATATTTTGTAATATTTCCTATGCTGTACATGAAAAGCTTTTAAATGTTTAGTAATCATTGCAGTGATCTCAATAGGGAATGTGTTTATTGTAATAAACAAAAGACTAAGAACTGAATTCTGGGGTACATCAACAAATAGACGAATTACCACTGACAGAAATTATTTGGAAACCTTGTTATATATTAGCGTAAACCCACACTGAAACGCTATATCTGACAAACAAAACGTGTCCCCCAATAGACAGATCCAGACGAAATGCATTGCATCGGTTACTAACTGCGGTCTCGGGTTATAAACAGCTAGTTAATAGCCCACTGTTAATAGGGGATGGCTATTTCAGCAAATTGTTTCATATTACACAGAGACTGAGACTAATATTTCAGCTGAAATATTGTGTCTTTCTAAAGGATTTAACACAATATTTATCAGGATATAATCCAAAGACTGAGCGGACTAATATTTCCAGATGAATGACACAGGTAAGACTTCGTTATTCGTGTTGTTTCACTGGGGATTTTTTCAGCATAGATTAAATGATTTTAAAACTAAACTTTTATCTGAATGTGAATTAATTTTAATGAAGATTTTTTTAATGTAGATATATAAGGGCAATTTGCAAGTTTTGGATATAGTATTTTTACTTGTACCTGGGAACCAATCATATATGTATCACCTGTATATTATTAAATAAAAATGTTATTACATTAGAGTATTAACACCCTTGACGTTTAGATGTTCTAAACATTGCATGAATGGCTGATTCATAAAATAAATCAGTTCACTTTCATTAAAAGATGTCACGTATAAATACCAATGTTACAGTAACAGGAATCGCCCATTGAATTATAATCTTATGTGATAATTGATTTTATCCATTCATATCATCATAGTCAGATGGCAAAGGTTCTACCCCCCCAAAAAAAAACTGAATTGTAAAGGCCGGACTATGACAGTCATGCAAATCGCGCTGAAAGTTACTTAGTTTAGTGGCATACATTGGATGACGTCTACGCCATTCCTATTAAATGCGAAATTATGATCTGGAGATCACATACCCTTAATGGAGTCTAAATAAAATCCAAATATAGCTGGTAAATAGTCTATATACAGCTTTTCAGTACGATATTTATCGGTCACTACACGCGTAAATCGCCACGCAACACAGTGATTCTTAGACTTCTAACCCGAGACTGCAGTGTTAAATTCAGCCGCATGGTGGCGCCAGTGGTAATTGAATAGGTCTATTGGGAGAAAATATATTGTAGTCCACTCCATCAAATGCAGCATATAGATCCAGAAGAATCCGCTGTATAACCTTACCTGGATCAGCCCACAGGATAATCGGATCCTTCAATCGAATCAACGCCGTTTCCGTGATGTAGCTATTTTTATGTGCAGACTGTCGTGACTCATAATACATTTATTATTTAATAAATATTTATTTAGACCGTCAGCAACTGTTCTTGTTGTGATTTTAGACTAGAATATAATAAGCCTATGATTCAGTTGAGAATTACCGTCTGAGCCATAGATAAGGATGAATAATAATATTTGTAATTTGGCTGATCAGGACATCCAGAGACTCTAAAACATTTGTAGGCCTTGGATCAGTTGTTTCAGAGAAAACATTTGAAGACCTTTTAAACAGCTGTCTGATATCCGTAAGATTAGATATATCCATCATGTACATGTAAGAATCTTCTATGTAATGAAGTATCTGATGTTGTTAAAGATGTGGATCTCGATGCTCAAGTCGGCACTCTCTTTTGTGATTCTCTCAAGTGTGAAACTCATTTGCGCTTTCAGGTTAAGTCTTTTTGAAAATTATCAACTAACTTTTGCATCTTGCAGTGTCATTGTTGATGTAGCTGTTATCTACCGATTGTAATCAACATTGAAGACATCCGAAAGCCGCATATTTCTACCAACAGTGGCTCCCTGTTGATCTAAAGTAATTCCATATATATATATATATATATATATATATATATATATATATATATATAGGGATTGCTAGAGGAAAACAGCTGACTTACGTTCTCGGATTAGTCAATTTTAGCCACACATAGATAAGGTGATATCATAGATCTTGTCATCATCACCCACGAGGTCTGACTATCTTCGACGCTGTCGGATTATCTCCTTATTAGGATTGATGTATCTTTACAGAAACAATCCTTTTCAGCCAAAGCTATCTCATACAATAAATACAGGTGAAATTAACGAGGATGACCTTTCTCGTTGATCATCAGAGTCTATTCTCTGGTATTAGATCCACCGGATGATATTGATCGCCAGGTGGATCTTCACGATAGGACATTGAAGGACGTGCACCTCTGGAGAAAAGAGGACTGGCAACGACACCACTGCTTCCATGGTACAGTATAGGCTGCAAATCAAGAAAATCACAATAAAAAGATCAAGGCAAGCAAAGATAAATCAAAGGACTGTTTTATGTGTCGTCAATTAAGAACAACGTAAAAATCAGACTGTGCCTTAAACCATTATTACCTCAGACAAAGGTATGGCCCATTGTTTTAATAACTTCTTCTGAGCATTTAAGCCTCTTACAGTGATTGATGTCAGACGGTTGCTGAAAGGGCCAATCTGATGTTTTCCATCCAGCTGACGCAAAGCCTACACGAATCGTGAAAGAGTGTCATGATGTTCAGATGAGCTTATCTACAAAGATCGTTAACAAATCATTATCCATGGATGTTTTCCCAAGTTTCATGAAAGCCGACCTTGTAAAACCTTTAATAAAAAATCGTTTGGATTGTAATATTGTAAACAATTACAGACCTGTTTATGTGGGATGTGTTTCTCTATTTGTTTCTATATTTGTTTATCTATTTGTTTCTATATTTGTTTATCTATTTGTTTATTTGTTTATATATTTGTTTATTTGGTTTTCTATTTGTTTATCTGTTTCTTTATTTGTTTATTTGATTCTATATTTGTTTAATTGTTTCTCTATTTGTTTCTCTATTTGTTTATTTGTTTCTCTATTCGTTTCTCTATTTGTTTATTTGTTTCTCTATTTGTTTATTTTTTCTCTATTTGTTTATATATTTGTTTATTTGTTTCTCTATTTGTTTTTTTCTCTCTATTTGTTAATTTTTTCTCTATTTGTTTATTTTTTCTCTATTTGTTTCTATATTTGTTTATTTGTTTTTTCTATCTGTTTATTTGTTTCTCTATTTGTTTATGTGATATGTGTTTATTTTTCTCTATTTGTTTCTATATTTGTTTTTCTATCTGTTTATTTGTTTCTCTATTTGTTTATTTGGGATGTTTTTATTTGTTTATCTATTTCTTTATGTGGGATGTGTTTTTTGTTTCTCAATTTTTTATGTGGGGTGTGTTTATTTGTTTATCTATTTGTTTAATTGGGATGTGTTTCTCTATTTGTTTATTTGTTTCTCTATTAGTTTAATTGGGATGTGTTTCTCTATTTGTTTATTTTTTTCTAAATTTTTTTGTTTCTCTATTTGTTTATGTGGGATGTGGTTTTTTTTCTCTATTTGTTTATGTGGGATGTGTTTATTTGTTTATCTATTTGTTTAATTGGGATGTGTTTATCTATTTGTTTATTTTTTTCTATATTTTTTTTGTTTCTCTATTTGTTTATGTGGGATGTGTTTATTTGTTTCTCTATTTGTTTATGTGGGGGGGATGTGTGTCACTTTTCAGCCCAGGCACGACCAGTATCGAGGCCAAATGATCTAATTAAACAAACCATCAAATCAATCAATTCTGCTCAGAACTTTCTCTCAGCCGTAAATAAGGTTAGTCAGCCATCATTTGTCAGCTGACAAGTTAAATACTGACAGCTGTGTAGTACTTGGGTACTATAAACGGGTACTGATGTTTTTTTTACTACAGTACTACCTGACAAACTAACATCAAAGATCGAACACGACTCAGTTGAATCATAATGATGACAGACTCGAACTGGAGCATTGGAATACGATGTCCACATCAGTGTAATCTTAATCATAATCCAACTAACTAATACAAATATAAATAATATGTGACAAACAGCAACTAAAAAAAAAAAATGGTAAGTGCATAGATAGATAGGTGAATAGAGGTAAATAGATCAGATTAAATGAGATGATTATAGCAAGTTTATATATATATATATATATATATATATATATATATATATATATAATATATAGTAATGATAATCAATATAAAGTTGCATATATAATAATAATACACTAATAATTATTATATAATATATAATATTTTCAAACATGATAATGATAATAATAATAATAATAATAATAATAATAATAATAATAATAATAATAATAATAATAATAATGAGAACAACAACAACAACAACAAATAATAATAATAATAATAATAATAATAATAATAATAATAATAATATGAGAATGTTTATAAACTAAAATTATATGAGATTAGAGAGACTATGATGAAATTAACCAAACGAAGATAAGGCATTTAAAGTTACTGAAATCGTGGTCATTATATATGGGTTTAAATAGATGTATGTTAATAGATGTTTTGTTTTTACAAGTTAATATAATCTTTGTAGCTTTGGTGGCTGCTTCCTATCTACCAGTTCTGTGAGGTAGACATGGACGGTTTTATCCAGGGCGTTGTTGGTATAAATCCCGATATGTTATACCGGGATCTGTACAGTCCCGAAAACGATGCACGTAATGCGCAATATGTGCTTTCCTTTATGGGTTTATGATATGAGGCGAGTGGCACAGTTCTGCGTGCGTTCTAGGTGACCTGTACGTGTATTTGAGATGCCAGAAAAAGAATAGATCTCTTTGGGCTAGACTAGATGTTACTAAGTTCTGGATCACGGCGTTCCAGATCCGATGGTAACACGACCCCGATATAGCCGTTTCCACCATCATAAGTGTGTTATCCAGGTAGAATTGACGAATGGCTAACTGGAGATTTTATTATCTTCCCCGTCCTAGGTTTGAGCGCGGGCTACTTAAAGTGGGAAAACAGTCGTCTTTCATATCTTGTCTACGGACGTACAGATTCCACGATTTTTTAACTAACTGCTCCGTATATGTTATTTTGATGCTAATAATTTGTATTAAAACTGGAAATCTGAGTTGAACAAAATCAATACGCGTTCTATAAACACACCCCCCCCCCCCCATATATAACCAAATTACGCGTGCCCTCATAAGTTAACCCGTGCATGGCTCAAGCTGCTGTCGTTTCCGGAACATTTTTACAGACGTTTTCTTGTAACACGAAAATAAATACTTGATCCCGAGTTCTATGTTCGCCAGAATATGGATCAATACCGATCAACAGAAGGGTATCAATTCTTTTTTCAGACGAATACTTGTCAATATCGGCTACTAATTTGGTAAACGATTAAGGCCTGCCTGTTGAGTGACTGGCCTCTGTTCGTGTTTAGTACTCCCAGAAGTGACCTTTCTGGGTTTATCCCTTAGTTTTGCAATCACTAGGAGGCGCTTGAGGCCATGATGATCTAAGCACACACGATCTTATATCGATATATCTAGTTTGTGTGATCTTATTGACTGAAAACAACGGAATCATTGCACTATGTCGAAGGCTTTAATAAAAATTAATAAATTATTTAAAATATTTACTTACCAGTTCTCCATCGTCAGCCTGGTGAGTGTTTTCTTTTTCTTTTTGGAGCGTAAGTGAGTGAACGAGTGGGCGAGTAAATGGGTGAGCGTATTTTAGCGTTGGCACTGGTCAGACATGTGGCATACGGCTAAGGGAAGATTCCTGAGGAAAGATCCTTTAAACACAGGTGTCTCTCTGATTCGAACCCATATTTTCATTTTTTGGGACAAACACATGTTTAGAGCCGAATTGCAACCGGTGGCTTGCCTTGTTGAACTCTGTTGCATACCTGATTATTTTATTGACTTAATGCTATTGAATAGTTACTGGTATCAAGAGTGCTTTATTAAATTATTATTATTATTATTATTATTGGTGATTGATGAGGATTGATGTTTTACGGCCACGTTTGTGCACTTGGTGGGATAAATGGGCCGAGCGACCCGCAAATGTATGAATCGAAGTCAAAGACGAAACACCCTTCAGATATGTCCACGCCGAGATTCGAACAGGGGTGGTAGTGATCTGTGATCCAACACGCTACCGCTAGACCACGGAGGCGCCCATATATATATATATATATATATATATATATATATATATAGTGGTAGCAGTAGTAGTACTTTTATTATTAATTATCTCCATAAATATCTATAACAGTATTTTAATTCGGCTTTGTAGGGGGCGCTGAAGTAATTTAGATAACCTCTAAATTATGCCGATTGTTTCCCGAATTAAAGCCCGAGCCCATTTAGTTGCTAAACAACCTCTCCCAATTTCATGCCCCGCTCTCGACACACATATATTGACCACTAAAATAGTCATGGTCTATATTGGTAATCGACACATCAATCTCAGAAATACGTCTCATATAGGATTCCATCTCAACACACCAAGATTCACGATATAGCAATCACCAGAAATTGTCGTTTATCATTCAGTTGTCTATTTTAGAGCCACTAAAATCAAATCCCAAATAGTGAAGCTTTCAATCGTGATGCCAAATAGTGGCTTAGGCATGATTTAGCTCCTTTCTCTTAACCCCCCCCCCCCCCTAAAAAACATATCTGTGAGAGGCTTGTTTAACGGGATGAGTGAACATTTATTTTGAAATTTTACATTTTTCATCGATCTGTAATTTATAATCTTAAACAACTTCGTCAAATAAACGGTCCTCAGGTTGAAGGAAGGCCTTCGCCTTGTCATAGACAACATGCCATCTTAATTGTAAATCGTTGGTTTTTAGAAAGATGTATTTTGTTTTCTTTGAAATTACTATAGTGAGTGTAGTCATTGTCCTCATACTGTACTAGAGGGGTCTAATGTCATACCAACTCCACTCGTTGACCCTTTACTGCTTTACTATTTAATAATAATAATAATAATAATTTTTAGATTTATCGAAGTACCCTTACTAGCAGGAGCTTTCCAAAGACACCTACCTATACGATGCACAAATATTCAAAAGCCAACCTGATCATTAGCGTTTACCGAAGAAAGCAACGTTGAACAGGTGAGTTTTTATAACAGATTTAGAATTCCGTATAGTGGGGGCTGTTGCACACACAAAATTACAACCGCCTTATCATTTGAGCCGAGCTACGGGTACGAGCAATGGTATCTGGATAATCTGAGTTTGGGCGGTGACTTTCTAATGGACACTAGTTCACACAGGTGATAATGATGATGATGATGATTGATGTTTTACGGTCATTTTTGTGCACATGGTAGGTTAAATGGGCCGTACGACCTCCAACGGTAATAAAGGAAAGTCAAAGATGAAACACACTTCAGATATGCCCACGCCGAGATTCGAACTCAGGTGGTAGTGATCTGTGATCCAATGCGCTACCAGTTAGCCACGGAGGCACACTAGTTCATACAGGTGTACAGGTGTGCCGCCGCTAATCGATTTATAAGTTGGTAGATAAATCTTGAAATAGATACGTCTCCTCACCAGCAGCTGATGTAGTGATGGGGTAATATATTCACATTTTCGTGTATTTGTCATCATGGAAACTGCGTGATTCTGAATTCAGATACGCCAAATAACAGGCAGTTACATTGGTTTATAGGAGATGTAATAAAATCATTTTAATAAGCTATCAGTGTATTAATTGCTAATTAAGCCTCAATATAGTAAGCTCAGCTAAATGTGATATAGTTTCAGAAAACGTGTCAGAGACTTGATAATTAAGCTTCCCGATCTTTCGACCATAACACGTCAAAACTAAATGCTTTTGGCAAACTAAGTGGTCTTATTTATCTTTATTTTATAAGAATTCCCCTTTTCTTTTAATTTCCTCGCCAGAATTTATTTATAATATATGTCTGTGAGACTATGAGAACATTTAAAATAACAAACAATGGGGGGGGGGGGATTTGCTAGTCGCAATTGTTCATGTCGTTTTGGATTTCTAAAGAAGAAAACCACCCCGAATTCGGCTTTTAATCGCAAGAGGTTGGATAACTTGATTCAAAAACTTGACGCCTCTTTGAACAAGGCCATATAAGGTCAACGAACTTCCCTTCAAAGGGCTGCCTCCTTGGTCTAGTTGGTAGTGCGTTGGACCACGGATCACTACCACCTGAGTTCGAATCTCGGCGTGGGGATATTTGAAGGGTGTTTTATCTTTGAATTCGCTTCATTATACCTTTGGAGGTCGCTCTCCCCATTTAGCCTACCATGTGCACAAAAGTGGCCGTAAAGTATCAATCATCAATCAATAACTCCCCTCCCCTAAAGAAGCCCCCCCCCTGCCCACCACCACACACACTCCCATCTATAAATATAAATTTCGAAGACACCCCCAAACGACAAGATAACTTCAGATGTCATAATTTTGTTGGTAATGGCGAGCTTCTAGTTTTGACATCCAAAACTGTCGTCATTTTCTGGGCAGAGTTAGAAATGGGTGAAGGACGGCTCCGATCTCTTTGTTGAGACATTTCTTGTTATTTTCGACAATCCCTAGCCAAGATGCGCGGCAAGTAATCGATGTCACGCCCATGTCTTATCAGTTTACCAATGCTCCAATACGGGTCAATACGTCACTCTGGTGTTGTGGATTTAAGTTTTTTAACATCAACGCCTGAGCCGTTTCTGGTCCAAGTGGGACTTTTTCTAACGTAAGGGGGCTGATGGAGATCCCAGACTTACATGTAAAAAGACTAAAAGTTACCTGTTTTACGGCCACTTTTGTGCACAGCGTAGATAGGCTAAATGGGCTGGGTCACCTCCAAAGGTAATGAGGCCAAATGAAATATGAAACACCCCTCTGACACAGCGCGACATTAGTTTGAAGCCAGATGCTACAGATATGTGACCAGTCGTGCTATCAGTTATGCCATAGAGGCTTACATGTAGAAGATTTGAAAGTTTCATCAGCAGCGGTGGCGGGGGGGGGGGGAGGTTTAAGAACATAATATGCGGACATATTATGTCAGCGTAAATCTGTATTATTTATTTTCTCTCTACTTTTACTCGTGGAATACCGACCTCACTATGATTTGTGATCACCCCCCCCTCTCCCCCGGGAGGGAGGGGGGATCCATTCAACAAGTCAATATCATTGGCGAGTGAATAGTTTCTTACCTACTATAAAACAAATGGGGGGGGGGGGATCGGGAGCAGGGAATTATGCTTGCTTTATACCCGCTCAAAATTATTGGATGGGGGCGTATCCTCATTCTCCACGATCTACGCCCTTGTCCGGTGATTTATTTAGATGATGATGATGATTATGATGATTGGGTGATTTATTTAGATATTTATCTCCGACATACATCAAATGGCACCGGTTCGTTGGCGTTATATTTTAAAATTCGGTAGGTGGCGCTATCTCCGTTCGAAAAATATATAGACACATAACTAGGTTAATGTACACAACCGAAACAATTTGGTTATCGAGAGAGGGGGGAGGGGTGCGAAGTGTAGAATTGGATTAAAAATATCACGGACGGACTTTAGCCACGACACATGGATCTGATCCTCCGTGGTGTAACTGGTAGCGCGTTGGATCACAGATCACTACCACCCGAGTTCGAATCTCGGCGTGCGCATATCTGAAGGGTGTTTCATCGTTGACTTCGCTTCATTACCTCTGGAGGTCGCTCGGCCCATTTAGCCTACCATGTGCATCGATCTGATGAGTTGATTTGATTTCTATTATTTGGCTTCGGCGCTGGTCAAACTGGGACACACGGCCGAGGAGCGACTCTGTAAAGGAAGCAAATCCCACAAATATAGGCATAAGCCGGATTCGTACCAACGACCTAGAGATTTGCAGCGCACTACTCTACTCACCGAGTCATAGGAGACAGCCTTAGTAAGTAAACGAACAGTTTATTGCCTCCAAAAGAAGAGTACAGAATAGGCAGAAGAAACGTTTATCCTAAAGGTAGTAATAACATAATTAAAACGTACTCTAGAATATAATAATAATAATAATAAAAATAATAATAATAATAATAATAGCAAAGCCTAATTGCTGTACAATAAATGAATATCGCTTTTATTGTTGTCATTTTATACAAAGTAAATAGCCAATTAATCAATCCACAGATATTTCAAACAGGTACTCAAGTCGGCGAGGAAGTTGGTCGATTCTAAATTGATATCAGGCGCATCTAACAAAACGACAATAAATATTAATCTGACGATATGTTAGAGGGCTGTCAATTATATAAACCGAGACATCGGGGTAACGTGAGACAACGCCAGATGTCATGGTCCTGTAACACACACACACACACACACACACAGCCGTAGATACGTACTTGTTATTGTTGGGGTCAATTTCGCCGATCATCATTCACGCACAATAAATATATGCCCCGATTTATATTTGGGGTGGTTGAGCTGGAAGAATAAACATCTTTATCAGATAAGGAACGCATAAACGAAATGTTAGCGAAACACCCTCACACACTTCACAATGAATCAGACCCTAATTGACGGCAATGGCTTAAGCATTCCGGCTGGTGAATATCTTCCCGCTGCACCGAAATCCACAACGTCTAATAACGCCGACAAGAACGACAAGACTGCCTTGTGTTCGGCATTCACGGGTGGAGACGACAAAGTTTACTTTATAACCGCGAAACCAATAGTATTTTATTGATATTTATATTAGTTATCCCGTCGAAAAATTCGGCCGCCGCCGTCACCCATTCGGCGCAGGCCGGTAAACGGAACAGCCCGACTTGGCCACAGCGTTGCGAGAAACGGGAGTGGAGTATTTCGTGTCGAATTCGTCGTTATTCGAAGCCGGATTTCTCGGAATATATCGGACGGAACGGTTAGAAATTCATGTAGGTTGTAGAACAGATTGTTTGCCGGGAAATGTCAGATCGGGGTCGCACCTGATACGGTATTTCGCGAGCAATCGGCTTCGAAGCGAAGCGCTCTCCGAGACCGAGAGAGAGAGAGTGTGTGTGTCTGTCTGTCTGTGTGTGTGTTTGTGGCCTTATGGTTTCGGCTGCCTGTAGTGTGTATTGATTACTTGGAGGCAGCCACTGGAAGATCATAGTCTGTGCGTTATTTGGGTTTTTGATGATTTCTCTCTCTCGGTCATCCGTCCTTCTATCGCCCGGTAAAACATATATCATCCGCCGCTCGTCATTTAGAACCGACAGCCGACGCAGTATCACCCGATAGCCTGCAGACCCACACCCCCCCCCCGCCCCAACACATGGTATTTTCGCTATCTTCCCTTTGTAATCAGGAGGCCGGTTGTCGAAGCTGTCGATTTTTTTATGGTTCTCGCCTGGCGACGCACACCGCGATTGTCTCTCGCCGCTGAAGTCCTGTCGTCTGCTTGTCTTCCAGAGGTCGGCCACGCTGCGAGCGGGGGAAGATTTTCGCTTTTGCCCGACGCCCCAAAGTTGGAGGAACTCCGCGCGCGTGTGAGAGAGTCGGAGTGTGTGTATGTGACGGACTTGTCAAAATGGCTTCAACCAGTCGTGGCGGCCGCCGGAATAATGCCAGCGAATCGGAGCCGAAAAACAACATGAAAGTCACAAAACCGCTGAGTACCAGCGCCAAGAGGTAGGTCGATTGTTTCTAGTTGTTTTCCGAGCACGAGCCGGTGATAATCGGCCGATATCGTCCGTTCTCTTCGACCCGTCGATCGGGCATTGTTGATGAATATCGGCGCGTTCGGCTTGCCATTCGCCCGATACATACGGAGCCATGGCCGTGCGGCTCATTTGCATATAAGAAATTATTGCCTGGCGTTGGCAGTGGGTGTTCTAATTTTATGTCCGATTAATGTCATGGCGATCTACGCCGGTATTATTTTGCCCTGACCCATCCGAATTAGGGAATCACGGCGACGGCCGCAAGAAAACGGCGCCCAAATGTTAAGGCATTGTGTTGCCGGTTTCAGGTATGGAAGACCGTTTTTGTTTTATTTCTAGTTCAGGACTGGCGTTGTGAAAAACACCTGTCTTTTATCGGGACTTTGTGCAGTTACTACATAAGCGCTATTGTGCCATCAAATGACTGTGCACATTTTAATTAGATCGAGTCACGTTGATAACCCTTGACATGTATATGATTACTAGAGTGTGCAACCGAGATGTGTCGTTCAATATAATTAGAGAACCATATTAGAATACTGGAAGGCACTGTTCGTGTTCAACTGACGTGGCCTTCTTAATATGAGTTCTTTATAGACTTTACTTGACTAATATAACTTGTAAATGCTGTATATATGTATGTTTAATTTGTTCGATCTCTTCATGAAATCTGCATTTAATTAATATTTCCTGTGTGGCTGTAGCCTGTACAGATGCTAAAACTTTTCTTGTCTGTATATTAAACGAATAATGTGAAGATTTCTTGTTTAGTTTGAAATGACTGAATTATCTCCTGACTGTTCAAATTACATTTTGTTTTAAGAAGTTTCCCTGGTGGTTGGTTAGAAGGCGTTGGAGGCATATTTTGATGTCAATGTATAGCCCAGGTTCAACACTTGGTTGATTCTAGCTGACATTAAAATTTTCTGATGTGTTAAGAGCAGTGACTGTTATATGATATATTCTGAAAAAGAATATATTTTTTCTAATGGTCTAGGATCTTAGCATGAAGGAGGTAGTGGAGTTGGTTACAGACCACTTATCACTGGGGTAGAAATCCCTGTCTAGCCTATATCTGATGAGTAATTCATCTTTCACCTGACTTCATTACCAGTGGAGGTCATTGGTTGGCCCATTTTACATATAGTTTATATAAATGTAGGCATGAATTGATGATTAAGATCTTTACCTGTTTGTTTATCTCAGTTTACAAAAGTTTTCACTGAGGGGGGCTTGTCTTGTTTTTTAAAACTTTCCCCCCTGTAAACAAACCATTCCAATTGGATACTTGTCAGTGCTATGGGGGAGGGGGGGGTTACATTTTTTTACTTGCCAAGTACAGACATATAATCTATTTCATCCAATGATTGTGTAAATTTATTTCTGAGTAAGTGGATGAAGACCAGCAGGAAGTTAGTTGTTGGATTAGATCTCGGAACCTCTAGGTTTCTTCCTGAACACTTAATCATTAAGCTATCACCACAACCTCGCAGTGACTGAGCACTTCCTTGGTTGATTATTGCTCTAGAAATTGGCATCCTGGTAATTAAACATTTAATGGAAAAACAACTTTGGATGCTGTCTCACTGTTTTAGCTCTTTGATGAAGGGTTACAAGAGAGAAGTGCTCTTTGTTTCTCTTAAATATATATCAAGGTTGGTTTATCGATGGTTAAAGCATATTTTTGAAAGGACACTGTTCAAAAACTGATGAAAAAGATCCTTTTTATGTCAGAAGCTTTCTAAACACTTTTTGACATGATGAAAATTCTATTTTAAGATGTATCGTGGGCTGGTATATCAAAAGCTAAGGTTTTAATTTTAACATAACTGTAATCTCTAAGTACGAACAAGACATGATTTTGAAACAAATATTTTTTCAAATTTATCCAATAAATAAGTCACATGATCTAATGTAGATAATGTTATTAATTCATTCTAGTATACAGCCAATATTGTATCATATATACACAGGTCATGATTACATTATATTCATCACAATATCAATATTCAATAGTTAAGTTTATCAACACCTATCATGACATGCTAGCAAAACACCAATTTTGCAGTTTTTTTCATGACCTCACTTTTGATATGGATATTGCCAAAGCTGGAGAAAATATACTCTGTATATGAAGATGATGCTGAGGCAGAGAGCAGTTGAATGACATATTGTACAAAGCTTAGTGAAGCAGCACACTTTTCAAGAGCCTTCCACCTTATTGTCCTGACCCCAAAGATTATCCCAGTCAAATTCATGGTTGAATCAGTCTATTGGTGAAACATATATAGTAAGTGGCTATAAGTGAAATCTACTTAGTCATACATGTATTGTTGGTTGATTGTGGACATAGTTTCAAATGATTTATATGATCAATACATAAAATAAATCATGTACATATCAATTAATAAACTTATGCCATGAAGAAAAGCTTTTTGGAAATAAGGGGTGTTTATGTTTTTGACACATTTTTAGCTGGATAAAACCACCAGTGTAAAAAAAAAACTTACCACCCATGATATATATATATTATACTACTAGTAAGCTGTTCATTTGACAGCTTGATTTATCTTTCTTTTTTAATTTGAGGGTAAGATATTGGGAGTCTAGTAGTAGTATGGCATATATCTATGGAGGAGAAGACTGACAATGTGAATAGTTTGTCCTGCTATATATGTTGGAAAATTACGCCATCTTTCTGGAGCTTTGATTTCATTAGGGTATACAGTTTGGTATGGATCAGGCTTTAGTTGTCTTAGTAATGTAGGACTTGCCACTGTATAATATTGATGATGTGATGAAAAAGTAGAAATGGAACTAAACTTTTCCCACATCATGCATTTAGAACAGTTCATCATCTTGATGACAGAAAACTAGTTTGATGCTGAAAAGACAAGTATGAGAGAGAGTAATTTACTTGTACTGTAGTCTTTGCCCTGGGTAAGAAAAAGATAATTTATGGATTGTTACACAGAACATAAAGCTGGCCTGAATCAAGATGGAGGTTGTGAGTCATTGTTTGTCATATATAAATACTACTAACATTAGCCAGATGAAACCCTGGTGTCCGTTTCCAGTGTACAAGCAGGTGACAGTTCCTTCACCAGTTTTCAGTGAACATAGGTTTTATGGCAACTGTAATTTCCCCCAGAGCTGTGACTAGTATTAGCCATGTGATGGTAGTGGGGAGTTCAGCCACCATAACCCCAGAGTTATCCTGAAAAAGGGCAGCCAGGATTCATAATCTTGTATAACGGGTGAAGGAAAAGGAAGAAAGGGTTATTTACTGAATAAAGCTTTTACGTTCTTTATTCAGTCATTGTTTTACTGACCCACACCTGGTAGTCTTTTCAGGTGGGTGGGCGCTTCTATCCTATATTTTGTCCCATCGCTGAGCTAAATGTGTATCTTTATCATCCATTTTCTGTCCTGAACTTTGTCTCCTGAATCGTTAAATTAATGGTTCGAGTTTCCTTGTTGAAGGCCATAGAGGATGTTAGTGACCAGTTGCTAGTTTCTCAGCAGCCTGCACAAATTCACTAATATAATTTATTGTAAAGAAAATGCTTCTTGAAAGCTATTTTATCTGGTGTTATTTAGAAGAGAGAATGAGGAAAAGATGACTAATTTTGATTTTAAACAGCTAATGTGTTCAAATAGATTTCTGACATCATCAAATAATAAACAGATCTGTGACTAATTTGGGCCCCTAACTGCAAAAGAAAGGCATTGATTAGATATTTCACTGCTTTACCCATGTCATGGAAATTAGTTCTGTTACACCCCAGGTCTTGTCATGTGTGATGTAGATTAGATGAAACGTACCAAATCATTAACAGGGGTCAATTGATTTGAATAACCTTTGTCCAGAGTACGTAACAACTGGCATCATTCTTTGTTGTCCTTCAAACATGAGCTTTGATCAGTCCTTTGTTAGATTGCAGCGTTTTTGTTTTATTTCTAAACATAGGATCACTAGTTTAATATAGGTTATTCTACATGTATCTTATAAGCCTATCCAAGGTCTGTAATAGATTCTTCCAGTATGTAATATAAACTCTTCCAGTCTTTATTTTGTGATAAAATATAGCTAAAGGGGGCAACACTAATATACCCTTAATATACCCTTTTCACATGATATATATCATTAAGAGTCACTCTCTCACTAACTCACTCTAGCATGTGTGTAGATTCTTCTGACATGTTTACATAGATGTTTTTCTGCACATCATATCCTATCATTCATATATGCTTTGTACAAGAAATCATTTGGTCATAGATCTTGACATGTTCTGTCTGTAGTCTATGATTTATAGTAGCGCAGATGAGTTTAAACCTCTGATAAATAACAAATTTGGAAAACTAGTGCTCTTAAAATTGACATATTTGATGGTACCACCGTTAGCATCTTAATCCTGTGTTTTGTATGTTTAACAAACTTGCGCTTTTACAGTCAGTATGTTATTGTTAAACATTTCATTTTTCCCTTTGTAATCGCCTCTTTGCAGTGATAGAAGATGTGGCATTTTATATGATATGATGTTTTGAGTTGCCTTTAGTTTCTTGTTAATACAACACATGACATCCTGACCTTGGGCCTCAAGACAGGATATTAATGTTGTTGAGATGATTCCCATGTTAGGAGGGCCGCCACCCGGGTAATGTTTGTTAATGGTTTATATTACAATAAGGAAGTCAGATTTCACTTGGTGTGTGTGTGTGTGTGACTGCCTGCCACTATACTGGATATTTGATGTTGTTGTCGACAATATATAGAAAATGTTCATTTAATCATTTAAACGTACTGATGTTGACTAATACATATACAGTTTTCACTTACTCACTGATTTTATGGTGATACATACGTACATAATTTTATTTAATTGCTTATATGATATCATTGACAAATACATACAAAATATTCACTCACTTGTTGATCTGAAAGTGTTGATAAATGCATCCAAAACGTCCACTTGTTGATCTTTGCTGTATAACACAATATCACTTGAGCCTTGTCTTGTCCAGTTGCTGATAAATGTATACCTGAAAAGATCAGCAGCGTCGAGGAAACAGTTGAAACCTGTTCAGACTGAACAGGTTTGGGAACTTTTGTCCTTAGTTTGGGTTAGTAAGAACTTTATTCAGAAACCAGGTGATGCACGTGCATGTACCATTAGTTAAAAATGAATTTTGGTTATTTTGGAAATTACCAAATTATCACTATTTCTGGAAATTTGTATAAAGCACACCTATGCACTTACACATGTATAGCATTCTCAAACAAGCAATGTTGTACTTTAATTATTTTAGGATTATCAACAACAACCAAAAAATACTTTAGGTTGCATCTTTCATGCTATGATGATTTTGTCTTTTGTACATATAATACGGACTGTGTCAGTCTCCATGAAAAGTTGAAAGAGAAAATCTCAACCACACACTGATACTGTGACTGATAGCATTGATGATACTCCAAAAATTGATTAATGCAGGTAAATGTGTCTGAGGTAACAATATTCCAGATATTCAGCTATTTGTTGCAAATTTGTAACATTTTAAGACCTCTTGTACAGTCACCATTTCTAAAATTACAGTCCTTGGAACTATCTGGCCTGTGGTCATCTGATACTATTTCAGAATGCACTAAACACTAAAAATCTGTAATAATCAACAATTGTGGTAATAAGAGTGGTAGTTTTTTATTTCATGTTGACAACCAAAGATTATTGCTTGTAGTCCTAATCTTGAAATAAACAAATTATTGTTAGGACAATGTGAAATTACTTGATTTTGTCAAATGACAAGAGCTATAGGTAACCCTTTGTAAGTTTGATATTTGTAGTAGTGGATGTATAAACTGGACTCTATCCACTGCAATAAATGGTTATGATTGTCATCTCTTTCTGCTTTGGTGTCTCATTAATTCTTGTACCAATTGCAGGATGTGAAATAAGCAGCATCCTATTGGATATTTTGTATCTGTTATAAACATCTAGGCTGTGGGTTCGAATCTGGCTTACAACTGTGTTCAGGGGGGGGGGATTTGTTTCCCTGGGTAGAAGCTGAGGTCTACCAATGACACAGTGGATAGAGTATTGGACTGCAAATCTCAGGGCCGTATGTTTGAACCAGGCTTCTGTGTTTTTCGGGTGTGAATTCGTAGACAGTGGCTTGCGGCCATAATTGTGCCAGTTATGACCAACACCAATGCTAAACAACTCAACCCCCTAGACAGATGCTCCTTGGCTGTATGTCCCACGTGTGACAAGAGCCGAGGCTAAAAAAAACTCAACTGGGCTCAACAATTTATGTTACCATGCATGTTAATTCTATGTTAATATTTGCTTTAATTAACTTTTGGTATCTTTTGCAAAATCAAAAACAGTATTTGTTTATAGTAGTGTTTATCTGGTGTGTTCTGTTTAGTCTGAATAGATATTTAAATATAACCCAAAACATAGGTAATTCATCTCATCTTTCAGTATGATTAAGTAAACAGTTTAATAGTCCATCTAATGGTTTATTAGTTGTGAAGCTAATCAAAGGTTTGATGTATGTATGTGTGGCTAAGATTAATCATAATGGAAAATGGCACCTTGGTTCCTAACTCACGTTATGGGTACACTGGAAAGAACGATGTCGGGCCAATAGTTGGGGACACAGCTATCTGTGGAGGGTGTTGGTCCCTGAGCGAACCAGTCTAGTGTGTGACCCAGAATCCATCACTGGCTTCACAGTCACACATATATACTTAGATTAACAAAACTGGGCTTCACATTTAACCTCCTTATGAAGCTACGGGCGATTGTGCAATTATGGCTCCTTTTCAGATACGTTAACCAATAAGTTACTTTGCTAGTTTTTGGTAGTATTTCCACTTAAGGTTTGGATGTAAGAAATATAGAAGAACTATCTTGTCAGATGATTGTCTAGGAAATAATCAGGAGACCTGTATTCATCGTTTATGAATAAAAGTGCTGAACTGATGGATATAAGGGTATACTGGAAATTAGTTGGGATGGTAACGGAAACTTGCTGTCAGATGATCATCCAATGATGACATTTGATGGTGGCCCTGTGTAGAAGACTCTGCCACGTCTAGCATGATGACGTTTTGTAAATGCTATGACCATTGTTCTCCTGACGTACCGATAGTATCAGTAATGGCTGTATCGTGTTATATCATTACCAGGACATCTGCTCAGTGAAGGTCGCATTGACCTGAAGATATTAGTCGGTGCTGCTGAAAAGACGCCTACAGGTTGTTGTTTTTAGAATTTTTATATTTTCTTATTTCACGATTATTCTGGTTTGCGAAGAGTGTGTTAATAATGCTGTGGGTAACTATTCTCACTCACCCACTCTCTCACTGCGTGGGCGTGTCTGTGTTTGTCCGTTGGCACAAACGCTGAGCGTATCATGTTAGTTTCATTACAATCTAACTCTAAATCAAACATGTTCCTTAAGTCCTAAGTGGCAGCTTTGTTTTGTGGAATTAGTTGGGTGTTTTTGTGTACTGCCATGGGTCAGCCAGTCTAATCTAGGTGTTTGTGTGTGTGTTTGTGTGTGTGTTTCTCGTTGTCATATATACATGTACTGGCATGCACATACATACCCAGGGCTTTGTGTTTAGATGGTACAATGTTATTAGGCGCTGATCGTTGTTTATAATTATGTTTCTTACATCATGATGGTGTTTTTGACATCGATAAACATTTACAGATCCGATGATATTTTATATCATAGTTTATACTGCCTCACTGTCACTGTTAACTCTCCCACAAATATTAACACTGTCGGCCAGTGTTAAGATATCGCTGAGAGCAGTATGTTTGTCCAACTGTCTATCAGTTTCATGATATGTTCAACATGTTGATGGTGGAAACGTTTTGTATTTGAAATCTGTCGTTAGTACTAGTAGTAGATTAATATCGTCTTGTCCTGGTTAACAGCTGAGTAACCCCCCCCCCTTTTTCTGTATGCGCGCGCGCGCGTGTGTATTGAAAGCCATGACAACAGTAAACTTTCGATACACGCAACACGTACCAATATTGTTTATATATCCAGTCTCTGCTGAGGTATAAAACTTTACATATGACCCAATCAGTTATGCAGTTTGACTTGATGATTCACCGTGTATAACCGATGTTAGTTGACACCAATAATTTCTGTCAGATCGGTCAACGTACAGCAACCTTACTTGACACTGTAGCTAGGCATCTTGCCAAAACAGACATCTATCTATACGTGATGCTGCTCGCTCTCATTACCAGACTGGCAAGTGTGAGAGGGCCTAATTAGCAAAACGCGTATCCTTGCAAATGATGACAAGCACTGTTACAAATTTATTGTAAGGAATGGTAAGGAGACATTGATCGAAACATGGGTCTTGTGTTGCATTCTTTTTATGGAGCGTAATCAAGTTCTATTCTAATGATGAGGAATTAAGACATGGCCCGGCTGTAAGAATATATGGGGGGAGGTTTCAGGTGTTGGGCTGTTCATTATTATATATTACATGGTGTTTGCATTGTGAATAAGTTGGAGTTGATGTAAGGGCTTTGACAGCTACATAAAAATACCTGCACACAAATACACATATCTAGGTGTGAAACCTCATTGTTTTTTATTCAGTTGCCTGTTACATTCTACGAGCGTGTTATTCACTGTTCAAGTTCTCTGTGCCAGTGCTTTTTCACACATAGATACAGATTTGTGCTTTGTGGCATTATTTTCATGGCTGACGGTTGAGCATTTCTACAACTTCTCAAGTTAGGGATTATGGTTTAGAGTGCAAGAAAGAATAGTATGGAATGCAGGAAGAAACAGATGGAGTTTCAAAGAAAAAAATACAGTACAAGTGTTTGCAATGAAAATGCAGTATTTGTGAAGACAAAATGTATGTACAACGAACAATGCAGGGCGTGCAAGGTGTACAAGAACGTTCCATGCGTTCAGACTAAATTGCATGTACCAGAGCTGAGGTCGCGGGTTTAAAAATGACTCCCTCCCCCAACACCAGGTACTCATCCGTGTCTACTTTGTGGAGAGTTTCCCAAACATGTGACCTTTTGTATTAATTCTTGAGGCCTCTCACTGTAAGGGGAAGCCTCACAATGTTTCACGTTGTAATAATAATCCCTGGGGGGGGGAGGTGGGGGTTACTGAGTGTAACGGTTACAGCTCTGGCAGGCCGTTGTGCCAACGGTAGCCATTCCTTTATGTGTAAGACGGTGAAAAATGAAGCTCTGCCGCGGCAGTAGTAGGTCTGTGGCTCTAAAGTCGGTGAGATGTGGCGGTGATTATGTGAACAAAATACCGAGTACAACTGGTAGCCTGTTGTCCTAATGCTGTGATGAGTGATCTTGTACGATGTGGCACTTGATTGACTCGGTTTTGTGATCAATGTGATTGGCATCAGGGTTCATTTAATGTCAGTATACTTGTATATTATATACGGACATACGGATGGATGAATAGGTTGACGGATAGACACACTGAAGAGAGTGGTGTGTGGCATTGCTGTTTGGGTGTTATTAGTCTCCTGATGACTCATCCAGATGATGTAAGGATAATCACGATTTATGATTCCTGTGTGACCGCGCGCACACACAAACACACACGCACCACGCACACACACACACACGCACACACACACACACACATATATATATATATATATATATAATAATTAGGTAAACAAAATTTACAGTTTCTGAAGGTTTCTATACATTCTTACTGTTGTTGGCTTGTTGAGAGCTGCTATGTCATATTTAACGTACATGAAGTTAGGTAAAAGGTGATGTCACCAGGTTTTGCCGACCTTTTGACATCCATCTGGAGAATAACTTCAGTTAAATGCCTAATAGATATTATGTGCCAATTCATTATGGAGAATAGGAAAGTGACTGTAGACATGGATACAGCAATCCAGGTGACTGCTTTAGACCTGATGTTTTTGTAGATTTTGAGGGATCTTGATCAAGATTAATCATATTAGGATGATACTAGCTGGTACGTTTCTAAGGATTAGCCACCTGTAGGGCAATATAGTTTCCAAAGGAAGAGCACCAAAACAATATACGGATGAGCGGATACCTTCCAACATATTATACTGATTATTGGGGTGTCTATTACAATTCTTACGTAACATGTATTGGAATAAAGTGTTTCTCAATATACACTGTATTGTTGAGGAGGCTGTTTAGTAAGAAAACACGTAATAAATCCTAAGTTCATGACCAGTTTTAGAGTCTGTTACAGTGTCAGAATGTTGCTTTTTTCAGTGGTAATTATAGGGTAGACATAAATCTAGTTATATCACTTGTAATCAGGTCAACATAGTCAAGGTTATAGGACGGTATTAATTTCCGTATAGAAAAATAGGAAGACCTCAGCTTAAGAGGCACCTATTTATTTTCTGGAGCAACATTTGCATAAAATCCATTCGTTTATGCTAGGGTTAGTAATAGAGTGATATTGGTAAATGGGTTTGGATGTGGTAAATGACAGCTGTTTATTAAGGTGAATGTCATATATGGAGATATTATGCCTTATCGGTGACAGCTGTAATGGGATTAACTGTCTGGGTTATAGGACTGATATCTGTTTACTTAGACCTTCCTATATACATGTGTCAGATACACACCTCCCCCAACGGACTGTAACATCAAACATCCCCCAGAGCAAACACATCTCATACTACAAGCTAACACAGGGTGGGGGGGTCTTCTTTTTATCATTTTGTATAGGTCCAATCTATTACCCTTAATCTGAGAACACTGCCTCCATGTTTTATCATTTTGTAAAGATTGGAACCAATATCAACGGCCTGGAAGTAGACTGGGTGGAGTTGTTGGTTATGATTAATACTCCTTATCTTGTCCAAGCACGTACTATGCCAGTCTGTCGGAGATCGGTTGTAGCGTATCAGTGGATTCAAAACAGGAGACAGCTGGCATTTCAGTGCAGCACACCATCACTTGGCCACCTACCGAATACCAGGTGGATAATGAATATTTCATCTGACGCACAGTATTGTAATGTATTACTATAGATTGGTATCAGTTAAGTGTGTGTGTGGCTTATAACACAGACAGCAAAGCTCTCCCAGTCAGTAGTGTGCTGCTGGGGCAAGGCGCTGGTTTAAATAATTGGTTAACTTAATTCTCCCGTTACACACGCGCGCGCGCACTCCCTCTCTGAGTCTAAGGGCTTAATGTGAGACATTACAAATATCAACATGAAGTCACAGTTATGGATTCATTCCCTTGATAGATTATACGGAACGGGATGTTGTCTTCATGATTGTCTTTTCGCAAATATCCCTTACACACACACACACACACACACACACACACACAACTCTGTCTCTAATATGTAATATGTTAAATAATTGTTTGTTTTTCCTGGTGACTTGGGTTAGCTGTGTGCTATGACCTGTAGCCTGTGATATTGTCACTGATGAGTGTTTGGTATGATGTTGGCATATAGCCAGAGTGTTGACATATAGTTGAGGAAGTCAACTAAAAAACTACTGAAGCTAGTTAGCTTTTAACACTTGATGTGCGCCACTCTGTGGGAGAACATCTGGGTTCAAATCTATTAGCTGGTTGAAGTAACTGGTTTGATGAACAATTATAATGATACAACTCTTAATTAGACGCCACCAGGACCTCCTGCAGGTTGTAATAGCTGGCTCCTTTAATATATAGCCTCGGTGGTGTGGGCATATCTGAAAGGTGTTTCACCTTTGACTTTGCTTCATTACCTTTGGAGGTCACTCGGCCCATTTAGCCTACGGTGTGCACAAAAATGGCCATCATCATCAGCATATAGATTCTAAAGCCCGACCTGACAGGATTGTTTGGATTAATGTATCCTGAATTGGCAATAGAAATGTATACTCCCACACGTCAGACTGTGGGGACCCTTAGGTCAGAGATTTGCATAGTCTGAGACCAGCATCACTGTTTCAAAAATGAGGAGATTTTTGTTTAGCCTCGGTGCTGGTGACACCTATGAAATATGATTGAAGGACAGCTCCCTTAAGGGAAATAAGATGATCAGATGAAACATCATAAAGCTGTTAACATTGGAATTTGAAGCCACACCTGGAGATCTGCAGTCCAGTGTGCTGCCTGCTTGGCTATTGGAACACCCCTGCTGCTCTAACAGCTTTTTTCGCGGGCGTGTACAGTCCATAATGATCACCAGCATCAACATTCTAGGAAGTATAATACTATATCTATCTGAACGTTATATTGGCTAACATTAATTATGAACAATTTTGCTTCTGTTAGAAGTTATATTGGCTGGAATTGTTCAAGCACTTTTTTGTGCTTCTAAGAAATTAAATTCTCTCAATTTTATGGTATACGCCATATCCATTATGAAGGTTTTTTCTTTTTCGGTTTTTGTGATCCCAAGAACGTATGTACTCCGTTCTCCTTGGGCATCCTGCAGGTGTTGGATTGACTGGATCCTGCTCTATGTCTTAAATGGTTTTACTTACTTCAGGTGTCTTTAATATCTCTTTACTTAACTACTCACTACTTATTCAGTAATTTTGAACTTCTCGGGAAATGTTTGAACAGTTTGTGGATATGCATAATAGTCTAAATCATAATGATCATCCCTGAGTTATAGATGTTACCTTTTCGCTGTTGGTGTGGTTTCACTGTGTCAATTTCCACTCTTTACTTGACACTAACAGACCCATACCTTGGATAGGTTATCTGGGCCCCACGTTTTTTGGACATGATAAAGCTCAATAGTCATACACACGCATGCACATACACACACGTTTCTAATCCCCTTGCCGGGTATGTATCCCTGGACCTGACAAACTCCCTGATTAGTCCGTTGCAGACTCCGGTGTTTGTCACAGGTATGTTTTATTTTCTAAATATATATATATATATATATATATATATATATATCGGTGTTTATGTCCTGAAAAGAGATAACTTATTAACATAATTGCATATTACAGAAAGCCCTCACTGGTGGCCCAAATATAATATTACTACTATTCCAGAACTGAATATATGGTGTACTATAGATATGCAGTTGCCTCAGATACATGAAATGATGTTCGTTTTTCTGTCATATCTTATCATATAGATGATGATCAGATGTTTATTAGCTACCTGATTGTTTGTTATTATTTCTATTAATGTGGTATTCGTTAATGATATTTATCATTGAGGGGGCTAGGATAATGATTGAATTGTGGTTTAATGGTATAAAAAGTAAGCATACTTACAAATATATGGGCACCACAGTGTGAGAAAACCTTACATTGAATCCACTGAAACAGTAGTATATTTGCATATAAATGAGTATTACGGTTGGATGAACTAGATAATTTATGTTGATGCGCCTATATTTGGTGGCTGAGAATAGTATTTTTCTCAGCTTGCTGTCACCCCAGATGTCTAAGGTTGTACAAGGTGGCAGTGTGTAATGTGCTGGATCCTATCAATCACTTGTCCTATCCAATTAATTATATAGATTAACAGAAAGGAGTGATAAAAAGTATGTATACACTAGACTTTAGGTTACTCTGCAGTGATAACTAATTAGTTATGGTTGTTTTTAATATGTAGGATGCTATTTGTGATAAAACATTTTGATTAGTTTATATATTATATATATGAGTGTATGCAAGTGTCACATGTATGAAGTCATGGGCACAAGTTTCACGATCTTTATGAATCATGCCTAATTGTGATGGAACCATCACCAGCTAAATAGAAAAACAAACATATAGGTTGTGTGTGTGTGAAGGGTTTCTTTGGATTCATCTGACCAGACTTAATAAAACTGACATCAAAAACTAATAATTTATTCATAAAAAAAACCTTTAGGCTGTTCCTAGAAGTTGTTAAGTTATGTATGTTGTTACAATATGAAGTAGACAGACCAAACACGTTCAAAAGTTTAATAGTAAAAACGGCAAATAATGTCTTAACACCCGTTGTCAACCATTTTGAATCCACCTATGTCACAAAAATGCAATCCAGAGGGTGTATGACACTGGCTAGTTTTTGAAAAGTTCTTGTCTGTTGTGTCTTTGCCAACTAGAACTTAGCCTGGCAGCGACATAATTTGCCGTAGATAATTTGTTCTTGTTACCTTATTGGAAGAAACTAAATTTCCTCTTGACCATTTAAAAACATATGTCCTCATCTATATAACCCAGATAAGATCAGTCCGGTTTTGACTAATCTCCTTTGTACTGAAAGTAAGAAATATCCAGAACTCTTGAAAATTCAGCTAGTACATGCTTTCTAATTGTCTTGGCCATGACGTGTCCATAAACAACAGGACATATTGAAGTTTGAACCCTGGGTATTTAACTGCGACATGGATTAATCTCATTGCTGGAATAGTTTTAACTCCCATAAACCTAGCGCCTCATAACTAGAACCTTGCATTGTCTCAGTTCCGCGCACTCAGTTGGTTTGAACCTACTATAGGGAGCTCATTAACAACTAAGATTGTGAACATTCCTTAAGTACAGTAGAAGGGTATGGGTTGCAGGGAAATTCAACCAATGTGGAGGAGAGGTGGGAAAGATGGGTGTTGATTTTAGACTAACCATATTACTGGATCTAGTACTCAGGCCCCACAGTACCCCCACAGAGACGTTGGGAAGTCACATCAGTTCACCTCATGAATTTATATACTGGTATAAATACTGTTTAATAATTAAAAACAATGTTGGCTTCATCGTTCTATCTTAGTCACTGTCCCCTCTGGGCTTATTATTATTGATGCTATATTTATATATTTTTGGATTCATCAATGTTTACTGAACTGTACTTTCATTTTAAATTGGACAAATAAAATATTTATTAATCTTTATCTAGATATCAGTGCTGTAACTGTATTTGATTAATGATGGCAGTTTTATATGAGTAATTTTTTATTATTGTTCAACATAACTGTTTAGGTTTTTGTTATGATATGCAACTGAATTTGTTACGATAATAAATTCAGATAAAACCAATGAAAACATCACCACATGTTTATGATACACTGTTATAAAACACATCAATAATACAGGGTGGTGTCATGTTACCTGAAATGTACCTTTTAACAATTATATTAACTTATAGTATGTTGATTCCAGGATTTAAAACTATTCACTTCTCATTGGGATATATGTATGCCATTACCATGGATGATGAGTGCTGGTATCCATATTGTGATAAGAGTGTATTAATTATATATTTATTATGAGCCACAGTCCCCTCATATTCAGTGTTCAGATTATATGATATAATTATGTTCTGTGGTAATGTGGGTGCTTAGTATTGAACTTCTGTCAAGATGTATTAATGGAGCTGGTGGTATTAGGTTATTTTATAATGATCTTTCAACTGGTATTAATTATTTGTATATACCAGTGATTTACAAACTACTATCTGACAGTTGATTGTTTTATAGTTACAAACTTTACAAATTAGTAATTCATTATTTTATACTTTGAGGAGTAATATATTTGTAACCATGGTGATATTTGACTTATTTTACATATTACAAACTAATATATTAGTCCATTTTATAACAATTTACATTGGCTGATATTGAACTATTTGTCATGGAAATGTGCAATCCATTTACATAACATACAGGAAATATTGATTAACCGATTGGTGATTTATATGGATTTAGCCTTGTGTGATCCAGGCTAAAGTAGAAAGGTTTAGGATGATGAGGTATTATTGTCTCACACAAGATAGTCAGTTGTGTGCGCTGAATTATTACAAGTGACACTACTCATGGACACTGTGTCTACTGATACTATGGATGTTGTTATCTGTTACTTTTGGTCTGCTGAATGGCATTATATATTGACAGTGCTATTTGATATTACAGACACTTAATTTTATGTTATCATTGCTGAGGTCAAATGTCAGTTTCGGTTTTTACGTTAAGGTAGAAATTTCTTTGTATTAAACTCCTTGACCAATTTAGGAATTTGTGGTAGATATATACACCCCAAAAGAAAATGGTTGAAATCAGATTAATATCTGGTAGCTTCCCTCCATTTTCTCCCTGTCATGTACATGAACCAAGTCTTGACATTTCATTCTTTCTTGTATGTGAGACATGTTTTTGCTTTCACTTGTCGTGTTCATGAATAATATCTTGAGTTTCACTGATGTTATTCATGAAACACATATTGCCTTTACATATTTTTTTAATAGTGCAAGTTTGGATTTACCTGTGTTATTCATGAAATACGTCTTGACTTTCTCCCATCTTTTGCATAAAACATATTTTAACTTTATCTGGTCTTGTATATATAGTTTGTCTGGGATTTCCCCAATCTTGTACATAAATTTGTCTTGATTTTTTCATATCTTCACATGCAGCATGTCTTAATTTGAACAGGTAACACCGTAAGCTGTCAACTGCACTACCTGAGTGAGTGCCCTCTTGTATGTGTTGGCTTTGGTCTGTCTTTTATATCAAACTCTGCATGTATAGGTGACTGAGGTGACACTTTATTGTTGTGTCTTGGAGATTGGTAATCCTGGTCACTATATTTTCTGATATCTCCTGTATCCGGATTTCTATAACACCCACACATGTACACACCTAATTACTTGCATTTACAGTTAGACAAGCACCCACCCTTAATCACCATCCGTCCTTCACCGTACACCATATCTTCAGCATTATGTGTAATTATTCTGATGGGTATTTGCTAAAGGGCATTTGAATTTGTACCATTATTGTGTGCATGCAGGTATGTGTGTGTGTGTGTGTGAGTGTGATAATAACAGGCCACGAGAGTGAGAGAGAGTGTGTGTGTGTGATAACACATCACCAAAGAGGTGTATATGTGTATGATAATAGATCACCAGATATGTGTGTGTGTGTGTGTGTGTGTGTGTGTGTAGATGAAAAGTCGATATCATGATATGGCTATCCGGTCTGAGATACTGTCATACAGACAGCATCTGGATATACACTAGATGTTGGTGCGATGACTCTAGTATTGATATAGAAGTTAATTGTTTTTTAATTTATAATATAGACTAATTATATTTGAGCACAAAGAGGGCAATATGTGTGAAAGGTGAGAGATGTAGACAATAAGTACAGGACTAGAAGGCTGTTTACGGCGCTCGCACAACGATGACTAGTGATATATGTCACCGGCACAAAGACAGATAGGGATGTGTTATACTATCACTGATGTGCATACAGAAAATGTGCTACCAGTTCAGAAACAAATTGAAATGTATGATTTTGGTACAAAGCTACTTAGGAATGTCTGCTTTTAGTACATAACTGTATAGGAATCTAAGCTGCTGATACAGTGATATTTGTGGATGTCTGCGGCACAGGGACAATGGGAAATTGCTGACACATAGACACCTGTGGATTATTATCGATTTTTAGGATGATAACTGTAGCAGCCTGATAAGTGTTCATCATTAGTCCACATCCGAGTCGTTCTTCATTAATAGGAAAAAAATACATTTCATTGATCCACAACAAATCAACGTTAGTATATTAACTGACAAGCCTAGCCCTATAACGTCCTTGGTGGCAATATATATTTGTAATGTTATTATAATCTCTGTATGCTGGATATGTCTGTGTGTTTGTACCAAGTGTATAATTAGTATAACACTGATTACTGCTGTTAGTGATATTGGAATAGTTGTGAGGTACAATATGTGTGTGTCTTTTTTAGCTGTGTATAAAAGTCACAGGCACAGAGAATATCGAACCGTGAATTCAAACTCTGGACGATTCATCAGTCTTTTTAATCTAATTGTATATGAGGAAATATTTCTGGGGATCCAAACAAATGAGGTGCCCCCGTGATTCCATCCCAACCTGGAGTGGCTGTGTGTGTGTGTGTCCGTGTGCGCGCATACGTGTGTCTCTCTGTGTGTTATTACACAATGCAAGCAATTAATAGCCAGTTGTTATTGTTCTGGGAGTGAGAGACGTTGATAGATATATTACAAGAGTTACGGCAGCTATTATGATGGCTAACTGGTAGCTAGATAGGATCTACAGGTAATTAATTGTGAGAATGTTGTCACCTAAACACCAACTGATTGAATTTCTTATGAATTATGACAGATTTAATGACTCATGTTATGACGTTTTATCATTTAAGTGTAATATTGTCTAGGTGTATTGTTTAATAAAGTGGCTAAGTGTTTCATTTGTAGTAAACTGAGCAAATGTTAAAAATGAAGAAAGGGAAAAAAAAATTGTATGTGTAATGGATGTCTCATAAAAAACCTTAATAATCTAACACTGAGAGGTTAATCTATATTTTGAATAGAACACACTCAAATGGATTGTTCAAATATCATATATTTTGCTCTCAATGTTTCCTTTCTGGAATTCATGAAACATTTGATTAAAACTGAGCTCGCTGTAAAGCTTTTTTTTTGAATTTTTTTTATAGGAGATTGTGTGTAGTTAAGCCTGCCTCCCTTTACTGACACAAGGTGGCGTTGATTGTTTTATATTTGTGGTTTATTTAATTAGAAATACCCATTCAATGAGCTGTCTTTTGGATCTAGCCATATCTGGAAATTCAATGACATTCATTTCATTAATTAAAGAATACAATTTGACCTGTAATATTGATGTCGTTTTAGAATGTATTGGTTACTTTAAAGTGAGAGAGATAATATTACTTTCTACTTCATTCACAAGATGACATTAATAGATGTTGTTGGGTTGTTCCATTGTGAAGATGTGTTTTAATATTGAGAACATATTTTACTGCTTGTCATGGAGAACAATATATTTAATTGTAATTGGAAATGAAATAATATTAAAACGCGCGCGCGCGCCCGTGTGTGTGTGTCATGTGGTGGCGGCTGTCATACATATCAGCAGAAACTGACACACTTAATTTGCTATGATTTCTCTATCACACACACAGTTTAACACTGTAACAGAAGACTACCGTAGTTATATAAAGACCGTAAAAAGTGACTAATACTGAGCTATAGTTAAATTTGTGTGTTTGTTTCTATGTGTAATCTGACAGCAAAACTACAGTATAAGTTGGCCTATAGTAGTGCTGATAGAGTTACATTTGTCTAATAACTGCTGCTGTCTGGTAAATGATTCTCTGTAATGAGATAGTTCGTTACTCTATATCATAGCTGAAACAGTTTGTCCTATCTATTGGCTGTTTAATAAGATGGAGCTCTTGTAAATAGGAAGTGACAGCTGTCAGATTATGTCAGTTATGAACGAGATTTCATTTTAGGAAACACCAGAAGAGGTCACCCGTAATTATGACCTTTTTTATTGTATGAAATCTGTTCTAGGTATTCAGATTAGGGACTTGTCTATATGTGGATCTATAGCGCATTAAAACTAATTCTGTTGCTAACTGGTGTGAAACAGGAACGGTGAAGAATCAAGTTTCAGGTTCTTTTGTATGTGTCATATACAAAAGATTACTTACCGGTAAGAATTGTTGCCATTAGTTTAAATCTTTTCAGTGAGCATTTCTAATATGTTCGTCTTTTACGCTGTAGATATTGTGTGATAATAATTGTTGTAGTTGATCTATATGAAATGCTGCCATGTATATGAACTATTTATGACAGAAAATGACATCTTCTCTGGAATATTTGTCCACGTGATAAAAATACTCTGATATAATTGTGCTAGACTAAGCAGTTCGTTTGTGATTTGTTGTCAATAAAATTTCGGATTTATTTGATAATTGTTTTCTATATCAGATTGGGTGATTCTGGTAAATCGCATCACTCTATAGTTTATTGCTGTTCATTATCAGCTCTTCTTACATATTGGAGATCTGGACTCTTTACTGTATTGATTACTTGAGTCTATATATTTACTAAAAATAACAACACATCCATTTAGTGTGTGTGTGTGAGTGTGTGTGTTTAGCTTTCCATACCGCATACAATATCTTTGAGTATATTTTATTTTAGAGTGTCAGTGGTGTGTTTAGTCTGTGCCTAGAGGTGCTCCTTGGGGAAACATGTCACAAACAGAGGTTAAACTTGATTTGGCTGGAGTGTGCTGTCCTTTTGTTTAAGCCACTGCCCTATTGGAATGCCTCTGATTTTCTCTGAAAACGGCCTGCATGGTCAATAATAATAATTGTCTATTGTGGGGAAGATGGGGATTGGGGAATGCTAAACTCGGCCAACTACTGGACGTATTCACCTCACCACACATACTTTAGCTCGTTAGTAGAATGATGCTAGTTTGTTAGGCAAAAATGATCAGACTCCATATTTGTGTTTCTCTACAAGTCAGAATGACCTCTCTGTTTGTGGCCTTTGTTAACATTTAGCCCTACAGTGTGTGATCCTGATTGCTCTACTTCTGGTACTATTTGTGTTAATTGTTACATATTCTAATAACTATCAGTTAACTCCTGTGGGAGTAGCTATGGCCTCACATGGGTAGACCAGTGAACTCTCTATTTGATATTTCATAACTTAGTCATACATAAGATAATCTGTTTGGATGAAATAAATTACTATGGATTATATATATATATATATATATATATATATATATATTCAGTAATCTCCAGGTAGCTCTGTCGCAGCGCAAGATGCTCTTTGTGTTTAATTATCTATATAAAGTCAATAAACGATAATGATAAAATATTAGTAGATGATTGTCTACGTTTCCTCTGAAGTATTCCCTGTGTTTCAGGGAGGAAGTATACGTAAGCGTCAAGAGAGCTTAGCGCCAACATAACCGTGAAGTTCTTAGAGTAACATTTGATCTGTTTCTCTGTATGAAGGCTGAAACCATTCTGTGTCATCTTGTTCAGTAACTGATTCTGGATGTGGGACTTCTTTCTGAAACACTAGTTTGTATCTTTTATTACTATTATAGGATGTCTAATGTGGGACACTAATGTTGTGTTTAAGTGATGATTGGTGATTATTGTTTTACGGCCACTTTTGTGTACATGGTAGGCTAAATATGGGCCGAGCCACCTCCAAAGGTAATGAAGCGAAGTCAAAGATGAAACACCCTTCAGTAGTTAGCTGTCTGATCATTAACACTTATTGGGTATGACTAGCCATTTTGGTATGAGATATGTCATGATTAATAATATCTTTCTGTTTATGATATGGAATAAACAGAATCTTTTGCCTAAATCAATATTTCCAGAACACTGATATAGCCATGGCTTGAGGTTTGTTTTAATACATTGGTAAAGGCCTTAGTAATTGTATCTCATGCACAAATGTTATGGGGGGGGGAGGGGGGTGAATGATAGGTGCTAGCATTCAAAAATTTAATATAGTTTTTAAGCAGACGGGGGGGGGGGAGGGCGATACGTTATTTAAAGCCAGAATATATCTAGAATATATCTAGCCCAGTAATAGATACACTATATTATCTGTGTTGACAAGCAGAGAAAGCCGGGCAGCATGGTAGATGTATTTGTTAGAGGTGTGTATATGGAATATTACTATGTGGGTAAACTGTAGTCAATTATTGGTGTGATAAGATTACAGTTGACAATTCCGTGAGGCAGAATACTGCTATAAAAATGAATGCCTTTGTAATGGAGTTGATGTTTTTGCTGATGTGATGGAAATGATCTGACTTGAACTACTTAAGCATACAATAATGTATGTATAATATATATAACATATATATATATATATATTATCCATATCTCTCTCTTTATTATGCAAACTAAGAAATTGTAAACATACAAGTTAATTTTAAAATGTTATTTTATCACCCTGTACACATAGTATTTATTATTTGTTATGGTAATATTGCTTATTTATAGCAATATTATTGTCACCAACTAATTAATATTTTCTTTTGTTCTCTTGGCAGAAATGTTTTACACACACACACACACAAAGCTAAACAGTTTAAATAGTAGTCGCTTCGTGACGCCTGCCTGTTGTAAAAACTGACCTTTGAAGACAGTGACAATTGGGTTATATAGTTTATATAGTATTGCTTTGAAGAAAGATAAGCAATTGAAAAATAGCTATAAATAGGGCTGCTTAGATAATTAATCTAAACATTCTCACTACTGTTGTGATCTGACTTGGGTGTTCTATTCCAAAACTCCACAGCTGTAGGTGATTCGCTTTTTGTTTTTGCTTGGCGGCTTAGGGACTGATGAGACATTACACATGTCTCAGCAAGAAAAGTCTGCCACTCTGGATTCAGTCCCATGAAGAAACGTCCAGAGATTGAATTCACGGTTTGAGATTCTCTGTGCCTGTGTCTTATTATACACAGCTAACACATACACACACACACACACACACACAAGAGAGAGAGAGAGAGAGAGAGAAAGAGAAACCTGATAGCTTTCTATCCTAATAGTTGAGGTGTTGATAAATTGACTCACGAAAAGACTCACTGATATAAAGCTTAAGAGGTATATAGATAGGTCTGTGTTAGAGGTTATGATTATTTTCGGCTTACTTGATATCAACAAAATTTTGTGGTAAATATTGTCCTTGGATACAGGATATGAGGTCACTCTCTATGTATATCTCCATTCTATAATTAGATTGTGACATCTCTTTGTGTGGTTATCTAGGTTTGGTAATAATGCCATCTGTTATGTGCCGATTCATCCTGCTCAAGTTGTTTTTCTCAATGTGTTGTCGCCTGCTCGGAGAATAATATAGATAATATGGCTGTTAGGCCATGGTAATGTGGTGTTATGTAGTTGGTATGTCTCCGCTATGACTAGGTGGTGTTAATGTGGTTGGTTGGTATGTCTAGGTAGTGGCTGTTTGGTATTATGTGGATGGTATGTCTAGGCCGTGGCTTTTAATGGTTGGTATGCCCAGGCATTGGCTATGTGCCGTTTTATGGTCGGTGTGTCTAGGCATTGGATATGTGATGTTATGTGGTTTGTGTCTAGGTCGTACCTATGTGATTGGTGTGTCTAGGACCTGGCTACGTAGTGCTATGTTTTTGGTGTGTCTAGGCTGTTGATGTGTTATGTTATGTTTTCCCGGTGTGTCTAGGCTGTGGATGTGTTCTGTTATGTTCTCGGTGTCTCTAAGGCCGTGAATATGTAGTGTCATGTTCTCGGTGTCGCTAAGATCGTGGATATGTTCTGGATGTGTTATGTACTTGGTGTGTCTAGGTCGTGGCTATATGCTGTTGTGTGCTTGATGTGTGATGCCTGTAGATGGTTTAAATGTGTTGTTGGTGTTAGCTGTATATCGTCATGTGGTTTGATGTGTTTGAGTATTGACCAAATGGTGTTATGTGGTTTCCTTGATATTATGTATTTGTTCTGTTTATGGTCCAGGTGGCCATTCGTTGTTGTGTGGATGGTGGATCATGTTATAATTGACTGTTTTATTCGCCACAGAATTTTCAAATTACTTGCGTTGTGAATGGATACAAATGATGAAAGGTTGATCAGGTTATTATTATACATGTAGATGTGTATTGTAAAATGTATATTAATATTAAATTTGAGTGTAGATCTGCCAGGAAGTTTTCATTTGTTTGTGTTTCACATATGACTATGTGTACAATATACCTGACATTGTTAAATGTTTTACTAGGTATATGCTAATTGTCAGTATTTTGCATCAGAAGGATTGTTAGCGAATTATATATATTAAATATAGAATGAACAACTGTGAGTGAGTGTTCTGCCTTTGTGTGTGTGAAGGGGGGTGTGCCTGACTCCGCTTACCAGTCTGTCTTTCCTGTATCAAGCTGTGATGATTGAATAACTGGCAGACTAGTCCCCCCCCATATAATACAGTAACCAGTTTCTTCACTGTGCACAAATTATTAACAGAGCCAAGACTGTAGTGTCATACCTACACCCTGCCCATCTATAAATAGTACATAGGGATGACACTTAATGCCGCAAATCACCCTGACAGTAACTGTGCGAACAGTACATGTAATTATGGCGATGACACTTAAAGCTGCCTTTCATTCCTTCTTAGGCACCTATATTTTGTGAGGAAATTTTTTAGGTGTAGCTGGAGAAGAAGAAAATCCAGTGTCTTCAATGTTCTGCTTTAATTTAACCTAATAACAGCTAACTGTTAGCGTGGTCAACCACCCTCGTTACTGTGAGCCGAAAAAAATATTTCCATTTGTGCCTCTGTTTGTTAAACCTTTTGTACCTCTTTGTGTTGAACCTTTTGATATTTCATTTCAAATACATCATTTTCCACATTTTTACTTTGTTAGAAGTTGCCCAGCGTTTATATATATATATATATATATATATATATATATATATTACTAGTCAAATTGTGTTATTTGTCAGACATTAGCCTAGTATATTAACATGATTTTGATTCAAATGGTTATGTTCAACTTGAATGCTTCAACCCATATATCTGTGATGAGAATATGGATAACATGTTACTATTTATATTGAAAATAGGGCACTTAATAAGGGAAATGATTTAAATAATAATATTATAGATTTAATAAAGCCCCATTACTGGCATGACCCATTTAAAGACAATTTATAGTGAACTTTGAATCATCCCATATCTAAGCTGAATTAGAAATGTTGAGCAGTCAATTTTATGTTTTAACAGAGAAATCCACTTTGAACACGTGAAGTGTGAAAAGAAATTTTCCCTTCAAGACTGAAGATACACTTCTGATTTACTCGGATCTGATACAGGTGCTTAGACTTTTCAGCAGTTAACTCAGTGCACTGGCGTTTTCCAGGTTGTGGATTTGAATCCTGGTCATACATATGTTTGGGGGATCCTTAAGGAGTTTCCACTCGGCCATTATGATTGTGACCAGCGCCGAGTCTAACCAAACCAATCAACCAATTGGGTTTGATGCAGCCCTTCAATTATATTTTAGCTAAAAATTAAAATACTGTAGAAAACTGGAAAATTTTAATTAATGCTAGAAACATCTGGAATATTATTACTCTTTTGTAAACCATCAATTTAGATTCAATCTATAAATCATCCTGTGTTGGTTGATTTCTATCTCTGCAATAATTTGACAACAGAAGCCCCTGGAATGTTAGATTTGTATCCTGGAAATCAAACCTATTTCATATAGAATATCCCTGTAAATTGCGAGAAGAGCATATTCTTGTCTCTGTGAATTCTGATATTAATCAAGAATTTCATTGGTTCCTTAAGTTACACGTTTGCATGTGAAATTGTCGGATTTTATTATAGAAGTCCCTGGGGAATATAAAATTGCTGATAACTATAGTGTTTATTCGTCTGTGAAATTACTTACTTAAAGGGACAGTTCAACTTCAGAAAATATTTCTTAAATATGTAATACTTAGACCTGTAACAAAAAATTCCACAATAATAACCACCACAAAATATACCGGTACCTGATATCATAGATATAGAGAAATTATCCAGAATACTGGAGAGCCGCCATTATGGCCCTCTCTAGACTGACGCGGATTATAGTTGCTCTTGAGTGTTAATATCTCAGCTATTTTGAGTCATCTTCCTCTTCTAAGGTTTCTTCTGGCTCAAACTGATATGGTTGTATGTCGGTTCACAACGTAATTTTAACAAGATAACTGCTTTTTGTTCTGGAATAATTATTTGCTCACACTTGTTTACATGTTTTTTACGGGCTCTACGGTCAAAGTGACGTCAGTATTCAGGAGCTTCACATCTCTGTTTGGCTTAAAAATGGCGCCGCCCACAGGCCACTAAAAGTTGATTAATCAGCATTTTTAACTGGGTGTGGGTGATAGTTTACACATTTTGACATCATTTATAATATTTGTGAGCTGTATTAGTCATGAACATTTGAAATGAAGGTGTACTATCTCTTTAATTAGAAAGCGAGAGGGTGATATACTATATTAATATATATATATTATATTCACAAAAACATTGCAGAAATATTTGGAATTGAGTGTGAACTTTTCATTTCAAATTCATGCTGAAGTTGCATATGATGAGACGACCTGCTTTATGTGAATGTGTCATTATACATCATTTGATGAATACCAGAAGGATTGGTGCCACAAAATACCATAATTTGATAGGCTAACTACTAAATTTCCGATAACACATAATTAAGGACATGTTACATAGATTGTGGTGTGCATATGATATACAGAGCAGTAACAGACCAATCATCAGCTGATGTTCTTATTAATACAGAAAGCAGGGTTGGGTTTTTACACTAAAAACACATTTTTTACATTATATTGTAAAAACTGCTAATAACTGTAAAAAACGTAAAATACTGTAAAAACGTCATTCATTATAACTATAACCCAATTCTACTAGTCTTAGTGGATGTCGTTCAACACATTTATGCTATAGTGTCTTTCACATACATTAATTTTTATTAACACATTACTCAATATTTGACACCTGAATTTGTACATGAATACTTAGAATATAGCAAAATAATGACATTTATCATTCTGTGTGCACAAAGTGAATATTGTCCATCTGAACAGTTAATGGTCTACTTCAACACTGGCTCTGATAATCCTACTGCAGAATGCCAGCTTAAAAGATTTGCAGTTGCCTAGACGATTGCACACTTTAGTGTGAATATTTCCAAAGTTGGAAAATATTTGATCAATTGATGCTGATGTAACTGAATCCATTGAACATTTTGTGTAGTGGGCTTCCATTCTGGCAGCTTTGTTAGCTTTCTGATGATCACACTTTTCGCACTTTGCATATTTCTTATTTCCAAACGCAACATGTAGAAACATTCCCACTTGTAATTCTGTATCCTGGATATCAACTAATAATCACAGTATTATTTCAAACTTTTCTATAATATAATATATAGGTATATATCAATGTGATCATGAGAAAGTGTAACACTGCTTCAAATTAAAGTCAGGCTGCCTTTATGTCATATTTTAAATGAAGTAATCTTAACAATATCACAATACATGTATTTGTCAACATTGGATAGAGGATTATTCTGAGAGTAGTAGATTATTTGCAGTATATACAAGTAGTAATTACCCACATGCCAGATATAGTTAAGTAGTCAGTGAGGGTCAACTAGACTGGATATTGGGTTATCATAATGTGGATTAGTCTGTTAACTCAATTGCTGTTTATGTATTACAGTCATTATGTAGTAGATGTTGTTATATTATTGTTATTTTATAGCTGCATTTTGTATAAATTCAGTTTTTTACAAGTCCGTGTAAAAAAATGCTTTTTACATGACGTTAATAACCGTTAATTAACGGTGTTAATAACGTCTGTGTAAAAAGCCTGCCAACCGTGACAGAAAGTAGGTTAAAGCAGGTAACATGATAACATAACATATAGTTAGCTGTTGCTTGAGTTGCTTTGAGAGCTTTGTCTAAGATCACGAACCACGGTCCAGACACAGTGACCACGAAACATTCCTGCACCTCATTTTATGGAGGCTGTTGTCAACTGATTAACATTTATGATTTGGTTAAAGTTTTGTCAATAGAAGACATAAATAAACTTAGAAGTCGTGTAAGTGTTTTGTTGAATTATTCAGTTCTTGGAAGTGTTGAGTAACCTGTTTCTCTTTTGTTTATCAAAATATGTATAACTCTTAAGCTGTCTTTTTAACATTAAGTGGAGAAAGATTATACAATAATTTAGAATTATTTCAAATGTGTTACTATGTAGTTCAATCACCAGATATGACAGTTTAATTTTATGAATATTATCTTTTGCTGATAATTTTTATTATTTGTTGACGTGTCTCATATTATTGCGATAATTATTTTATTGTGTGTGTGTGTGTGTGTGTGTGTGTGTGTGTGTGTGTGTGTGCTATAATCCACCTGTTAGGTGTGACTGGATACATGATAAATGACAAGGACTAATATAAGGGATTTTATAGTTAAGTTAGGTTACCCTGTTTGTTTTAAACATACTACTGTCAGACAAAACTTGACAGTTTTATGACATGTGTTTACTATACATCTCTTGGCCTCTAGAATAGCTTTAGTGGTCATTTAATTGCTATTTACTGGAAGTTAATTAGGCAAGTAGCCTTAATGATGGCAGTTGTTTTCTTAATAGGTGTGTTTGTGCCTATAACCGCTTCTCTCTCTTCTCTCTCTCTCTCTCTCTCTGTGTGTGTGTGTGTGTGTGGGAGTTCTAATCAACCTGATTCAGTGTGGCAGATATTTGTGGCAATGATGTGACAAATAACTCATTAAGCTGTCATCCTATCAGCTGAAATTATATCCTGTGGTTTCCAACTGTCATCGTATTTTCTTACAGTGAAAATTTTACTTCATGAGTACTCTTTAAAAATATTCCCCTTTGGTCTTTAGCCCCATCATTAATTGCTAACCTGATCTGTTGCTCTTGGGTCTTTAGCCCCATCATTAATATTTTGTGTTATATTTTTAATTTACTATGGTTCATAAACAATGATTAAGATAAGTAAATAGGTTTATGATTATAGATAATACATAAATAATTTTAATGCAGTTTATGTATGCAACATAAATAATGTTTCATTGTTCAAATATTAATTGTAATTAAGGATACATTTACTGGAACTAAGAATCTCCCCTTAAGTTATTACACTCACGTCTGTACTCATTCGTATTTCTGATCAAGGGATCATCATTATTGTAATTGTTGATAACATTCAAAGAATATAGAGAATAGTTACCCAAAAAATGGGGAAAAGGCCACTGATTAAAGCCACAATAATTTGATTCATGTATAAGCAAGCAGATCATGAGATGACAGACAATAAAGAAAGAGAACAGTTAACAGTTAGCAAGCAGATCTCGGATGACAGTTGTTGAGTAATTAATAAATTGAGTTACTACAAACAGTGCTGATAGTTCTGTGCAGATCATAAATCTATTTTGATAATCATGAAGATAATAAAAAATAACAGATGGTCTGAAAGTGTGTAATGAAGGGTATACTTACGCTAAAAAGTGTTCAAACAAGTCAACAATCAGATGGGAATATTCCCTGCGTGGAGGCCGATCGTTTAATGGGGCTCTAAAGGGAAAAGACATAAAGGGCAAAAGACCGTCTCCCTTGTTAGAACCCTGCGCTTAACAACTCTTGAAATTAGAGATTTGTGTCCGATTCGTATCTGTGTTGATGAGGGATGTTTTCCGGGTGAGTTGCCCTCGGTAGTTTGTCTCAGGTGTGATCTGATAAATCAAGAACTCACTTATTCACTCACACACTTTAAAAGGTTTGCATCATAACAATGATTACTGTTTCAAAGGAATGATTATCCCATAACATTGACTGCTATTCTAAATTAGAGTATAAACCGATTTAATTACCCCTGGCGCTACCATGCGGCTGAATTTCACACTACGGTTAGAAGTCTGAGAATCACTTGCCGCATGACGATTTACGCGTGTAGTGGCCGATAAATTTCTCATTGAAAAGCTGTATTTAGACTATTTACCAGCTATATTAGGATTTTATTGATAGTCTATTAAGGGTATGTGATCTCCAGATCATAATTTTGGATTTAATAGGAATGACATAGACTTCCTCCAATAGATATATGCCACTAAACTAAGTAACACTCAGCGCGATTTGCGTGGCTGTCATGGTCCGGGCTCTCTAGTTCAAACTTATTTGTTGTAGAACCTTTGCCATCTGACATGACGATGTCCATGGTTAACGTCAATCATCACATATATTATAATTCAATGGGTGATTCCTATTAATGTAACATTGGTATTTATGCTATATCTTGTATTGAAAGTGAACTGTTTTATTTTCTGAATGAGCCATTGGTGCAATGGTTAGAACATATAAATGTCAAGGATGTTAATACTCTAATGTAATAACATTTTTTATTTAATAATATACAGGTGATACATATATGATACAAGTAAAAATAATATTTCCAAAATTATACATTAAATATTTAAGAAATCTTCATTAAAATCAATTTACATTCAGCTAAAAGTTTAATTTTAAAATCATTTATTTAATCCATTGAAACCCATGCTAAAATCCCCTACAAATCAACATGAATAACTATGTGATATCCAGGATACAGAATTTCATAATATTTATTAAAAAATATTAGCATCTTTTGATGGTCTTTTTGTATTAAATACTTAATTGAACCTATTATCTGCCTATTGTTTGCTCACATATTCATTGCTGGTTAGTGTTGCATTAGACTTGTTTACCAGTTGTCTAGTGTTTATTTGAAGCTGAACAGATCTTGTAAGTGAAGCATGTCTGTAAGTTATTGCATGCATTCATTATCAGAGATTTTATGCTGAAATAGTGAAAGCTTTGTGTGTCTTGGTTAGGCTGAGGCATGATGGAGAGAAGGTTATAGAGATTAATATTGAATATACTCCTTTTTATAAAAAACCGCATCCATTTTCTGACACTCCATTACACTGATGACCTTAACCCCCCCTCCCCCTATTCACGGCCCTGTTATGGCCGTATTGTTATATCTGGCCCGTTCATGTCCTTATTAATATAACGCTCTAACTCCCATGTTCCTAAGACAGGTATTGTGTAGCCAGTAGATAACTCCTGTTGACGAACCAATAACCATCTGTTATATTCTTCATGCTGTTCATGTTACCTTGTAATCAATTTGTAATCGTTAACCTTCTTCAGTTACATAACAGAGACGAGTAGGTGTCACAGTAAGGGGACATGAACTTCGGCTTGCAGAAACATCTGTATGAATATGGTAGCTACCTTATGTGGTATTCTTGGTATGTGCGCTGGTTGTAGGCGGGGGGAGGGGTGGTTGAGAGCAATATGCACACGAATCTCACTGTCTCCTTGGTGCGCGCGCGTGTGTGTGTGTTTTTGTTAGCAATGTGGAATAAGGCACCGGCACAGCGAATCTCGAACCGTGAATTCAGACCCTGGACAATTCTTCAGGGGACTGAATCCAGAGTGGCGACTTTTCATGCTGAGACATGTCTAATGTCTCACCATGGCGTGTGGTTATCGGCGGTTTGTGTCTGATAAAGGGATAATTAACACCAAGGAAGTCTACTAAAGCAGAACCAGACATGATGACACAATAGTTTATTAATTACAAGATTTTCCTATATAGTTCACTGAGCGTCTCCTACTTCTTATTTGAGTTGTTTAGCAAATTGGGGCGTTATAAATAACTCTACTCTGTTATTGCTCTGCTGATTGATTATTGTTTATAAATGTATTTTAATTAAGTGTGTTATCAGGACATCTGTACGAGTTTAAAGGGTAGCTTATTACTGTTTATGATCTTCAGTGAGATAGGAACATTGTTGGCAACTATATGACAGCATCACACACAGTGACTAGATGTCCTCCGTTGTATATAAATAGCTGGGAGTGTCACAGTGATTAGCTCTCATCTCATGGTGACAGTCGTGGTGGCAGTGACTACACGTCATCTTTGTTTACAGTTGGTAGACAACATCATGTTGACTAGACGGCATATGTATTTATCACATTTGCTGAGAACCCCGTAGAGTGTATAAGATAATTAGCCCAATGTAATTTAATGAGAGATTTTGGGAGTAATGGAGAGAGAGAGAGATTATGGTGACAAAGATTGTTTTTCTCCATTAATGTTTCTAGTATCAGTTGTTATGGTGGTTATTTATCTTGAAAATATAATGTGCTGTATGCTACAGGTTATATGAATATGATATATGGTATTTGTATTATAGCTAGTGAGGATATCAAAAGAGGCTGTATTCTGTTGTAAAATGTGTAATCTCTCTCTCTCTCTCTCTCTCTCTCTCTGTGTGTGTGTGTGTGTGTACACAGCGCATGTAATGGTACATTCTGATGTCTTTTATGCCCTATTTTTATACCATTAAATGTACCTCTTAAATAACAGCTGGACTTAAACAAGTCCAGTAAGTACTCCAGTTTCATTTATCTGCTGCCTTCCCAAAGGGATAGATCTCTGGAACTAACTCCTTTGAGACTGATCCATAACAGATTGTTTGGTTTTTTCCGTGATTGTCTTGATCCACCTCAGGGCAGAGAATATAATACTTGGATTTATGATCTCTATGAAACGGAGAAGTGGATTTTGTCGTGGTAGTGACAAAACCAATACAGATCAATAAATCCTTCAACCGAATACATAGCAAATTGATTATACCTGTTGTGAAAAGAGGGTAGGAGTCCACAGGTGGCAGTCTTCTGTACGTTAGGATATACAGGTCTTCCTATTATTCCTCACGGTCTTCTACACACCTTTCTCTGTACCTGAACTCTAACATCCCTCTAGCTGGTAGTGGGCTGGCTTATTATTGTAGTTTGTTGTCGGTCTGATAACCTGACCATCGTAAGAGGTAAACATGTCACTTGTGTTGATCGCTTTTCTTCGGCCAAAGCCGTTTGCACTCCTATTGCGTTAATTATAATTTGTAATAACTCGGTATTTGGGGGCCGGACGGGGTTATATAGATAATTATACATTGTCTCAGTAATTTAGGGCCATTCCCTTTATGTTATAGATTTTATAGCAATCTGAGGCAGAGGATGGATCTGTGATTGCAAATATTGTGGAAAACTAAAATGTTGTCGTTATTTAAAAACAACCTACAATAAATAAATAGTCTGTTTGTTTACCTGCTCCTTGTTTTACCTAATGCAGTGCATGATTTTTTTTTAACTCGCAGAAAACTGAAGGACAGCATGATAAACAAAAATAGGAATCTATGATGGTCAAAACTGAAGGACAGCATGATAAACAAAAATAGGAATCTATGATGGTCAAAACTGAAGGACAGCATGATAAACAAAAATAGGAATCTATGATGGTCAAAACTGAAGGACAGCATGATAAACAAAAATAGGAATCTATGATGGTCAAAACTGAAGGACAGCATGATAAACAAAAATAGGAATCTATGATGGTCAAAACTGAAGCATTGTTCACTGATAAGGCTAGCGCCGATAAATCATAAAACAATATGTGCATGGAGGCACTATCACGGCCATATTTTCGATGACAATTTTAAGTAGATCTCCCCAAAGTGCGAACTATTTATGTGTTTCTCGGTGAGTGGGATGTTATAATTAGTTTAAACTTACGAGATTTCTAGATTTGAAGACCGATTTACTGCAGAAATAACTGAAATAATTTCGAAGTGGAACTGACCTGTCACTATCTTGGATTAGGTTGACAGTCAGACGTGTCTATTGTTTACTTTTCGCTGACGATTCTCTTGGTGGCACGGTAGCCTAATCCGCCTTCACTGAGATGGTCGGGCGGGTCGGCTCGAAATTAAAACTTTAAATAATAAAGTTGATTATATTTCCCGAGGCCGGGTTTCAGTTGTGATCGGCGGGTTTGTAAAACAAGTATTAAAAAAGAATGGCCTTAAATAGACAAATAATAATAATATCTATCTATTATGTTTGACATCACACAACGCATTATCAATAGAAATATCTATTGGAAAAAAACTGATAGAAATACAGATAATTAACGAGTTAACTCCCCACAATAATCCATATCAACTTATCTTATAGCAATGTCTCATTCAATTTAACAAAAATAGAAAACTGTGGGCGTGGGCATATCTGAAGGTTGTTTCATCTTTGACTTGGCTTCATTATCTTTGGAGTGAAAGTAACTTTTATCAAATTATGTATTTACATTGAAGTTGGTGTGTTGAAGAAATGAGGCCATATATGGCCAAAGCTGAATATTTAAATATTATTTGAATTAAACATGAATTAACTGATTCAATATGAGCTAGAGCATGTCATCTAGTAATAGTTAAGTGCCTTAATTCCAGTAACGGTAGCTAGGTAACTCTAATGACAATAATTAAAAAGTATATAAAAAATACAGGTTTTGTCCAAGTGAATATTAACGTATATAAATATAATGTTCTTTATATGACAAAATAATGGCACTAAAACATCTTATTATATAAGAGTAGAACATTAAAAAATGTGGCAGGTATTGAGTTCTATGCATATAGCTGAATTAGAGATAATAATGTTTCTGGCTTGCATGAGAAATGTTGGTTTCTGAAATTTTTTCTTCTAAATCTCAACAACAACAACATAAAGAATGATGTGTCTCACCCAATTAACTAGTGGGTATTGGTATTGGGTCATACCTATATTTGGATTTTACTATACAGTGTCTTGAAAGTTTTGTTATTGTTTTTCAGCTTGTTATTATTAACTTTTCTTTATTATAAAAAATTCTGATTGCTTCTGATGATCTGTATCTGTGGCATAATTTTTCAATGATTCCACAAGATTGTTATGACAATAGATGATGATGATTGATGTTTTACGGCCACTTTTGTGCACAAGGTAGGTTAAATGGGCCGAACGACCTCCAAAGGTAATGGGGCGAAGTCAAAGACGAAACAACCTTCAGATATGCCCACCTCGAGATTCGAACACACGTGGTAGTGATCTGTGGTTCAACGCGCTACCTTTAGACCACGAAGACGCCCTGTTATGACAATAGGATGATGTTTTGTTTTCTGGTGGAGAACAAAATTAAATGTCCGACTGTCTGTATGTGTGTCTGGCTTTGTTTTAGTTTATCAACAATTTGGTGTCAACCAGAACAATGGCTGTCAATATGTCTGATTAACGGAATGTCATTAGAATGATTGATGTTCTTCAGATTCATTACTGGTAATAGAATATTAATTGCTTCATTACATTTTCTGGATTCAACATTTTGATATGATTGATTAAAAAAAAATATTCAAGATTTGTTAGTTAATATGTTGACCAGTGATTTGTTTTTGTTTGACAGTAATGGTCTCTGTACTATAATTTTTTTATTGAGATCAGTTTGATACTGCAAACACATTAATGATTCAGGTTATCAGGATCAGTGTTAAATAATATGCTGTACATCAACAACAATACATTATATAATATAAATAAATTGAAAGCTGTTCATAGTAAATTATTGGATATTTTCAATTTTAATCAAAGTTTTTGTCTGAGTCTTAACAAAACTCAGCTGTTCAGCGATGTACACAGTGTAAGGATCAGATTAAATTTGACACTTTTTTCTTAACTGGCAGCACTGATATGCAGAACTGGCAAGTAATGATCATGTTACCCGATGGACATTTTGTGACAGTATACCAGAAATAATAGGTTTTTTGGTTGAACCATTTACTTGTGGAATTTTATTTCAACAGTTGATACAGTAAGTATTTGGTGTCATGGTTCATTGTGTGTTACTGAGGATGCAGTTTGGGGTCTATATTAAATTTTATCTCATCATATAGTGATCCAGAAAGGGGTTACACATAAACTTGATAAAACAATTACCAGGAAGCAGTATCATTATTGAGATATTTTTTCCAATCTTCCGGATTGGCTCCAAACACCTGGTTCCTTTGCAGGATTGGACCTATACAGAAAATTTAGTTAGAAGCAAGATATTCTATTCTGCATTTGGTTAATTATTGGGGGATAAAATAGAACAGCAGCTACCCATAAAAGTGTTTGGTTGATTGCTAGCTGTTGTTCTAAATGTCAGCACTGCAAAAAGGGAAATAAACTGTACTGCGTTCCTCATCACGTGTGGAATTAACTCAAAACGTATTAGATATCCGTGTATCCGGCTTGGCTAGTCCACATGCCATTTGAGGCATCTATGCATAGGGCATGCTTGTATAACACTAAATACTTCCACCTGTCTTAAAGGTAATTCTTCGTTGTGCGTAAGTGGGGCGCCTCCTGGTCTAGTTGGTAGCGCGTTGAACCACATCACTACCACCTAAGTTCGAATCTCGGTGTGGGTATATCTGACGGGTTTTTTCATCTTTGACTTTGCTTCATTACCTTTGAAAGTCGCTTGGCCCATTTAGCCTACCATGTGTGTAAAACACCGATCATCATCATCGTTGTGCCCTAGGAGTATTTCATTAAATGTCGGGTCATTTCTATTGGCCATCGTAGAATTTGTTGTAATTCAGTAAAAACCGTAATAGCTAAATGTCACATTTTGTGGCTAAAAAGTATGATAATCTCTAATTTTAGTTTCTTTAAGATGGTTTGATTATAACACAAACAACTTGGTCAAGAGAAGCTGAGGTGTTAATAATAATAATAATTGGTATACTGGATACAGAGTATATATACACGTGATACATACGTGGTGAGACAAGTTTTGGAGATAATCAGGTATACACTGCTGTGACCACTTGGAGATAGTTAAACATGAGATAATTAAATAGTTCTTCTGATGTCTGTCTGTGACATGTGACACACAATGAGAACACCAATATATTCTATATGGTGTTTTTTCATCAGCGTTAGTCCGTATTGTCTGAGGTTCACAGCTTCTCTGACATTGTTTTCCCAACCTATCTGTTTGTTGTCTGTCGTGCTGTATAATAAATGACTGGTCGTTCCATTGCTGAGTGGTGGGGGGGGGGTGATACCGCCTCAGATCGCTGTAATCTGAGCGCTCCATAATACTGATCTTCTCGGTGGTACATTTCAGAATCCAGAAGGAGCTGGCAGATATCACCCTGGATCCACCGCCAAACTGTAGCGCCGGCCCTAAAGGTGATAACCTCTATGAATGGGTGTCAACGATCCTTGGCCCTCCAGGATCCGTATATGAGGGCGGAGTCTTTTTTCTGGATATACACTTCACACAGGATTATCCATTCAAACCACCAAAGGTGAGTCTCTATCTCTCTCTCTCTCTCTCTCTGTGTGTGTGTGTCTTTAGGCTTGTGCTAGTGCAGGCTGGATTCTTAAACTGTAACTTGCGAGCAGATTGATTGGTTCTGAATAAATGCTTTTCTGGTTAGATCTCTTTTCACTTCCTCCTACAATACATGCTAAACAAATTTAATATTATATCTGCTCTAACCAGTCTCATAGTTGTCATCTGATCTGTGGTAACAGTTTTATGGTGCTCCTCTGCTATTTGGTTAGTGAACAGCTTTTAATACCGTTTCCATGGTTACTAGGGATGCCTTCATCAGACATTTAGTCAGTATGCAGTATTAATGCCGACCATTAACATTTGCGCTACAAGAGATGTACTGAGGATGATCTGACAGTTATTATATGACATTTATATAGATTTCTGGCTGAATCTTGTGTTAATCACCATCAGAAAGTTTTAATATATAACTAACAGAGCCCTGCAATAATTAGCAGTACTCACCAATAAATAACAACGTTTCATCATAATAAACAATTCTTCATAGCTCTACCGTAATTAACAATGATCCAGGGCACTAGTATAATCAATAGTGCCCCAGAGCCCTACCATCATTAAGGGTGCAGTAGAGCCGCACCTTAAGTATATTCTCTTTTACCTTTCTATAATTAACAAGTGATTATCTAATTAACAACGTCGTAAAGGCCGTACCGTAATGAACAGTGCTTGGAAACTCTCCAGTAAGTACGTTTGTTCTAGAGCTGTAAAAGTCTTACCCTAATTAACATTTGATCAAACCTTTTCGTACTTTACACTGTTTCAAAGTTCAGTACTCTATCTAACATTGCTCCAGAGATCTATCATAATTAACCATGCTCTAGAGTGGTACTACCGTATGTATCAGTGCTGCAAGATCCTTTCATAATTAACAATGTTGCAGAGCTTAAACATAATAACCGTTAGCAATGTTCTGGAATATAAGTATATTTCGTATGTAGGATTTCCAGAGTTATACTAAATTTAACATTGCTCCAGAGCCTTGTCATCATTACCAGTGCTCTGCCTGTAAGTAATATCTGATGTTAACTGAATACGTATATTGTAGTTCCTTGTCATAGAAAAATAGGTCTCTTTTGTTAACACGTGAGTGACAGGTTGTTGACGTAGTTGTCATCGATAATTTAAACACTTCTATAATGCTGTCATGTTACTGTGGCAATACAGAGGTTAACACAGGTGGTGTAAGCCTGTCTTTATACCAGTCAATCTGTGGAGAATCCCTTCTCAACATAATACATATCTCCCAGTCCAATTGATAGTTCATTTGGATACGTAATTATAAGCCGTTTTTTTTATTTATAGTTATGGTGTTATGATCATGATTTATATATGGCTGCTAGGAACAGAAATTCCCTGAGGCAGGTCGGATTGAAATGTATTATGGTTGACCCAACGCAACATATTACCAATACCAATATGTTGTTTGTGCATTATTATTAGGCGTGGGGTGCTTCCATAGCCCAGTCAACATGATCTGCTAAAAGGCCAGTTCTGAGTTTGAATTCCAGTGTTAGCTGTAATTACTGGATGTATTTCACGGTTGCTCCCTCCACCGGCCTGTATATTTAGATTGTGACCAGTGCTTAAAGGCTAGACACTTACCGATCCACTCATTCTATCACCCATGCACTCACCTTATGAATAATTTAAACAGATGCTCCCTGACTTGGTACAGCTGTAATATATACCCAGACAAAACACATTGAAAGAAACATCTAGTATAAGGGGATCACACCACTGACACCATCAACATGTCATTGTTGTCACTTTACGATCAAATTATCATAACTGTTAAACAATAATGCTCTGTTAGAAATATGATAAGTGATACTGTATTGTTCATTTTGTAATCCGTTTTTTCCCCTGGAGTTTTAAATGTTATCAGTACTTTACCTGTGTTGACTTCAGAAGTCTCACTATGACCTGCTTCACTGAGTTCTTGATCATTTGATGCAAGAAATAGACCATGGTGTTAACTCATTATTGGTTGATTATTAAATATTGTTAATGGTTGACGCGCGCGGGGGTAGGTGTCTGTGTGTTGTTATTACCTGGTAAAAGATTTAAGAGAGATTCGGTGTGGCGTTGTATGGTGTGATAACGTTTTAGCTAGATTATGTTTCGTGTGTTTGTATACTTGGGTGTGTCTGCATGCATGCATGCATGCATGCGTGGTTGCGTGCTTGAATAATCGAAGGTTTCTTTAGGTGTACTTCAGTTAGATATATAAATCTCTCTCTCTCTCTCTATATATATATATATATATATATATACACACACACACACACACACACACATATATATATATAATTTTATTGCATTGCCACTGATCGCTGTTAACTCATTTTTTTCAGGTGACCTTCAAAACAAGGATCTACCATTGCAACATCAATAGTCAAGGTGCTATCTGTTTGGATATTCTCAAGGACAACTGGAGTCCAGCACTGACTGTCTCTAAAGTGCTACTATCAATTTGTTCGCTGTTAACAGACTGCAATCCGCACGACCCGTTGGTCGGCAGTATAGCACAGCAGTATCTTAGCAATCGCGAGGAACACGACCGCATAGCCAGGCTTTGGACAAAAAGATATGCCACATAAGGGGAGGAGATGAGCATAGCACGATTGTGAAATCTTTGTTCATTACTATAATTATCATTATTATTATTTTTACTGCTAGAATGCGTCGCGGTGTAGTTTGCGTACATGGCGTCGGTTGGCGTGGGATACGGGTCGGGCGCGAGGGCCACGCACACGGGGTGGGGTTCGGGTAGGGATAGAAAAAAGGCGGGTATCGAGCGGGTGTCACTGTTAGGCGTATGTTTGGTATACCTAAGGCTCGTCGTACGTATAAATAAAGCCTAAAACTGCCCCTCCGGTGGCTTAGGTCGTGTGTATCCACGGCCCTTAAGACCATCTTCCCGGGCTAATAACATATTAATCGTCGTCAGCTTGTTTTCAGTTAGGCAACGTTTAAGCGTCAGTCTCCTCGCGATGTCTTACGGTGCCGACTGACACATATGGGGAATGTTTCGAGTGTTGTTGGTAACAGCAGTTGTGTGTTATCGGGGTTGTTTTTTCGCCGAACAAGTGACGGTGTGTGTGTGTGTGTGTTGTGTGTGGGACAGGAATGGCTTAAGTTGAGAGTGATTAGTTTGAGCTTGTATTTAAATAGGAGTGTAATTTAGCCGAAATATTGTGTGTGTTGCAAAAGTAGGCTATGTGCGGAGTGTGCTGTCTCCAATTTACATAGCTACACCGACTCGTCGTGACGTGTCGCCACCGTCGCCTTTGTTTGCTGTATATTGTCACTAGTGTCTGATACCTGTAGGTTGGTATATTTATGGCTGTTGTCTCTGTGCTGCTGCACCACAGGTCTGAGTGATGCGTATGAATGGTTGAATGATGCTGCTGACATAGGTTTGATACATTATTGTGATAACTGGAGTTCGATAAATGGGGTATTTTTTTATTTCTGTATGTCTACGATTTTGTTCCGCCTTTTCATCACCTATCAGCCGATACAGCCAGCACCATATACATGCATACACGTAGGCAGGCATACCTACGTACATATTGGCAGTGGGTGATCGGGGTCTACCCAGACCTTGAACTCGATAATGCAGTTTGTAGTCATTGTTCATCGAGAAGACGGCTCAGCGTCTGTCACTGTTGCCTGTTTGTGGGTTTCAGTTGTATGTTTGTTAGAAATCAATGATCGGTGTCCGGAAACAAGAACTGCTATAAAATATTGCCTGAACAACCTACTTAAGCCAACACGACGGCATAATGATCCGTGCTGAGATCCGTTAACAATCATTCTAATATAGGTTATTGATCTGATGTGATTATAATAGCTGTATGTCGTCATCACACACACACACACACACACACACACACACACACACACACACACACACACACACACACACACACACACACACACACAGGTTTTAATAATAGACATGACTTTGATAACAGCCAGGGGATGGTTATGAAAAATAATCTGTCCTTTCATAAGATTATAACTAGATAAGATAGTAGACGTATTGATCCGTACAAAGGACTAATGAATACTATATTTAAATAGCTTATGCATTCTAGTTATGTGCTGGATTAAGCCTTTATCATTAGCCACCATGGAGGACGGCTGTATGACCGGTCAGACTGTGGTCACAAAAATAGGCCAAGTCCGTTGAACAGTCTATTGGTTAACTAGTCCTGCCGATGACGTCGGTTAAGGTTGGAAGCCATTCCTGTGTCGCTAGTTATTACATCAACGTGGCCAGTGTCCTCTTTGGGTGGAGAGGAATTTTTCATCGGAAATTGTGCATTTTTTAAAACGACGTCTTCACTTCCCTATATAGTACTGCCGTTGGCCTGTAAATCTTTGATGTTGTTATTATGAGTGGGATTAGATTAGCGCTGATAAGGATTGCGGGTGTGCAATTAGGGCTAAAATAATTAAGTGCATCTTTCTCGGGTATGTCTTTGCAGAATTCTGTGTGTTCTTTTTTTTTGTCTTCTAATGTGACATTTAAATAGCCAAAGAATTCTTCTGTGGCTTATTTGGTAGTGTTATGCACTGGAGACGTCTTGTTTTTGGGGATCGAACCCATTTGTGTTACCCATGTCTGTGCGATGTTGCATTCGCCAGTTAACGGTCAGCGACGGTGTAAAACATAGTACTTGAAGTCACTTAAGCCGCCAGTGTTTGGCTATTGGTATGTACTGATGGCCGAAATAGAAGTTGTCGAGTACGCTACCCTCCCTTTGTATCTGTTGGACAAATTGGAGGTTTGTTGAGGAAATCTGTGTCAGATAAGATACCTACTGATTGGGACTTTGTTAGATAAGGTGACTTGATCCGTGTGTTTAGCACTGACGTGGCCGTAATTGGCAGGTGGTCGTTTTGCAGAGGTGGTTGGTAATTGATGTTTTGTTTATTCAATTTACGATGTTATTAGTTGTGACTGGAGGTTGGAGTTAATCGGCGTTAGCCAGTCACATACACGAGCGCGCACGCACACACACACATTGGTTTCCATCATTTAGTCACAAACAAACATGACATTTTATAATTTCCGAGATTTCTAACAATGACTCACATTATCGTCCATTATGGTTGCTTTTGTATAGAGAGAGAAGTTCGTGTTTGTGTGTGTGTGTACGTGTGTGTGTGTGTGTGTTCAAATAACTAAAGAAATCAAACTTGTGTTTTGGTGGTGTACGCATGCCAGCTACGTTGATTGATACTGTGCAAAGGATGTGTATGATTTGTATACTAAACCGAGCTATCGTTTTGTAAGACTTGAATAAATATCAAATGTCAAGCAGCCTGTATTCCGTGTTAACTGATCGTGTGATGTACTCTACTAGTAATAGCTGCTTACGTATGCATATATATATATATATATATATATATATATATCTATCAGCACACACCAAAACAAATATCCGTGTTTGCTGCACTTTCGACCTGTCACGTTAAATCATCCAATAAACTTTGATTTAATGGATATAATTGCTATACAAAACACCACACGTTACACGTTATCGCCAGTACGTACACATAAAATGACGACATTTCCGTGTAATTTACTAATAATGTATGCATTACTCGTAACAATTGTTGGCTTACCTAGATAATAATGTATACGTCGTAATTGCCGCAACGCCATATATCCCGAATAGCGATATTGATATAAAACAGGATGCAACCTAGACCAGGATAAAATACACGCCATGTGTACAGTACAGTACACCGTACAGTACATATTACTGGATTCGGTACACTTCTAGTAGGGCATTTCTGGAGAGAGTTTCTTCGTTGATCGTGTTTTGAAGTTTGTATCTGTTTGGACCTATCGAGTAATGTATAATAGTGCATGTTTACATAGCGCCAGAACCAGGTTACCCTGTTCTGAGGCGCTGTTCAGTATTATTATCCCTGACTCGGACCTGTTTCCACCCAGCACCAATCTCAACTCCCAATGGAGCATATAACGCATGCTGCCACGAAAGGCGCGAAGCGTTACTCAAACATATGGCCATCATGTCCTGTCGGGTTCTCGTTTTATGGATCAGTGAACCGGTCGCCATATGACAGCATTGTAGCTCCCGGTGCCTCGAACCCGCGACCCTTCGGCTACGAGTCCTGCGCTCTAACTAGACTCCATCACGGCTCGAACCCCCCTCCTTCTACTTGACTAAACCGTATCATCAACAACAACGACATCATCCATTATGTAGCTGCCATCTATCGGTACATACATAATTCATTCAATAATCTATCGAACCCTGTTGCTGGCCACCAAGTTGTGGGTTCGGATCCTATCCATACCGGTGTTTGTGGGATGTTTCCCCGTGAAGCTGCCTCTCAGCCAGGTGTGACCAGTGCCGAGGCTGAACAATGCAATAAAATATCACTCTCCAACCAGCGGTTGCGTGTAAAGCCAACAGCCAGTTGTCCTCGCTTCTGATCGATCGCCCCAACCACCGACTCGTCATGACATGTGTTGCCGAAGAAAGTTTAAATTTACGAAAAATTACAATTGTAAAGTTATAATTGTTATCTGAATGTGTTGTCTACCTTAATATTTGTTACGACTAGATAGCGAGATGGATGTTGCCACCCACGTGATTCACGCTTAGCCTAATGCTCATTATTCAATTTGTTATTGTCTAATGACAGCTGTTAGTTTGCAGCTGATGGTTAGAACGCAAGCGTAACAGCCGTTTTCACGTCACGGTAATGGCAGGAGAATGGGGAACGCCGTTGAAAGCTATTCCCCAGGTGGCAGCACCTGAGACTCGGTCCAAATGCTTCACTTTAGGTCAAGTCTGGGCAAAGCAAAAAGGGCGTCTTATGGGTGAATACTTTTGACTAAATTACTTATTAGAATGCCTTCCAATCAGAGTTGTGTGCCAATATTTTATAATGTTGGAGGCCATCAATTCCTTCACGGTGACCCGAAGAGATACAGTGCATGGGTGAATGCTATACGACTTGTTTAGCCAAAGGGCAAAGACCCCAGTAAGAGCAGTGTTGACTGTTGTGTGCTGTGACACTGACAGTGTGAGCATTTTTTGCAACAAACTATCTTATAGAAACCACACACGGTGAGTTTTTGGTTTTGTAATGCTATATCAATGCCCCGTTATCCAATTATGGTGTATTACTAGATAATAAAATCCTGAAATGAAGCAATATATAATTTTTCTAGCATCAAACCTGAACTATTTCTGATAAAATGCATATGTATTGTAGGCCTATTCGTGGCTGTTGCTATATCCGATATTGTATCTGTTAGGATGGATATTGTATCTGCTGAACCTATGACTTAGACAATGACAGTTTGTTGAATTTAGCATAGTGGAAAATAATTTGATTTCTCGGGATGATTATCATTTTTCAGGAATGAATGAAGCCTCTACAGAAACGCTTGGAGTCAGATGCCATTTCCACAGAGTTTATTTGGATATAAAAACCGTCAGATACAGACATGGCTAGAGTACAGAGAGCAGCGAAAAGGTGTAGAATAACTCTAGAAATATCTACAACTAATGTGGTTAGAGATACAGAGGTGGGGGCCATTGAGGAGGTAACTGCTGAGGTTGATACCACTGAAGAGCCAGAAGTTAAAACAGTGACTATGAGTTCTCAGACATATCAGAGTGGTATAACAAAGACAAGCGAGACTGGGAGTGATTCCATAAAAATACCCTTGTTTTCCCTTGTTTATAGGGGATGGTTGGTTTTGTTGTTTGGGGAGAATCCCCAGGCTGTCGCTTAATCAGCACAGCCTCTATGTTGAGTGGTTGAGAAATCTCCTCCCCCACCACTCACAGGGGAGCAGTACGGAAAGATGGAGCCGAAATACCCTGAGGGTGGTCACTGCCAGAGTGTTTTACGTCCTCAGGGGGTTTTTAACGTCCCCCTTTATTTTAAATAATTCAGTGGAGACGGCAGCGCCATTTAACGTGGTCATCCACCCACGATGTAGTGAGCCGAGAAATTAATCCCTGGAAAAGTTTCGACCTCTTGCGGGGTTCGAACCTTTGACCGTTGGCACCAAGTGCCGGGTGCTTAACCACTAGGCCACCGGAGCTCACCATATAGGCTTGGAGACATATGAGACATTACTGTTTGTTCTGAGTACACTAGGACCTGAATTATATGTATGGAACCATATCCCAGACAGAAGTTATTGATTGGTTTTTCCACGTTCTCATGAAACTAAGATGATATACAACAAATTTTGAATTATCGAGGCTCTTTAACATATCCAAGTCAGATGTATACAACATTTTTGTACATGGATCCGCTTCATATCATTGCAGTGGATAGAGATATCTCTATGGCCTGACTGATGTGGTACATTTCTTTGCACCAGCTGGTTTCAAAGCCAAATTCTCTACAACAAGAGTAATTGTTGACGGTACTGAATGCCTGATCAAGAAACCATCATCCCTCTTCATGCATAATACACATGCAAGTTTTTTTTTAATGAATTTGTAATACTGGGTGATGGTGTATTTGCTATATATTGTTAAATAAATAATTTGAATATAAAACCAGTTTTTTATAGATTGCTAGTTTGTTGAATGAGAACAATATTTAACTACCAGACTTAATTTATGGTGAAAAATGATCTTTCCCTTACCAGACATACTCTTTCTCATTCACAAAAAAAGACATAGTCACATGAACAACTTTGTCCAGCTTTTTATTCATACATATTTAATTATAACAAACTATCCATCTCTTTTTTTTTTTTTGGTATTACATCTGTACTCTAATATTCTACTTATCAAGTTAAACAGGATCATTCCTATGTTTGGACCTATCGGTATGCCAGAAAAATAATGTCTGATTTATTAAATACCAAGGATTATATAACATCTTATTTGTTATGATTAATAATGGAGAATTATTTTCAAACATGTACACACTATTTTGATTAACTCCAAGGCAGGAGTCAAATAGTAAATGCATTTGACTATATAAACAATGTTACAAGCTCTGATTGAGAGGTTTGCTTTATATTTTAGTCAACAACAAGAGTGTCATAGGCTTTAAAATTAGTTGTTAGAAAATGCAAGTCTCCGGATGCCTCAAAATGTCAATAGCTCGGTCGTGCTAATGCTTTAGACTACTCACTAGCCCGAAGACAAAATACGCACTGTCCGGGCTACTGATTTTTCGCTATATCTGTATCAGGAAACATTGTACAGAAGAGGGGATATCATACATAGGTTAAAAAAATCACCACCACAAAATTAGGGCCCTCCTGGAAAAAATGCACGATTCCAATTCGCTTGCGCAGCAAAGATTTTCAAGCCATTCGGTCAAGAGCACCTGCCGTATGATGAGCACCACAGAGGCTGTGCTGAACAAGCGACAGCCTGGGGATACTCCCCGAAACACAAGCATGCAAGCCGTGTGATACGGTGACAGTGAGAACTGCACAATATTGAACTATTACGGGAAACGGCAGATTTATCGTAGTTTTCAGAGTACGGGCGTAATGAAGAACAGAAAATCGTAACGATTCCGCAGAAATCGCAATGGTTGGTAGCTCTGCGACTATGATGCTCTAGGAGTAAATATGACAACAGATAATTTGACATTTTAACTATCCAAACAAAAGAACCAAAGAGAATAAGCCTTGGGTTCCGGAAGCACAAAGTAGTTTTGGACCGGGTTTCTCTGTGCTGCCACCTAGAATTCCCCATTAAGCAAACGTTCTTATGATTTATTTCTTATTTTTTCTTACTTTGTGAACTGGCATATATATATATATATATATATATATATATGTGTGTGTGTGTGTGTGTGTGTGTGTGCGGTATTGTGGAATCCAGAGAGGGAGAGAGAAAGAGAGAAGCATCCGGATGATGAATTTCAGAGAAAAATACCTTTATTTGATCGATTTCAGGTAGAAATTTCCATCTACTGGATTCCAAAGGGAAACGTACTTGTGATCGATAGCGGATAGAAACATGCACGTGATGGATTTCGGAAACAGCGATGCACATGACTAAGTTCACATTGAGGCACTCGTTGTATGGGCTTCGGATAGTAACACGACGCATGTCATTAATTACCCGTAGAAACATCCAAGCTCTGGAGTCCGGGTAGAAATATGCATCTGTTGGTTTTCAGACGGGAGTCAGGCAAACAAACAAACAGTCACGGTTTGTTCAAGATATGCCGATATATTGTGCTTGTTGGCCAATTCTCTTCTCAAATTCGACGGCAGAATTACTCAATTAGTCAACAAATATCCCCCCTTCTGCTTAATTCTTGAGGGGTGTGGCAAATGAATGAGTGAATGAATGAATGCATTTCGACCTTGACCTGCCACCCAACTGTGATTGATAACAGCTGTCCTTGGGGGGGAGCGTTACGTGTCAGCATTAGCCAAATACATAATATTACACGGTCACTGGCTGTGTCACGTGGAACATCAACGAGATGACAACAGCGTCCCACCTCTCATATATGAGATATTATTATCTGTTGCTTGGGTGATGACATCTGCTAGAGATACAGTGTTACAGCGTCTATAGGATGTGTATTTTTGATACGCCAGGCCACAATGCTGCGGATGTCTTCGATTGCGAAAGGAGAGGGGGGGGGGAGGAGGGTTGGCCTTGTCTGTATACATTAAACCCCGTTTATAATAAGGTCACCCAGAAAGGGCCATTAATCTATTGTGCCGTAATCGTGAAAGTTACTGTGTCTATTTTTTATCCAGGTAGTCGCTGTATACAGGTTTTACCCGGTTTGCCATTGATCAGCGGGTGTAATGAGGCGGTGAAGTTAATCGCAAACGGTGGTTACAACATCTAGACGATTCATCAGATTACAGATTCTAAACAGTGTACACCTAAAATGCCAATAGTAATAACAACAACAGTAATATTTATCCATTATATACTGAAAACATATTTTAATCCTGTTTTATCAAACGTAATTAATATAGAGATTTAAATAGGCGGGTTTTTAATCGGTAATAAAATATGTACTGATTTGCCGTAAGTTTATTATGGTCAGGTAACTGATTCTACAGAATGGTGACTGATACTGAGTACGATTTCTTGTTCTCTACATCTCTGTGGTCGCTTGACGATTAAATGGTCAAATGACCTAACCTATTTATGATGTCCGTAGAATCAGTTCTGTTGGCTAAGAGTGGTACTATTTCCACTCCCGGTCGCCGCCATTTTGTAGTTAACATTTCTGGTCACGGAATTCGCATAATAGTCCATATCCGTTCAATGGTATACGTGCGCGTTCGGGTCATCCTCGTTGGCCCAGCTGGTAGCGCGCTCGCGATTGACCGCAGACTTCCGGCACACGGGCCATGTCTGAATGGCGTTCCACCTTTCGCGTCGCCTCATTCCCTATGTAAGTCGCTCACTTCATTTAGCCTATCGTGTGCACACCAGAGACGGTAAAACATCAGCGCTTACCTTTGCCATCAATGCGTTTCATTGCTGAGCCAACCAGTGAGCACGTGTAAACGATGGCAGCTAAGTTGGATTGATTCGAGTTGATGAGGGCCCCTGTTTATGGTCCACGACTCGAATTACTGAGCCAACTCGACCGATAACGATTAAGGAAGAACGGAAACTCGATGATTTGGCCTTAATAAGTGTCCGCTGTGTCTGCTCATACATCTGGTAAGAGACGGCTCACAAAAAAACACTCGATAAGCATTTTTCACAGTCGCGTCCTTAGACCTCACTGATTGACTGACTGACTAACTGACTGACTCAGTTTATTTTATCGCTTCTGCCAGTAACTTTTTTTGTATGCGATTAAAATGCCCTGAATTGTTTTAATTTTCTGTGTAATTATTGAATGTTCCCGTGACCAGATGATTACCGGCAGGTTCTGGCAACGAAGTCGAGCTTCCCGTCTGTCTGCGGGATGTTTCGTGTCATCGTTTCTTTTTCCTAACCACTACCGTCTCGGCCATATGTCCCAGTTGATATCAGGGTCCAAGCTAAACGGATCCCGGGTGGCTTATGTCTGAAGGGTGTTTCATCCTTCACGTGCCCTCGTCGCCCTTTGGCATACCATATGCAAAACGTCATTGCGAAACAAGAAGGACTACAGCCACTCACTCATTCTTAATCAATGAGATCATCGTTTGATCAGAGGCGATCAGAGGGAGTTTGACATATTGATGTGTAATCACAATTTAATGAGTTGATTCGAGGCAGTCCAGGATTGTCACCCGACAGCTGCTCTCATCCACCCCGCGTCCGGATCACTCCTCACCCTCAAATCAGGCCTGGCGTGTATATGCCGTTGCGGGTACTCATAGCCGCATTGATTTTTAATGTGCCCGCGCGCGCACGTACGCTGCCTATATAAGATATTTCGTGATAATCGATAGAAGATTGCGCCAGATAATTTCAGGCCAAATTACTGTCATCAGTCTAGTTGGCAGTAGACTTGCTGGTTGATGGGTCTAATTTACTAACACGCCCATTGATGTATGTTACTTGTTGTATCGCAATGCCACCTATAACAGAGTATTGCGTCATGGTAAGATATTGATGTCTCCTACTTATCGTATTAAAGCTATTTACCACCAATCCTATCTTCCCTTTCACGTCCCCACACATTCAGTAAAGTTGATTTATATATTCATTTTCATTAAAAGATATCCCCATCGTAAATAGCGTCCCCGTGGCTAAATTCGTAGCGCGCTTGGCTACAGTACTCTAGCACCCGGTGTCATATCTCAGGGTCCGGTTATGTTTAAAGGCGGTTGATCCATCGTTCATGTCGCCTCGTTCACTTTAGAAGTCCATTGACCCGTCTAACCTACCGTGACCAGCGTACACCGCGTACAAACATCTCTAAAGAGCATTCAGGCATTTCCATCCGCACTCATCAATCTTATATTTTATTCAGATAATGTTGTTGCGTACTTAATAGCATTCCGAAGAAGCTACCCGTCACAATGCAACGTCAACAATAATAATGTCAGTGCAGGTGATTACAATACAGTACTGTCTACCTCGAAATCCAAGTGTTGCGTGTTTCCGTGGGATGTTTCATCAATCAAAAAAAAGAAGGTCGAGAACCAGATGAGATCAGCGCCAATGCTAAACAAAGCTATCATTCACCAATAACTCACACACGATAATAATATTAATGAGATGCCACCATTATATTTAAAACAAAGCCGTTATCTGTATCACAGCTGAATACAGGGTTATGAATACTAAGAATACTAAGCTGTTCAAATCCAGATTGCTATCATACTATTTTATTATTTAAGCATCATATTTATCACATATATTTCGTACCCTGGATAGACATCCAGGATAACTGGCAGACCTAGCGCAGTAAACAGTATTCTTCGGTATATATCTATATATATATATATATATATATATATATATATATATATATGGGTGTAAATTACGTCTTCTTGTTTTAAGATATAAATGTCTAATTATTATTTCGTGATATGTGTCAATCATTGTAGCAATTTGCCATAAAAGTGCAACTGTTATCATTTAATAGTTTTCGACAAATATGATTGTGATAATTTTCAACGCAACAAATAATTAATTGCGTGATAAATTTAGTGATATTTCTGACTCGGGTAGTCCATTTCAGGAGAATAACGAATATCTTATATATTGGCCAATGGGAAGACATAGGGGGCGAAAGGGAAGATACATATAGTGGCCAATGAGAAGATAAGGGAGCCAATTGGGAAGATTTTGGGGCGAATGGAAGAAATAGGGGTCAATGAGAAAATAAAGGAGTCAATGGGAAGACATAGTGGTCAATGAGAAGATAAATGGGGTCAATGGGAAGACATAGGGGCGAATGAGAAGATAAAGCATGGTGGTTAATAGGAAGACATTGCGGCAAATGGGAAGACACAGGGGCCCATGAGAAGATAAATGAGCCAATAGGAAGACATAGTGGTTAATGAGAAGATAAAGGAGTAAATGAGAAGACATAGGGGCGAATGGGAAGATAAAGGAGTCAATGGGAAGACATAGGGGCGAATGGGAAGAATAGGGGCTAATGAGAAGAAAAGATCTAATGGGAAAACACAGCAGTTAATGGGAAGACATTGGGGCGAATTGGAAGACGCCGGGGTCAATGAGAAGATAAAGGAACCAATAGGAAGACATATGGGCCAATGAGAAGATAAGGGAGTCTTTGGGAAGACATAGGGGCGAATGAGAAGACATAGGGGACAATGAGAAGATAAGGGAGTCTTTGTGAAGACATAGGGACGAATGAGAAGACATTGGGGCCAATAAGAAGCTAAAGGTGCCAATGAGAAGTCCTAGGGGCCAATGGTAAGATATAGCGTTTATTGGGAAAACAGTGGGACCACTGAGAACACATTGGTGTTAATGATAAGATATAGGAGCAAATGGGAAGACATAAGGGCCAGTGCGGAGACGCAGGTACCAATGGGAAGACAAAGGGAGCAATGACAAGACTAAGGGACCAATGGGAAGACATCGGGGACAATGAGAAGATAGCTAAGGCTACGTTTATCGCATAAATTGCCAGTCACGTTTTAGATCATTCTTTTATGTTTATATCAATATAAGGAAATGATTAAAATAAATACTCATCCACGGTAAACTAGTAATCCAAATAACAATAATTCACATCGGCTTCAAGTAACATTTGTCATTCCGATGTGTCAAGGTAAATAAGCTCCGTGACGTATCTAATTTAAATATGTACACGATTTCGTACATTTATAGACTAGCTGGCATGGTTGCAAAAGTTGCACGAGATAAGTATCAATAGTGAACCTTTGTTTTGTTGTTCGGGGAGAATCTCCAGGCTGTCGCTTATTCGGCACAGCTTCTATGTTTGAGTGGTTGAGAACCGTCCTCCCCCACCACCCACAGGGGAGCAGTACGGAAAGATGGAACCGAAATACCCTGTGTGTTTTACGTCCTCAGGGGGGTTTTAACGTCCCCCTTTATTTTAAATAATTCAGTGAGACGGCAGCGCCATTTAACGTGTTCCGCCACCCACGATGATGTGAGCCGAGAAATTAATCTCTGGAAAAGTTTCGACCTCTTGCGGGGTTCGAACCTGTGACCGTTGGCACCAAGTGCCGGGTGCTTAGCCGGTAGGCCACCGGAGCGAACCTATCTGAATGTTCACCTTATATACCCATCCTGGCTAAACACCAAATAGTTAAACCAATAATCCCCTAAATGCATAGAAAAGATGTGACGTCACGTGTCAGATCATTCCAAATTCATCCATTTTACCACATTGAAGCGGAGTGGCTTCAGTTGACAGCTTCTATTGATTGATCTCTCAAGATCATCCTAGGCATAGAGTTGGGGGAAATTGCCACTGAACTTGTTAAGACTACATTAATTGGTGTTGATATCTAATTGCAATTCAATTATAAATATATGTAAAAATAATTATCCAGCATAAGTAATAACTGATTTTTAAAAGGAAATTCATTTTTGCATTGCTAGTTAATTGATAAATCACATCTCTACAAAATAATTAATAAAAACTAAATGCAATAATCATAAAAATCAAATGAAACATAAAAATTATTAAATAAATAATAAATACATGATTTTTTTTTTGTAGTGATCAAAATCATGATTTAAATTAAACAACCCTGGTAGCTGGCAGCCTATATATATATATAACCCGCGTATTTCAGATTTTACCGTAAGACAACACGCTGGAGTTAATTCTAGACCAATAATTTAAAGAGCCTTTCTTAGTGTTAATAGTGTTTAACCTCCGTGTGAAAAGACTGGATTAATAGCGCAAATTAAGACCTGCACTCTACAAATTAAGACCTGTACTCTACAGCCTGCCTATGGCCTTTTTCCTGGTCATACCTTATAGGACTATCTGTGTAAAGTTAGCGACCACCTGTATAAACTGCCCCCCCCCCCCCTCATAGAAATGCTTTTTATCACCAGGCTTCAGATTTACATACCCTAAAGTCACTTAAAATCACCCCCACCCAGGTTCTGAATCACTCGATCAAAGGGAATTCACCCCCCCCCCCCGGCACTCCGGATTCGTACCTGCAATCCTGTATCCAGAACTTTCTTCTGCATTTCATGTTCCGGATACCGTCCTTCTGGATCCCCTTTTAACCCCCTCTCCCAGGGTTCATCACATAATGCCACATTTACCCTCCGCCTGCGAGGCGTCCGCATGACGCTAGAAACCACATTATCCCGATTTTAAAGATATAGGATTTGAATGATAGATATCAACACACCGACCTTCACTGACCTAGAACCCTCGTCTACACCGGATCTGAAGATCTGCAGGATTACTTCCAATCCTCTTCTGCCCTCTCGAAATATTCTAGATGTCTGTTTTCTGTGAACTCCCCACTGTCATATCCAGACATATCTCCCCCCTCTCGCCATTCCACATCTTTAACCCTGGATTCTGGCCCTAACTCAACAGCTCGCTATATATATATATATATATATATATATATATATATATTTATAGAGAGAGAGAGAGAGAGAGAGACCGACGTTCGTGTCCCCCCCCTCCACCCACCACCCAGATTGTACACAGACAGCTGTCATTAATTGTACTAAAGAAGACGACGTTTAGACAGAAGTCTTTATAGAACAATCTATTTAACTTAAGGTAGATTATGTGGATAACTGTGGAACCATGATAGGGATAACATGTTATGCTGATAACGGTGGAGCCCTCTCAGTGATAACACATTATGTCGATAACGGTGGAGCCATTTCGGTGATAACATATTATGTTATTAACGGTGGAGCCATCTCAGTGATAACACATTAAGTCAATAACGGTGGAGCCATCTCAGTGATAACACATTAAGTGGAAAACTGTGGAGCCATCTCAGTGATAACACATTAAGTCAATAACGGTGGAGCCATCTCAGTGATAACACATGAAGTCGAAAACTGTGGAGCCATCTCAGTGATAACACATTATGTCGATAACGGTGGAGCCATCTCAGTGATAACACATTAAGTCGATAATGGTGGTTTGCTAACCAACAGTGCATGCAGCACACACACAGACAGACAGACAGACAGACAGACAGACAGATAGACAGACAGACAGACACTTGAAAAAGGTTATTTCCACATAGATCAGTTGTTCTATTCGTAGCTTGACGTTATTTAGTAGGTCCGTTATGTCTCCGTACCCAATCTGTTAGTCACATGTTAATCTTGTTGTTATTCTACCTGTTATTCTTTCACGTACCAATCTGTCTGCTCCCCCCCCCTCTTTACGGACTCAGTACAATAGCTTCATGAGTAGTTCGCTCCGTTAACAAAGCTGTTAATGCATTCCGCTACAAACCTTAAGGTTGTGGATTCAAATTCGAATCGTGTCTGTGTTTTGGTGATGTTGTTCTGGGGAGGCTATGGGTCCTGGCTGGAATTGACCAGGACTGAGACTAAATAAGTCACTCACTCACTCACTCACTCGGTTAGTTAGTTAGAGTGTAGGAATCGTAGCCGAATGGTCGCGGGTTCGAATCTACGTGAAATGCAATGCTGTCATGTGGCGACTGGTTCAGTCATCCATAAAAAATGAGTACCTGACAGGACGCGATGGCTGTGTGTAACGCTTTGCGCCTATAATGGCAGCATGCGTTGTATGCTCCATTGGGAGTTGAGATATGTGCTGGTTACCTGGCTCTGGCGCTATAATATTATTATATTACATATATTCCCCACTCACTCACTCACTCACTCACTCACTCACTGATAATTGCTAGTTCCATATAGAAATGTGTATAAAAGTTATTATGCGTTTCGGAAAAAAAGATGAGCGCTTGTTCAAAAACAAACGCAAATGCACACGCACGTGAGTTCGTGCACACACTATTTTAGGATACTACTGTACGTACGTTTAGAAATGCAAGACACGCGCAGGTCTTCCCACTTTGTTAATAAATAAATATAAACTTTTAATAAATATTAATGAAATAATACTTATTATAGACCTTCACCGTCTAATGTTTATTGGCAGATAATATAAGATCTTTTCCTCATCTTTGTATCGCTATTCTATCTCTAAAGGATATTAGCATTAATCTATTGACCGAATATTTGATGCCTTAGCAATGGAGTAACACGTCGAGATTTGCCTGGAGCAATATTAAGAGTAATAGATATTGTTTGTGTTTGTATTAGAAGTAATAAATGTCTTGGATTAATGTTGTGGTTTTATATCAGCTAAGTGTTGACAGCTATTACTTAGGTCCGTCATGGTTACAACTACTACTAGTAGTAGTAATACTACCACTACCGCCTCCGTGGGCCACAGATCACTACCACCCGAATTCGCTGGGCCCATTTAGCCTACCATGTGTACAAAAGTGGCCGTAAAACACCAACCATCATCATCATCATCATCATCATCAATACCATCACCACTACCGCCATCTTTGTAAGTATCCAGATGTATGGCTTTATTAAGTAGTTACGACCATGCTCTCATAATATTACAGATTTTGTTTATGACGAAATACTTCAACAGCGCAGACATGTTTCGAACTCTTCCTTATGGCCGGGTCCATTCGTCAGAGAACCCGAAACTCCCTCAGCACGTTCGTCACCGATAGTTTTGGCAAATTCGCACCGAACATTGGTCGTAGTATACCTCGACATACACATACTTATTTTTCAATCTCTTACAGGCATCTGACCAGGAGGTTCTGATAAAAAGATACCGTGTGAGTTATTATTAACTACCAGCGATAATATATAAAAAAAAGAGACATTCCCGTGAAAAATAAGTGTTTCAGCTAACAACAACAACACCAGCAATAATAATAATAATAATAATAATAATAATAATAATAATAATAATAATAATATACATAAAGAGTCGTTACTATCAGGATTCATTCATAGGAGCTGTACACTGATGATCAAAATAAGATATATGTAAGAAGCCAATAAAATATTAAACAACTTTAAACATGTGAGTTCTTGGAAGAAATTTAAGCTTTTCAAAAGAAGACACTTATCTAATTTCCACTGTCAACTTGGTCTATTTAAGTATCTAGCATGGGCTGCTACACTAAACACACAGAGTCCGACTGGATGATCTGAGTTTTCGGGATAAATTTCTAAAGGACACGACTTTATATACGTATTCGCACTCTATGCTATTAAAAGATTTATAAGTTTGTAAGCATATATAAATATAAACGTTACAGTTAAACTGTATAATCAGGTAATATGTATATTATCTAAAATTTTCAGATTATACGTCTATTGCTAACTGAGATTTAATACACATCACCTGAAAATTTCAGGCAATATACGCATTACCTGATTATATAGATTAAGTGTGTGTAGGTGTGTGTGCCAAATACCAAAGAACTAAGGAAAACAGACAGAATACCACGAACAGACACTGACTAAATAGAACTGAAACCATTTTTCTGAACTCGATAGACTAAACTTGTCTTTCAACATACAGTCAGGAATATTAAAGGTAAACTTGGTGAATGACCGAGACAAATCCAAACAACTGATAATACTAAATTATCTTGCCATTACCATTGAATAAACGTTAATTTAGACCCCCCAAAAATGCCCATAAAAATGATTTTAGACAAAAATTTTGAAACATGGCAGTTATTATTATTTACGTCGTTACAGTCGAAGCTATTCATTTTAATTAATCATTGTTACAAGGTCAGCATTCTGGGATCTTGGGAAAATATCCAGAGATAATGATTTATTTCTTATCTTTGAGCTTATCATAAGATCCCGACACTCTTTCGGAAGCCATGTAGGCGGAGGATCAGCTGCGCAGTAAGCGCATTTGATGAACTCTTCATCAACAGTGGATCATAGCCGTGTCTTAATTTAATAATAATTGGAAGAACAGTCTTATTTTTATGTTCAGTGTGGCAGGTCTACTTGTTATTATATTACTTTTGCCCGTGACATTGTTTTTCGAATCTTCTTGAAAACTCAGGTCATCCAGTCAGATACCATTGCCGCGGTGTCCTGGCTCAAGTCATATGGTGATTGTACGTTTAGTGTTACAGCCCCCACTTTGTGGAATAGGTTCCGGCAGATATTATGAAATGCGTCGTCTCTTGAAAATTATAAATCCATTCTAAAACACACCTATTCAAGGTCGCTTTCACAGATAAATAATAATTATCTTTTAAATCTCTTATAGGGTTTTACAGACATATTATTTGGGGTATTATTATATTACATCTTATTTGTACAACACCTTTGAGTGGCTCCTGTTAGTAAGGGCGTTTTATTAAATATACATTATTATTATTATTATTATTATTATTATTTATTATTATTATTATTATTATTATTATCTTAAGGTGTTTTAACAGAATATATTGTACAAGTGAGACGCTCGCTATTAGTAAAAAGAATCGAGCTCAGTGGCACATCTAGTACAGGGTTTGGCAAACTTATAGTCCGGGTACGATGCAAAGTTAATCAACAATAATCAGATGGCAAGGAAACTTAGGAAGGATAAGCGAGTTTTAAAAGGTCAGTTTTCAAATGGGGAACGGAAAGAAACTATGCTATCTTGAATACTTAACATGTTCAGGGGTTGAATTCCAAGGGGTAGGGACAACAACTGAAAAAGCACGAGTCTGAGCATGAGTTTTAACCCCGGGAATAGACAACAAGTGAAAACAAGATGAACGGAGTTCTCTGGGCTTGGGTGATAGAGAAAGCATGGAAAATAGATATGAAGGTTCTCCGAAAAAAAAATTTGATAGGCAATAGTGTAGAGTTTGAAAATGATGCGAGATTGAACAGAGAGCCAGTGAAGAGATTTCAGAAGTGGGACAGAATGGGAAAACCGAGTAGACCGTGTGACAACCCTAGCTAAGAAGTTCTGAACTCATCCTTAGATGCGATGTTATTAAGAAGAGAGTTGCAGTAATCAAGCCTACTAGTAATGAGTGCTGTAGGAATGGTTTTGGCGATTGAAAGATAAATATAGCGCTAACTATAAATTCATTATTTAAATATTGTTTATCACACACACACACACACACACACACACGCACACCACACACATACACACACACACACACACACACACACACATATATATATATATATATATATATATATATATATATATATATATATATATATATGTAAAACAAATCCACTAGATCCAAGAAAATTGGACCCGCCGGATCTCCTTACCAAAAGGAAGGTCCTGCGTGTAACATTAATTTAGAAACTATTTATCATTCTGCCAAATGTAGAAACGATGCATGCTTTATTGTAATGATGAGCGTGAAGCTAAAATCAGAGAAAATAAAATATGAAGAAAAAAAATTCCGAAAGCATAACATTTTATTTAGTATTCATAAATTGTATTATGGGCATGAACACCGAGCTGCCTTTGCTTTTTTAGGTTTTTCAATTACTTGAAGACTGCTATACACTTTTTACCTCTTCTTTTGTATTTTCGCAATTTCCGTTCCCGTCATACGCAAAACTATTTTAATCCATACAAATACAGGGATAAGATTGAAATTAGACTATCACACGAAAAGAGATATTCACACCATCATTACGAAGAACCCCCCCCACGAAAGCAGAGAACGTCTATATATATATATATATATATATATATATATAAGAGAGAGAGAGAGAGAGAGAGAGACGTTCTCTGGTGTTCCGCCTTCTTTCGCTGGCAACGATTAGTGTCGCCGTCTGGGGAACATTCAGTTGTTGATGTAACTGCCACGAAAGCAGGAATTTCGTTTATCTTTGAGCAGACTAGCAGTGTTATAGTAATTATGCTTAAGACAATCATAATTATCGGCGGTCCATCAAAAGGTATGTATATATCAGCTATTATATATCAATTTGTGCTTCAGAATACATTTCCTAAGCTTGGAACACATTAATACCCTATTATCACCCATATCAGTCTATATTTACTCTGCCTTGCCTTGCCTTGGCCTGGGCTTCGCTTTACGCTTTAGTCTAAATTAAATATAATGTAGATCTAGCCTAATCTAGTCTAGTCTTCTAATTCACTTAAGTTTAACTCCGTATTTCATAGTTAACTCAGCAGATCTAGGTTAGAAATAAAACTAAAAGCCTTAAAAAAGGCTTACTTTATTATTTTATAATTTTATTAAACTGATCAATTTATCATTGGATACACTTGGTGTTGCTGTGTACATCTAATCTATCTATTCTATTCTGTAATCGAGTTATTTATACAAAACATTTAATTCATTTACTCTAATTATCATGATTATATTTCTATCATGTCTTCTACAATTTGTTTTCAAGACTTGTTCATATACATAGATGATAGAGTAGAGATTGGTATTTTCGGACACTGCCAGAATTCGGACACTTCGTTACAAATTTGTTTGAGGCACACACAAATCAATGACATGTTCACATAAAGTAATGATGTTCAACACACACGACCTTCCTCTTGCCACGAAAATTTTAAATTGTTTTGTGTAACACTCCGTTAAGGTATAAAACAATTTCAATTACTCCTCCATTGATCAGCGTAAAAGGCGTTTCTTGCTCTTACGCAGCAGTAGTAAGAAGCAAGGCTTTAATTGAACCATCTCGCAGTCCCTTATTACTTAATTTTATTTCGTGTCTTTTTGGCCAAAATATATTGACTACGGTACGATTTATTCAAATCCTGCCATTTTGAATATAATCTCAAACGCAATGTGATTAGTTGAAGGTGTCAGAATACTCAATGCGAATTAAATGTACCTTTCAGTTTTCGGACACCACACTAAATTGAAATATCAGCTTTACAATAAAGTTAAATAGAGTTCAATGACATGAAATTAATTAAAGAAATAATGAAAAACACAATAAATTGCATGTATAGACACAAGATATTATTTGATAATTAACAAATTCACTTTATTATATTCAGAAGACCAACAATTATCATTAGAAAGATTAACAAGTGTCAAATTGTGATTAGTGTCATTCTAGTTGTGGGACTTAATGTCCTTGTATTTTATTTAAATAGTATGACATTTATTAATAGTTCTTGAATTTGCAATTTATTATAAAAAATACTGAAGTGTCCAAATTCTGCCAGAAGTGTCTGAATTCTGCCTGGTGACCCATGCTTCACTTTCAGAAATTTATGGTGCCAAAAAATATATAATTAAGAACGAAATGCACATTTATGGGAAGCTTGAAGTTGGATAAATGTTTTGAAATGGATTCTACTTTTCTAATATGAAAACATAAACTTTTGTGGTTAATTATGTGTTAAGTGTCTGAAAACTGCCATATCTACTCAGACTCGAGATTGTCCAGATACTGGCAGTCGAATTTAGTACTGTTTTCTCCAGATGCACTGATGGTGGTATTGACTACTGGGTAATTGATTCATTTCATGATTTATTTCCAGTGTAGTCCCTATTATATCCCCACCACTCACAGGGGATAAGCACAGAAAGATGGAGCCAAAATATTCAAAGGGTGGTCACTGTCAGAGTGTATTACATCATTAGAGAGTCTTTGACGTCCCTCTATTTCAAATTATTGTAGTGGTTTTAGCAGAGCCATTTAACATGGTCCGCCACCCACAAGGTTGTGAGTTGAGAAGTTAATCCCTGGAAAGTTTCGACTATTTTATAGGATCAAACCTGTGAAATTTTGCGATTAGAGTAAATCCACTCTTTAGCACAAAGTGCAGCATGCTTAACTGCTCACAAAGTATAAAACATATGTCCAAAAAGGCAAACATACAAACTGACCATTAGTTCTTATAAGATGGTGGTTGATGTTTTACAGCCACAGTTGTGCACATGGTAGGCTAAATGGGCTGAGCAACCTCCAAAAAGTAATGTAGTGAAGTAAAAGATGAAACACCCTTAAATATGGCCGCGCCAAGATTTGAATGCAGGTGGTAGTAATCTGTGGTCCAACACGCTACCACAGAGACACCCTTCTTTTTCTTATAAATATCCCTTTTATCCCATTAATATGCCATGAGCTCCGGTGGCCTAGTGGTTTAAAGTACCCAGCACTTGGTGCCAAGGGTCACAGGTTCAATCCCAGCAAGAGGTCGAAACTTTTCCGGAGATTAATTTTGGTCTCTACTGAATTATTAAAAATAAAGGGGGATGTTAAAGACCCCCTGACGACATAAAACCCTCTGGCAGTGACCACCTTCAGGGTTTTTCGACTTTATGTTTCAATACTGCTCCCCTGTGAGTGGTGGGGGAGGACGTTTCTGAACCACTCCAACATAGAGGCTATGCTAAATAAGCGACAGTCTGGAGATTCTCCCTGAAAAACAAAGCATTAATATGCTCTGAATATTACACACCATTCAATCATCACAATCCAAACAACAAATATTTTACTGATATTATGTTTAATCACAATTGATAGATACATGGATATATATATATATAATGTAAGTTATTGAAAAATACAGAATTTCAAATTTTTCATCACCATTTTTTGACGTCGTTTCATATGATAATTGATATCAGTGTTGCCCCTGGGTAAAAAGGAGCGTGAGGTGGTACAGGCGAGCGCCAACGTCAGTCATGGGAGTCCTGACTTATTGCTTCTCTATGAAAAGTATCATGCGATTTGTGTGATTCCATATAAACATTTTCTCATACGTTTTTAGTCATTTTTGTAAAGATTTCATGCCAAGACCATGGCAATACAATAGAAATACAGAATGGATAGCAACAAAAACCCAACAGATTTACGCATTATAAATACCAAACAATATCTATAAAATTATTATTAAAAGAAAATCCGTATTGTTACATCCTTAGAATGTTTATTCAAGGAATATGCCAAAGATTTTCAGGCCAAGAACAAGGCTAATCAGTCATAATTGCTGTTTTCTCTGTTTGAAATGGAGCAACATAACTGATTGCTACTGCATATAAATTTATGCAATTAAAAAACATATTAAGTAAAGAAAACACTGCTGGTGGTTGCATGACATAAACAGGAACCGGCTTCAACAAGGAGCATACCATAATCTAGTCAAGGAACTACAATTTGAAGGGCAGAAATTCCAATAATCCCACCAAACTATTTGTGAAACACGTTCCCCTGACATCATTTTCGGGATTCCCCCATCCATTGGTGTACAAATCACTATAGTTTGCAGCATCTGCATTGATATGCAGCCACAGGACAAATCGTACAGTGGTGTAGCATAGGCTGTGCACCCAGCACATCGCGGCCACATTGTGGGTTGATCAGCAGTACTATAATTTTATTATTTTCCTGTGATTTTGAAGTATTTTCTTGGTAATGGTTTTCCCAAATGGATTAATTTTAAAGTTGGCGCCATTTGTAGTCATGCTGTCCCCCCCCCACCCCCACCTCATAGGTAAATGTTTTATGTACAATATACGTGTGTTTGCTGCTGTCAAAGGTCTGTTGCATTAAGGTAGAGGGTGGCCAATTTGGCTACCACACAAGGTAGCCAAAACCCATGCTACTCCATTGAAATCATATACAATGGTTACAGGCTTTTCCATTTTTCTCATATCCACATACCACATATATGGAATCTTAGCTTAAAATACATTGTTGTTAAATGCGTGATATTACAGAAATGTAAATGATTTTGTGGCATTATTTTATACCTCTTGCTGATGATAAAATGTGAAATAAAAATATTTTGTAGCTGAAATAGCAACGACATGACTATTTCAGCATATTTGCAGCAAGGCGGTGTAGAAAATCCATGAAGCGGACTGCCTCATTCGTTATATAGCAGGGGAAACCCTCGATATTGGTGATGCCTCTCACTATTTTGTATACTCTCATTGCACACTTAGAGCTGACATAATTTCTCTGGCAGCTGGAGAAATATAATTAAAATTGTTGTAATTCTGTTGTTAATTCTATGAATTACAAGGGGCACTTCCGTGGTCTAGTGGTAGCATGTTGGACCACAGATCACTACCACCCAGGTTCGAATCTTGGTGTGGGCATATCTAAAGGATGTTTCAGCCTAGAGGCTAAACAGGTCAAATCAGTTTAAGAACTCTCCAATTAAATACATGTGTTTAGATGATGATTGATGTTTTACGGCCACTTTTGTGCACATGGTAAGCTAAATGGGCCGAGTGACCTCCAAAGCTAATGAAGTGAAGTCAAAGATGAAACAACCTTCAGATATGCCCATGCTGAGATTCGAACACGGGTGGTAGTGATCTGTGGTCCAACACGCTACTGCTAGACCACAGAGGCGCCCATGTGTTTAGATATAATAATAATAGTATTTATATAGCACCTTGAATTACTGTAAGCCGCATTACATTTAAAACATAATTACAAATATTCTGAGCTCATATAGCACAAACACATTTTATACATAATAAACTGGTTTATATATTATAAATAGGCTAATTTAAATAAGTGGGTTTTAAGAACTTTACAAAATATTTCTTTACTTGCTGAAAGTTATATTTAGCAACCGTCTAAACAAATATATTTAGATATAAATATATCTAAATACATGGCATTGTTCGACTACATGGCATTGGAATCTAATTCAAATTGAGTTATAAATATATGTAAAAATATTGATCTAGCATAGCTAACAATTGATTTTAAATAACCTTTTTGTTTCAGCAGGTGAATTGATAAATGTATGTTTAAAAAATAATCAATAAGATTAAACACAATAATCATAAAAATCAAATCAGTCACAAACAATCAATAAAGCATAATAAAAAATTGAATTGCTTAATTTTTTGCAGTGATATAAATCAAACAAGACTGTATTTATGTCAGTGCCTATAATAGATTGAGAAAACACTGACAAATTCCTTTATTTCCAGTTATTAGCTTCAAAGACTGGTTTTTGTTTCATCGGTTAACCATAGATATGGAGACATTTATAAAAATTGTTACAAACTCGACACAATGTCAGTAAACCTAATTAATATGGTGGATATTTCTCATTATTGAATATTCCAAGTTTTTAAACTGGATGTCTGATAAAAATGTCAAATATACAACTGAATAGTTATAGTTGATTGATTTTAAAAACAATTGTAAACTGTCCTTGTATTTTGAAAGGTTATAGTCCAAGTAAGTTAATACTAATGTTTTGAATTAAAGTTTTGTTCTAAATCATGTATTCATCCAATTGTTTGTGACATTATTAGGCATTTATTAAATTTAAATTGTATTGAATGCTCATTTGATTTAAAATTAGCTCATTTGCTGTATTTTTGACACCCGTTGATTTCATAAGCTGACACAATGATTGTTGTATAGATTCAGCTAATATTTTCTGAGACTGTTATGGTTGTTTGCACAAAACCTTGAGCGAATAGTTGGCAATGGTACTGATTTATTGGCAGTAAGTTGACATCACTGGGAAATCCCCAAAGCTAATAAGCTACTGAATGGCTAGTCTGTTATTCCACTATTGAACAAGGCTTGCTGAAGGCTGTGAGTTGGTCCATTAGTTGAAGATTTTGCATTTTTATAATTCAATACAATATACAGTAGAATTAGCTGGTTGAACATGTTTAACTAAAATAAATAGAACAATTTGCTTGCAGTTCCAATTCCATACAGTTTGATTCAGTCAACACAAGTTCTACTTTATGTTGATCGATTCCAGTTCTAAATGAAGCAAATATTTGAAATTTCGTTTATAATGAGTTTTGCTAGCATTTATTCATTTCTGCATGTGTTTTTATTACAGGGACACGTTTCCGTCCCTTATCTCTGGATATTCCTAAGCCCCTGTTTCCTGTTGCTGGCTTTCCTATGATTCAACATCACATAGAGGCTTCAAGCCAGGTAAGGTATGGATGGAGTTGTTCTTTTAGCTTCAGGTTTGTCTTTTTTAGTAGTTCTCCAGTATACAACAAAGACTGTGTGTGTGAGAGAAAGAAGGAAGTGTGTGTGTCAATAATAAATATTTCTCCATATCCAGATAACAGGGATGAAGGAGATCATTCTGATTGGTGGATATCAGCCAACAGACCAGCTGACCAGGTTCATAAATGAAATGCAACAAGAATACAAGATACTAGTCAGGTAATATTTTGATAATTAATATAATGACTTTATAATATCAGGTGCAAAAAAAACATCAAAATAGCACACATTATTGCTGTTTATAGAATAGTAGGCACTCATTTTACATTTATGATTTATTTCTAGTAAATATTTACAATAGAGCTTGCCAATTAAGCTAGTGACATCTGGTGGCAGGATTTAGAACTACTACAATCGGCTCGTAAACACGACCCGTTAATCGCAGAGTCTGGATCACCATTTCCTTTTTAGTGTGTACGCGAGATTTGTTTGCATATTTTAACGATCATTGCCGGTGATAATAATCCACGATCAGTACAGGAAAATGAAAGATAAGGTGATAGTTAGGATATTTCTGTTCAAAGAAGACTGATTTAGTAAACAAAATAGATTAGATTGGAAGGTGGTAGGTCCTATGTGGTAGTTCGCAGAACACATTTCCTGTGTAAAAGTGGATAGCCATATTCGTAGCTAAAGTTTACGTATAGGCAGTGGCTTTCCCATAGTGTTTCTTCAATACACATCTTTGGTCATTTATAATAATATCAAAATTGGTCAAGACAGTTGTAATGTTATCATTTTACCAGGAAAATTCAGCGATATCTTCAACGATTTGTTTTATTTCTGGTCATTTTCCGTGTAGACCATTCGCCATCGTTTAGCAGCAGACTCATGATGCACGTCAGTGATAATGCGCTGGCATAAATGGCATAATTCTAATAAACAAACAGGTGTGCTATTTGGTTAAAAAATACTCATCAAATCAGAGATATATTGTGTTACACAAAAGTATTGATTGATAGAGAAATAATCCGGCAATTGATATATTGCATTTGTATATTATTTCTCGTGAATTAACTTGAAGTATGAGTTGATTTTAAAATGTAAACAAACCCTGTCTGTCGCCATTTCAATTTTCAAGTGATAACCAAAACTAGCAGACTTCACTAAAGAAATAGTTACTCTCATTTGTTGACAATAACAACATTTAATCGTTGTTCAAACCGAGATGTTCAGAACAATAATCCAGCCTACATTGAAAACCATGAAACTTTTATATGCTTCTTAAGATCAGCAAGTTTAGATTCTGATGGGGATATTTAGACAAATATTATTATTATATTTGTGGGCACCTCTGTTGTCTAGCGGTAACTTGATGGACCACAGATCACTACCACTAGTGTTCGAATCTCGGCGTGGGCCTATCTGAAGGTTGTTTCATCATTACCTTTGTATATCGCTTGGTCCATTTAGCCTACCATGTGCACAAAAGTGGCCATAAAACATCAATCATCATCTTATTATATTTGCTATAAAACAGTGTCCTAGTAATTTCGATCACATTTTCTAGCTCGATAATTATCGTAATATGGCCACATCTTCTTATATCGCAAAACCTCAAATTCTAGTCTAAATTCAGCCATTCCATTTAGAAATTAATTGATGAAACAGATCAAATGCTACATCACTGTAGATCATCATTATCATCATTCACTGTATGTTTTTTTAAATAATATTTGATGTGCTGTATGTTTTTTCTGTGTCTTTGATACCGTGTTGTATCTTGAGGCTGATACAGAATATTGTTGTGGATGTATTTTTAATGCATGTAAATAATAATGTTAATTTGATGCCCAGAAGCAGATATATAATAATTATAATGGTAACAATAAAGCAGGAGCCATTCAAAGGTACTGTGCGGTGATGGCCCAATAAGATGTATCTGAAACACAATAAGAAATATTTGATTGATTAATATAATTTATTGGCGAAAGTAACCCTGAGCAGGTGAATATAGTTTTAACCATTCCAGTTGATTGAATGATCTTTGATACAGGCACAACATTGTACATAAATAGAATTCCTATGGCCAACCATTCCTCCATTAAGAACACAATCTATAAGTTCTTAATTTTCTTCCATGCTCTACGCAGTGAAAATATCCCTTAATCCAACCATTCCCCAATTCAGATTTACAACCACAATTTGTTGTCCCACACCACAAAATGTGTTCCTCTATAACCGACATAGATCAAATTAATTAAAAATATCCATTAAACTTGTACCTAAAATACTTGTTTGTCCTCAGCACACCAATCTGTGAAACACTCATTTAGTGGTGAGCCAATCAGCTAAATGAAGCCTTGATTTTCAAGTGTTTTCATCCACTTTGATTGATTGATCTTTTATCAGTTTTACAAATGGGTATTAGGAGCTGTTTTATGGTATTGTTATTTAAAAACGTTTGATTCATTGATTAAAGCATTCCATGCATTTAATAATTACAGAAATTAAACAGATTGATAAATTTTATGACCAGAAATATATCTGTTTAATTGTGTCACTATTTTATTGTTCTTTTCATATTGTAATTGAGATTGCCTAGTGTCATTAAATCTCCAAAATCTGTCACATGGAAGATTTACAAAATTATGTCAAAGTTTTATCCAACTTGTCCAACGAAGCAAAAGGAACTTACTTTAGCCGAGAAAGTGAATATCACCAAGGAATATGAAGGGGAAAAAACAGGCAAAAGCCAACGATTATTGGGTGAACTGTTTGGTGTCAGTAAAATTCAGATCCATCAAACACAAGGCAGAGTACATGACAGCTTTTGAAGATAACACTGCATCAAATAAATAGAAGATGATGATTTTGTGGACAAAATGTCATTTCCAACCTGTGTGTATCTAACTTAGCTTGCTTAGAAGATCATCTACAGAAACGAGTCATTAGTATCAAACATATCAACATAGAATGAATTAAAGTATTAGTAGTGATCAGTATTTCAAAAATACACTTCGTATAGTATGGTAATATTAAAAATAAATTGACTTTTTAGTTCATGTGATATTTTATGAACAATGTATGAACAATAAATAATTCTGAGTTAAAATATAACTGAAAAGGTTTTTATTTCCACATTAACACCATTCCCCTGTTAAAATCAACTAATCTCATCTCGAAGGGTGTTCTTAATAGAGGAATTTTACTATATATGAAAGTATTATCTTGTACAGTTTTAGATATATAATGATTGATTGATTGTCAAGAATTAGGATTGAACCGATGTTGTTGGTCTCATACGAGATAGGTAGTTAAAGGATAGGCTTACTGTATGTCTAAAATGTATTTCAGATATCTACAAGAGTATGCGGCCCTGGGTACTGGTGGAGGTATGTTTCACTTCCGAGATCAGATCCTGAGTGGGAGTCCCGAGTTGTTTTTTGTCATGAATGCCGACGTTTGCTGTGATTTTCCACTCGAAGAAATGTTGACATTTCATCGTCCGAAAGGAAGCAATGCAGTTTTTACAATATTAGGAACTGAGGTGGGTTCTGTGTTGAATTTGTAGTTACAGCTTTGCAATATATTTAACGATTTATGAATATAATTGATAATTAAGTACAGGCATGTGTGACCTTTATCAGTGCATCCTCAGTTGTCTGCTTATATTATAATAACTGCTGATATGTGGCATTGTATGCCTACAATATAAATAGTCGCAGCTTATTAGCAAGTTATATTATATTTCCTCTCAATTACTGATTTGGTTTTGACTGACTTAACTTTATGCATGAAAGAATCCTCTATTTTCATCTAGCACACATACCAGAGTTTCACTTGATTCATGGTGCACATAAATAATAGAATTTACCATATCGTATCAGCTTTATGTGACTCATACAGAGTGTTGATGCACGTGCGAGTCACATATTTTAAACGAATATCTATCACCACACGCGGATGCACGTTCATCCATGTCATGTCTGATTGTGGGCTGTTTCCCAGTGAGTTGTCCCTGAGCCACACATCTGTTCCGATGTGACCAGTGTTGAGGCTAACAAATGACTCCCTCTAATTGGTGAATAAAAGTGAGCCAGCTTCTTAGTTGAAGACAGGGGATTGATAAGTCACTAGCCAGCTTTTTTTGTTTAGAGGCTGAAATTTTTTTAGATGAAATGATTAAGTGCAAAATGTATTTGTTTGTTAATGTTAATTATTATACATTTGTTCTATTACTGTAAATACATATTTTTTATTATTTTATGTCTTCATATTTGATTGGGAGTTTAGTGTTCGTCAACCTTTGGGATCAATATTATTATGATATATGCATACATCTATTCATACCGTTTGCTGTACAGAGTGAGGGTGACAATGGAATTTATGCCTAAGTATTATATTTTAATCTTTAAGGCTACAAGACAACAGTCACTTACCTACGGCTGTATTGTTGAGGATAAAGATACACATGAGGTATGTCATCAAAGGTAACATAAGACGACTAGGTGGATGGTCAAACAGACAGTTAGAGAGATAGTGTTGCACATATACACAAACACACACATACATGTAGCCAAGGGGCCAATGGGAAGACAACCAAGGCTACATTGGTCCCAGGAATTTCTAGTAATATACTATGTATTTTCACCTTAATGTATATTTATATATATAAGTCAATGTATGGAAATTGTTTAAAATAAATAGCTATCTATCTGTGTGTGTGGACTCACATACAGACGCACACACAACAATAATGATGATTTTATAATCATTTTTATTTCCAACTGTTTATATATGCATTCAGTAGAGGATCACGTCATTATCTCCTAACTTCAGGTTCTCCACTACGTAGAGAAGCCAGAGACATTTGTCAGTGCAATCATCAACTGCGGTATATACCTCTGCTCACCCGATATATTTACCTATCTGAAGATGGCATTCCGGAAGAACCAGGAAGATGTGAGGTAATTAGTTGAAACGGCAACAGTCATGGATAATAACCCTCCTGTTTTATGTGCTGCAGTGATCCCTCCATATTGTTTGATAAATTTAGTCACTCGTGGTCACAGAAATGGACCAAGTTGTAAGCATTGTTTAAACTGCAACCTTCAAGATCGGCCTACTATCTCGTCAAACTTATTCTTTCAGGTACGTTGCATCATCATTGTTGGCTTTTACAGTACAACTGGTCTATGCGAAAATGTGTCGGAATGGGTATTTTCCAAACCAGCCACCAAGTGTCAGTTTGGAGTTTAGACTTGACCTGCTCTATTTTCTGCTCTATTTGGCGAGGTTGCACTTCAAATTTCCCGAACGACTTGGCACACTTTCGGCACAGATATGACATCATTAAACACAAGAAATTGATCAATTTATCTGTTCAAAAACTGTATTCGCATACAGCTGTGATAAAATAAATTTCTGTTAGATGTGCGCATGCTGAAATTCCATAACAGTTGCGCACGTTGATTTGATTACATAATCCTAAATAAATACACCCCTCCGGCAAAATATTTAGAGCGTGTTTGTAGCACCACATGTTAATCAATCTCCATAATATAATTAATTTTATACCTTGTACCTCAGCAGTATTCTGGAATTATAATAAATAAACCATAAGGACAATCATAGGCTTATATTATTAAGTTGTGCTTAAAATTAAATTGTAGTATGGAAAATTATTTTGCACGACAGTGTATTCGTAGTTGTATTTTCACATGATCAAATAACAGGTAGCCAAGATGGCAAACTGATGTTTGGGCTGTTGAGTTATTGCTTTTTAAATTTGCGTTTATTGGTATTATGATGAGAAACCTCATGTACCAAAATGTCCCGCTGAATCAATGAATGTGAGTATTATTCAAGGAACTTTTTTTGGTCACAACCTGTAAAAAGTTGAAGTGAAATCTCGCCAATTTAGCATATGTAGCGATCAAGCTCTCCTTGGGCGCCAGAGCGTGATATTCAAGCTATTTTTGTGCCTATGTGTTATTAAGTCTCACTCACTGACCATGCTCATGAGTTTGAGATAACTGGTACATGCCTGTTTTGAATATTAGCATTAATCTTCTGACACAAGGCTATGCTTTCAACACAGTTTGCACGAAGGAAACTAACCAAGCAATAATCAGCTTGTTGCATGCATGCACAAACACTCACATATATACTCTGTTTTTATTTGAGCTAAATCACTTCACTGATTTGATACGCGTTAGTGTACATTGTCTCACGTGGTCAACAAACTGTAATGTTGAGGGCCTATAAAAGGCCTAACTTTTCACTCAGGTTAAAGAAGAACTTTGATGCCAGACTAATTGGACATGTACAGATATACATGGTTCATATAGGTAGGATTTATTTAGTTATTCGAACCCAGAATAAAGCTGAGATCAGCATCTGAGTTGTCGAAATGTTTTATATACAGGCTTCTTTTGGACCACAGAAAATTACTGTTGAAAGTAAACTGTGGTGTCAAAGTAGTTATCGTATGTATGTAGTAAGTTGCCAGTGAACCACACGCACGTGTTGTTTGCTGCGAGCTGTGGTGTAAAGTGGTGCATTTTATGTGCTTCCACCTTTTTGTACATAGCCTGCATGTAGCCGCTTTCCTGTGGGCGTGACATATTTGTCGCGTATGAAAAGCGAATTAGCTGGTTCCCACAGGCTGATGAGTAGACCAGAAACATGCTTAGGTATACGCACACATTTATCAATATGTGGAGGTATGGAACATTTTATTTTTAGATTAATGTATGTATAGTTGTATTTAGATTTATGGAGGTAGGTTTCGAAGGATGTTTAGATATGTTGATGCTCTGTGCCTGTTGCCTCTTCCTATCTACCCTAAAACACACACACACACAAACTGGATACCAAATCAAAGCAAGTAAACCTGTGTTAGGAATATTTAGAGTGACACATGCAGTATATTTGTCTTGGAACTGAACTGGTGTATTAATGTTGATAAAGGCCAGGTAAATAATGTCCTTGATGGATCATGTAACAATATGATTATGTAAAAATAATGCCATATATGGAGAGATTGCTGCATTTATACATAACCATAAATATCTATATACGTTGTATGCTTCTAGTCAGCATTAGTATATAATATTGTCCCGAAGCCATTGTAGCGAATTCTAATAACCAAATATTTTGATAATAGCAGTTAAGTAAGATGTCTTTATTTTATATTTTGAAGAGGTTCATTTTATTGGTTTTCTTAGTAAGCTTTTAATCTAAAATGTTAAATGTTTTTTACAGGTAGTTAGACTTTTACGTTTTAAGACTTCTTATTAAATGTTTTGCATCTGTTAGCCTTATTTTGTTCAAGAACTGTCATTACTAGTATCTTTGGTGTCTAGTGCTACTAACAGTGTTGGGTTATTTTACAATAATTCCTGACATGTCAATAATAATAATAAGATTGTAGATTTATAAAAGAGCCCTTACTTGCAGAAGCCATTTAGAGGCACTTCACTTTGATATTTAATTGCAGCGTATTTAAACCAAATTGAAAATTTGAATACTTTTATTGTCTTCACACATTTCGAAGTTTCTAATGGCAAATAGTTTATTGAATCTTTCTCATTACTAACAGAGTGTCAGATAGAAAATAATAAAACATAGCTTATTGAATTAATCCACCACAGATAAGATAAGATAAGATTGGGTGGACAGAAAGTTTAATCTTTAGTGAATTTCTGAAGCTGCTTTCATTAAAATTCTCCTCGTCTTTATGTGTTTCTCTCATCTCTTATTTTAAACTTGGCAGATGCGTTTTGCATGAAAGAATATCCGACATCTGTTTCATATTTTTGTTTCTCTATTTTAACAATTTTCTTTTTATGTAACAAAGATTTGTCTTCGATCTTCTGTACCTTTATTTTCATGTTTGTCTGTAAGCAAGATTTGACCTTAACATTCGACTCAATGTTAGGATGATGTTATTTATCTGTATGGCAAGATCTGTGTCTGAAATGCTGACCATTTATCGCGATGAGCTCCCGTCTGTTCATATGGCATGCTTATTGATATTGTACTGTTTATTATATTTGAATTCGTTAGTGAATTGCTACCAGTTTATTTGGATGACTGAATTTGTCTGTAGGCAAAGTATACCTTCAAAAAAATCTATACGGTTATTATCATGTCAATAAAACAGAGTTTTAAATCACCATCAAAATTTTTATCAGAAGTAGGTTTCCACCGCATCTAAAAATAACAAGTTTATTTGATATTTTCTAATCAGCAATTAGTAATTTTTAGGGTGTCAGCAAATGTTTGATTTCAGTTGCTCAAATTGAAAGCAATACTCTAGGAGAATGTTCCTGTGGAGAGTTATTATAATAGTAAGATGTAATCTGTCATAGTTATTCTATAATATTTTTGGTGTTTTGGTTTGGCATCCTAGCTCATAACATGGCATAGCTGATATAAAATTGATTTTTACAGCAATATTCATGAGTTAAGGATAGCTGGGTAAGTGTGTGTGTATGTGTGTGCATCTGCTTTGTGTGTGTGTGCATCTGTTGCTGTGTGTGTGCATCTGTCTTTGTCTCTGTGTGTACATCTGTCTTTGTCCTGTGTGTGTGTGTGTGTACATCTGTCTTTGTCTCTGTGTGTGTGTGTGTACATCTGTCTTTGTCCTGTGTGTGTGTTGTGTGTGTGTACATCTGTCTTTGTCTCTGTGTGTGTGTGTACATCTGTCTTTGTCCTGTGTGTGTGCGTCTATGTCTGTGTGTGTGTTTGGGAGAGAGAGATTGTCCACTCTTCAAGTAGGTGTACTATTCAGATACCTGTTCCACAATACATCTCTTCACCATGGCTTTTGTATATAGCTGGGCCTCTGGTACATCCTCAATATGTGCGTTATCATCTCTGTCCAATTAATTTAAACTAACTGATATCTATTATATCTTTGCTAATACTGTTTATTATCAGCTACTGTTTTCTACTGACACACCTCATCACAAATGACACTTATACCGTATCTCTGATGCCATCTCATTGAAACTGAATTTATGATATTAATAAATAACTTCATTCTCTGTGGCAGTGTCATTATAATAATGGCTCTATGCTAAAAGGAAATCATAGTAACATAGTTTGCTTTGATAAAAGATGGAACAGATAATGACTTCAATTAAGAAAAACACTGCTTGGATGTTTTGTAAATGTGTGTGTGTGTGTGTGTGTGTGTGTGTGTGCCATAGAATAGAAGTGCTGGAATGTTTTGTTTAGCATAAATGTCTATAATGTAAATTCTAATCTATTGTTGTTGGTCATACATGATTTGCTGTCTCTGTTATAGTTAATATTTACTTCCTAATCAGCCATGTATATTGTGCACCCATCCGTTTATTTCCAATTAAATATCACTTTAAACTGGGAAGTGTTTAATTTATATCCTGGTTTGTGTAGTATTTGTTTTAATTCAGTTCTTTAGAAGTATGGTGACATGGACCTTTAATTAAGCTAGACTATGTCCTGAGTAGATTCCAGTTATTTATGGGTCACTGAAATTACTCTGTAACTTCACTATTTAATACTGGTTAAATTGCTGATGTTGACTGTGTTTGGGTGTGTTTTTTTATGGATTACTGATTATAATAATAATTCATTATCTAATAATTTGTTAGATCACTTCCTTGGTGTTAATCTAGGTTTGGTGGTAGAATTGTATTGATAAATCCATATGTACACACATCCTGACAGACAGACAGACAGACAGACAGACAGACAGACAGACAGACAGACAGACAGACAGACAGACAGACAGACAGACATTATTTAAACACATTATATAAATTATAAATATATTACATATATGGGCACAGGATATAGATATATTGTAAACATACATATATGCATGCATGCATATATATATATATATATATATATACTGGCGTGCACACACACATGCACACACACACAGACAGCTAGATGGATTACATACTCATGCACACACACACACACACACATACATACATACATGTTATATGTACATACATTACAATATTTATATTTATAATATTCAGATTTGAATGGGATAGCCAGATTCATGGTAGGGATGTGATCCGACTGGAGCAAGACATATTGGCCTATCAGCTCGCTGGATCCGGACATCTGTTTGTTTATCAGACAACAAAGTTCTGGTCACAGATCAAGTCAGCAGGGTCAGTGATAATGGTTGTGATGATGACAGCAAATCTTCAGTAACTTGTAATATGTCACTTAATTAGTCAAGCCAAAAGAGAATTATAGCAATTTGCATCACATAATGGGATATATTCGAGCAAAACAAAGTGTCTAATGGTTGGTGAGCTGTGGCAAAGTAATGGGAATCAAGATTAATGGGATGAGTTGTGATAAAGGTGGGATATCAGTAATATTGATAAGTAGTTTGTTGCATTAAGATATTTAGTCTCACTCACTCACTCAGTGCTGTCCTCATGACCGAACTTGTAGTGTGTTTGGCCACAGACCACTAGCATCTGGGTTCAAACTCTGGAGTGGCTATGCCAAAATAGTGTTTCATTTCTCATCTCACTGCTTTTTTTGCTAAGGTCACCCAGCCCATTTATCTGACTGGGGGGTGTGGGAACATAAAACTGCCAGTAAGACAGCAACATTTCACTTATTTTTCCCAACACACACACCCTATGTGTAATATTGTTGTACACCTTACCTTTATAGAGCTGCTGTGTATGCCAATCGTCATTATCTGAACATCTACCACAGAAGTCATCCAGATAGACTAGCTCAGAACGATGATGGTAAACCTACTGTTATTGGAGATGTCTTTATACATCCATCAGCTGTAGTACATCCATCAGCTACAGTAAGTAGTTAGCTGGTTCTCTATCTCTCTCCACCAGTCTCTCTTCCTTTCTTTCCCAGTCTCTTTCTCCCAGTCTCTCTCTCTCCCCCCGCCCCCCCCCCTCTCTTCCACTCTCTCTCATTCTCCCAGTCTCTCTCTGTCCTTCCCCAGGCTTTCTCCTCCAGTCTCTCTCTCCCAATCTCACTATCTCTCTTTCCAATGCTCTCTCTCTTCATCCAGTATCCCACACAGTCCCCCCCCTCTCTCTCTCTCTCTCTTTATATATATATATATATATATTTGTGTGTGTGTGTGTGTGCGCACGTGTGTGCACATGCATATAGCCACACTCATGGTTAAAAGGTAAGCATCACCCAAACCTTTTCATATTATTTGTGTCTAGTATTCACTCATAGTTTAAAAAAAAGAACAAGTCAGATAAAGGCACCAAGCTGACAAAGTATGTTTTACCAAAAAGTATAATTAACAACACATTTAATAGTTTTACCAATAAAAATAATTAATAAAGATTGGCTAACAATGAAATAATAACTAAGAGGTATAATTAAGTAACAAGCTATAGCAGGATTAGTATGAAGTGTTTTCATGTTTAAATGTGTTTGAAGTGAAGTATACTATCTGACTGTGTGTGTGTGTATGTATATATATATATATATATATATATATATAGTGTATTTCATTGTGCATGTAGAGGGAGGGCATTTAGTTGAATATAATGTTTTTCTCGAGAATGAAGTTGATAAGTACTTTTAAGTTTCAAGTACTTTTTTTAATTTTATGTTCAAATTAGTCAATATCATGCATGTATGCATACAAACACAAATGCACAGAGAATATTTCTGTCATCTTGGTAAATTTCTGAGGATAAGATAGAGCAGTACTTGTTATTTACTTAAAAAAGATAATTATGCCATTTGTGTTAAGGAAATAAATCGTTTCTTCACCATTCGTGGTATGGCTGTTATCATCCTTGTGTCAGCTTTTACTAGTTATTACTAGCCCCCCCCCCTCCCCCCACCCCCAACGACAGCTCTTATAAACATCATGAAATCTATCATCACCTGGCTGTAAAACATCAATCATCATCATCAACCATTAACAGTTCTCTTACTTAATATCAGAGAGTTGAGAAGTAAAGTTGCCCTTTTTTCATATATTTATGATTACATTTTAAAGACGCTATTCTCCTTCATCATTATTATCATCATATTATGAGTGGCTTATTGTTTGTTTCAGCTCGGTCCTAACGTTACGATCGGCCGGAATGTATCTGTTGGAGCCGGGGTCCGTGTTAGAGAATCCATGGTTCTACAAGGTGTTGTGTTACAGGTAAACGTTGTTCGATTTCAAAGATCATACCTTTGATAAATGATAATGTGACGTTGGATACGGTTCAGCGATTAGTCTTTTCCCATGTCGTCATCAGACGTATTTCACACCTGACTGCTGACCGTCTTTGGTTCAAGTTCTGAGTCAAAGAAACAGTTTTTTAATAGTTTGCTTTTGATAACACTGTTTCCTCTTATTTGGGCTGTCTGTAATGGCTGACTTATGTATTCTGCATCCCACTGTCACCCTTAACTGGGGTGCTTCGATAGCACAATGGGTAGAGCTTTACATTGTAAATCATGGAGTTTGGGGGTTCAAATCACACACTTACCTGTGCTTCTAGGATGTTTCCCTAAGGAGTTGCACCTTGACTGTATGTCGCAGGTGTGATCACCGTTGGGTCTAAACAAACCAGTAGCTGTACACTGTGTTTTAGTGGTACCACTTATATACAATGAGGTCTACTTAATTCTTTTTGTTTTGTTTTGCAGCTGAACATTAAAATATCTGCTATGTGCATGAAATTCAAGCTAGCCTAATGACATCATTTTGTGTGTGTGTGTGTGTGTGTGTGTGTGTGTGTGAGAGAGAGAGAGAGAGAGAGAAGAGAGACATTGGGTCAATTCAGTTCCAGAATTGGAATTGATGGGAAATTCTAATTTTGGAATTGCTTATTTAAAAAAAAAAGGGAATTGGAATGGATAAATTTGGAATTGAAGTTTGCTACAAAACAAAATTGACAAATTAATTTACCATTTAATTTTTTAATTCACAAATATTTCTTCCATGACAATACTACTTGGAATATAAACTACTTGGATTACTCTAATAAAAAATGGAAATGGAATTGATAAATTTGGAATTGAATGTAGATATAAATGTAATTTATTCGAATAGATTTGACAAATTTGATGTGGAATTGGTATTGACCTCATGTCTGGTGTGTGTGCATGCGCGCACGTGCTGTAACATAAACAAAACATAATCTACAAATGAAAACAAATATTATTAACAGTTGACAGTCATGGCGTGAAAGTAGCTTCAATATTTAAAACCGCTTTTCTTTATGTTAGGGGTCTGTTTGAGAATTCTGTAATCAAAAACGCTAATGTTTCATCCTAGACTATTAATGAGGTCGAAAATATAACAATATATCTAATGTAAAGTTTGTCGTCTGATGTTATGTCAGTTTTACGGGATGTTGAATGTGTTTTATGTTTTCAGGCTCACTGCTGTGTACTCTACAGCGTTATTGGTTGGGGTAGTGTGATAGGTGAATATTCCCGCGTTGAAGGCACCCCAAATGATCCAAATCCTAACAAGCCTTTTGCTAAACTGGACATTCCACCGTTGTTTAGTGAAGATGGCCGACTTAATCCATCAATTACAGTTATAGGTGGGTAATTACTATTGTTAACAGTTGTCTTCCTGATTAGTCTGGTCACACACACACCTGCACGCACACACACACACACACACACAACACACACACAAAACACACACTGGCATTACTATTGTTAACAGTTGTCGTCCTGATTAATCTGGTCACACACACACCTGCACGCACGCACGCACACACATACACACACACACACACACACATATACATACATATATACAAAACACACACTGGCATTATTATTACTATTGTTAACAGTTGTCATCCTGATTAATCTAGTCACACAAAACACACACACACACACACACACACTGGCATTAATATATTTTCACGTCTTTCTAGGTTCCAATGTACAGGTACCCAATGAAGTGGTGATACTAAACTCGGTGGTACTCCCCCATAAAGATCTTGGTCATAGTTATAAAAATCAGATAATTCTGTAAATGTTTACCTTTCTGTTGGTTTGTTTACATTGGGAGTAGATAGGGGTTGCCTTGTGCATTAACTGTATGTAGTGTTATAATGTAATATACATGTATATATATATATATCATCTTAATTTGTTGTATAAGATACAATGATTATGTATGCAATGCAATATTTAATTTGTTTAGTTTTGCTTTTGAATTGTTCCACTTCTGTTTGTACACTTCCCCATTTTGGTAATAATTATATCAATTTGTTTGACATAGATAAAATTGGCTATACAGTATTATTATTATTATAATATTTTGTATCATAATATGATTTCAACCAGCAGTGCTATAAAATTTATCACTGATAGTCTTCATAAAAAAAGTTAGTAGCATTATTTATTATCCTCAAAAATACATTATTGTTATTTTTAGAAAAGATTGAGTTCATTTTACTTTATAATGCGTCAGTAGCAGGATTGGTGTATACTATTGTTACATGGGATTTGCAAAGTTGAGCCATAATTATTGGGATATTATAGTGATTTGTATAAAAGGAGGTACATTTTGTCTCGGAAATAAAATTGTTTGACAAAAATTTTCTAATTATTTTAATAAGATACACATTTTGTATTATGCATTGGTTAATATATGCTCCCCTCCCTCTTTCTCTCTCTTTCTCTGTCTGAGTCTCTCTCTCTCTCTCTCTCTCTCTCTCTCTCTATATATATATATATATATATAAGCCATGTATATTACATATACAGTTTTCACCTTTTCATAATGAATTATGCATAAGTAAAAAATGTGGTTTTAATAGCTAGTAAATATTTGTTGGGCTAGTAAGAAATTTGTTGGACCTATGGATTTAGATTTTACTAGCCCAGGGGCTAGTGAGATCTAAACATATTTTTCTGGCCCTGTGCATAAAGAGGTTATCGCAATCATTAAATTGTATTTTTACTCAGGCTTGTTAAACCAGTTTTTTTACGTCCAATAACAATCCCTTTATATCAATTAATATATAAGGTAGTACATACGTAATCTTTTGAACTATGACTATATGTCAGTTGTTTGGTGTTTACGTAACATGTTAAGCTATAGATGTATTTACAAGAGCCACACTTTAATGCATCACGTTCATTAGCCCTTGCAATCATGCATAATATTTATGAATATGAAGTTACCTATCGTAAAGCTTACAGTCTCTCTAAATTTATGCTCTGAAGGATCTTCAATATAATATTCTTCTTTGCTCTGGCAGTTTATTGTAAAGTATTCTAGCTGTTTTTCACACTGCAAGTTTTTTGTAGATTTTCAGCAAATGGTTTACGTTCATGCAGTTGCCCAAGGTGACATGATGTATAGGAAATTTCATTTGCATATTCTGATTTGCATATTCAAATGAATAAGATGCCTCCAGCCAGAAATGGACGACGTGACATCACAATAAAGAAATATTGATAGACAATTGGTGATAACATCTATTTCAGTGGTTTAATGGTAAATTCGATAAACAAAGGGCAGTTTCTTGCAAATTCAGTTCTATATATATTACATACAATCAATTAAAAAATTGGTGCCCACTATTTTATGTCCTATGTGTGATTAGCGTCGAGGCTAAATAACTACACTCGACTCCAGCAATTTGCAGAGATTCTTTATATTACTTTTGTGGTAATACATGATCCTCATGAAAACAAACTTGACTGCAATTAAACCATACCAGTTGATTACCTGGAACCTTACACTAACCCAACCTTCAGGATACCTAAATTGACTCAATGTAGTGAGTTATTCATCAAGTTTGTATGATGTGAAATTTATTAAAATTGTTTTGTGTCTTGCACATAAACACTCAGATGTCATGTTAATGCTTTTATTGTTCGGGGAGAATCCCCAAGCTGTCGCTTTTTTTGGCACAGCCTCTATGTTGGAGTGGCCGAGAAACCCCCCCCCCCACCACTCACAGGGGAGCAGTATGGAAAGATGGAGCCGAAATACCCTGAGGGTGGTCACTGCCAGAGTGTTTTAACTTCCCCCTTTATTTTAAATAATTCAGTGGAGACGGCATCGCCATTTAAAGTGGTCAACCACCCACGATGTTGTGAGCCGAGAAATTAATCTCTGGAACAGTTTCGAACTCTTGCGAGGTTCGAACCTGTGACCGTTGGCACCAAATGCCGGCTGCTCAACCGCTAGACCACCGGAGCTCAGCGTAGGACATTTTATAATCAATTGTAAATTAGGGAGAAAATTGAGAATTCATGAAATTAGTTTAAACTATTGTCACTTTTTAGCCTATCGAAATTCGTTCTTTTTCCACGGAAGCACCCAAACTGTATATTATTGAAGACATCTAAGGGTGGATTCTTGTTTCAGAAGTGTTCAGATGACGGAGAGTTATATTGATATAGTGATTAATACAATTATATTAATCAGCTACACACAATAACGGTGATCCATTGAGATTGGATTACATATACGATTACAAGCAGGTTCTACTCGACGTATGTAATTATAGTTTCGCTGTAATTGTATTTATTTACATTTTATATACAATTAGGAAGTATTATTAACAAGAACCCCGTATTTCAGAGAACAGTGAATTTCTGTAGACGCCAAATGACATCGACTACTGCACGATATGAAATTTCTAAATTAATTTATGTTGTCTCAAGAAATGATGGCTATACATTTGTATTAATGTAACCAAAGTCATTGTCTAACAGGAAGTGAGTGTTTGTATAACAAAATACCAGAAGCGTGTCATCTAGATATCAGTACTGTTTTTGTAGCCCCATAATTATTAATTAATTTTGAAAATTGAATTAAAAAATGTTCTGGCTCACATCAGGGTGTGGATCCAGGAATATTTGGGTGGGGCGCAGGGTTCTAAACAAGGGCGAAACCATTATGCAAGGTACAAAGCGCCGAGGAGGGGTGGGTAAGGGAGGCGTCCCCCCTTTCTCTGTGAAAAAACAATGGATCAGAAAATGCTTAAATGTCTTCTGCAAAATCCGATTTTTTCAAGTGTATAATGTGTTTGAATACTGGCAAAAGTAGACATTCCCGCGAAGAAAGTCCCATGGTTTGAGACTTGGTGATTGGTTCAGTGTATATACAGATTGCTGGGATTTTTGGGTATTATTCGATTTGTTACTAGAAACATAAAAGCGTCGCCAGTCATAATGTGACATATTGTGCATTATTTCATAAAAAATATTTAATGAGCAGACTGACCATTTATTTTAAGGTGCATACTTATCAGAAAGAAACACTGATGTCTAAAATATTTATTACCTCATCTAAATCTACATCAGTTAGTCGAAAAGGCTGACCTTGAACAAACGTCTCGATGTTAACCTAGCTGCAATTTGTTTGGAATGGATGTGTTTGCTGTAATGTATTTTCATTAGTGTTAAGGCAGAAAGCTTTTGTCAGCCACCCAGCTCCTCAAAGGGCTTTCGATTGGCCTCAACACAGAGAAACTACGCTCTGCTTCTGCAGATGTGGCAAGCAGAGTACATCCTCATACCAGTAATATTATAATGTTCGGAAAGGAATCTGGATCTGCAGACACTAAGGATTTCATCAAATTTCATCAGGTAAATCAGCCCTGTCAGACTGCTTGGACCACATATTGAACCATCTGGATACCTCATTATCTAATGACCCCGGAGTTAGCAGGTCGTCATGCCATGATTCAAATTGCTCTGGGGGAGGCATCCCTAGTTTGACAATTAAAGGTGGTATTAGACTCAGCAAGGCACTCACTGACCAGCAGTTGTCTGCAGAGGAACGGTTCTGGAACTGTTGCAGTAAGATATCAATAAAAGGAACGTCAATTGATCTCTTTTAATCAAGAAAAGGTGTGTTAGCAGGTACATTCGAGCTATTACAGTGAACCCTTGGCATTTCATCTTCAATACCTTTATATGAAGCCAGCTGCTTTGCTTCGTCGTACCATCTCTGAAATTCTACACTAATGTCATCCCTCAAACATTGAATCTCTGATATGATATTGTCAATAATTGTGTATGCCTGAAAGACATCAATATCTCTTCTTTGTAGTAGTTTAGCTGACAAACCTTTCAAATAATCCAAACTATTCTTCAATACTGTGAAGCCAACAATAACTCCAAAACTCTGCAGACTACTTTTCAAACCATGAGCCATAGCTTCTATTCCAATTCCATCGACTTTCATTAACCTCTGGATAAACATGTGGATTAACCATATCATCAAGGCAAATGATCACGTGTTCATAAAGCTCACCAAATGTTTTCAAACAAGAATGTCTTTCAACCTGCACAAACGTTTAAGTTTCTCGTGGCGAGTATTGGGCTAATATTGTTTGAGAGCAAGCTCCAGGAATTTTTGCCTCTTGGCAGAATTGTCAAAAAAAGTGTACTTACTAAGTTATTATTTAACAGATAAATCACAATTAAACACAAGTAAAATGTATGTTAAATAATAATGCTATCAGACACACAATACTAGAGATGGGGGGGGGGGGGTTATGATCCCCACTGCACATAGAATATAAACCTATTTAATTATGAATACACAAATACAGTAATATATAGACATTAAAATAGGATCATTTAAATAAGCGTTTTTTAAAGAAAGTCCAAATATTTCCTTTAAACTCGATACGAAATAGTATCTGGCGATGTACGTCACATCGTATGTGGAAAGCCTATAACACCTGGAGTTCTCATTTCTCTAAACCATAATTCCTCAAATTCTTGTCAACTTTAAAGGCTGTATTTTGGTAAGTATTACTCTCCAACTGAACCCCCTTCGAGAAAATGAAAAAAAAATTGATCGATCAAGCAAATACAACCAGCATATGGTCCATGCAAAGGTCGTTTCTTAAAGGAACAGTTCACCCTCAGATAATATTATTTAACTGTGTAATACTTAAAAAGTAACACCAAATCCCACAAAAATAATCACTAAGTCTACCTGGTATGACAGATAAAAGGAAACAGGCTTAATCACTGGAGTGTAGTTATTACGGCTTCGTCGAATACCTGAGTGTATGGCGGGAAGTCACGTGTTCTGATCTCAACTGGTACTAGGATTGTGTAGCTATCTCTTGTTGAAGTTTGGGGTAGAAACCCCTGGCTGTCGCCTATTGGGCACAGCCACTGTAGCTATCTCGATCCCGATGCTCTGTTTTAATAGACAATTTCCGCCACGATTGCGCCATCTAGTGAACGTCCGTTTGCGGATCGTGTTTCACCGGGTTCGCTTAACCATATGATAAAAACATTCTTTACCAATCGTGAGATTTTCAATAACATATATTTTTTTCAGGCAAAAATAAACTGTCAATTTTCCCCATGCAATTATCTATTAGTAAAATAATTCTACGTTATATTTAATAAAAGTGAAACTGCTACACGAACATGTAGATCAGTTTAGGTTCTGTGAATCTCCCCAGAACGTAAATTTACAAACAATTAGTAAATTACATCTCTTGTTCCATGCTACTACATGGCTTCACTGACCCGCAAACCACAGTAGATGTGGACTGCGCATGCGTCGCGGAAATTGTGTACTGTCTTAAGGACTTTTGCCATTTCATTATTAGCCATTTCAGTAACATAAGAGGCTATTGTGTACAGTGTCATATTCGTAAATACGCCTTTGTTCCGAAATTGCATGAGTGGATGACCCTTGTTTACATTATTATAACCGAGTAATATAAACAGCTTGAATTAAGTGACGTCAAATTTCAAGAGCAACCGGACTGTGTCTGGCTTCAAAATGGCGGCATCCACAAACCAATTATAGTCGATTAAACGGCACTTTGAACTGGATTATTTAATGTGTGGCTGATTGTGTTCATATTATGCCATTATTTTTAATTTGGGTAAGCATATTTATATTAGTTGAAATGAAATTGAACTGTTCCCTTAATCGTTTATTTATCTATGTCAATTTGGGTTTTCATCTGGACGTCATAATGTCTTTGCTGAAATGTCGTCATTGGAGCTGTTGCTGGATATTAACAACATTGAGTTCTGAGCTCCTTACCTGTTGTTTTTATTCTATTTAAAGTTTCTTTTTAGTATTTTCGATCTTCCCTCGCTGTATTCTCAACTGGCATGACGCGTCATGGCCCAAGTCATGTGACATAACATTAACGACGTCAAGTCCGCCATTACACGGCGCAGGTTCGGTGGATCCGGTTGTTGTGTTTTATTTGTTATTCGTCGTTATATGTGTTTTCTGGTGTGTTATTTGGTGTGAGTTTCGACATTAGTATCGTCAACGGAAACCTGGTCGTACAAGACTCCTGCCGGTTCGTGGATAGATGATCCGTACTCCTTAATCAAGACACTAGGCGTACTCAGGAGAGAACCCATGAGAAATCGAAACAATCGTAAAATGTGAACGATCCCCCACCCCCCGTTACCGATGAGGAATCATCAAAATACAAAAACAAAACAGATAATGATGATTTGGCTTTATAGAAGATGACGGAGAGATGTTCAACATCACTGAACAGCAATCCAGTGATTTCTTGGGAAACACTCCAGAAGTTCCCAACCCCAAATCTAAGAACGAGGTGTAACATATTATATATCAAAACAAGCTTAAAAGCCGCCCACCAAGAAGGATTTAGCCCTGTGGGGGGGGGGGATAATTGGACATTTGATTCGTATAACTAAGGGCTTAGAATTTATCGTTGAAACAATTTATTGAAGTAATCAATAAAAGCTGTAAAATATGAAAATAAAAACTGCTCTACTGTGAAGCAATCGTCAAAGAAGATGGTGTTCCAATTTTGAATGTGAAATTAATTACTCAACATCCAATTAGAACACGGAATGATATTTTTTATAGGAGTCCATTTAATTTTAGTCGACGTCGATGTCACCTTCGTTAAGTCAGACGGCTACGGTCGAGGTGAAGGACGCCGGTGACATGTTGGACATCACGTGACCTGGACGTTGTCAACATATTGGTCATCGCTGACATCATAGTCTCAATCAATTTCACATTCACCGTGGTTTAAGATTCTTTCTTCAAACTTTATTACGAACAAACAAACAAACAAACAAACAAACAAACAAACAAATAAAGAGTTGTTACTGGTATCATTTTATAATACACAAGAGAGTTTTAAGCCTGGCCACTAGTCACAACTAGGACATATGACCTAGTGGTGACCTATAGGGAAACATCCCACAAACGCAGGTATATTTCGGATTCGAACCCGCAACGTGGGGATTTATAACCCGACACACTAATCATGGCGCTATAAGAATGCCGGATTAAACTCATTAGATACATTAAGACTGCCTGTACGAACACGTCCTACTTATAATCGCGTACGATGTTTTCCAGCATTCGATAAGTGTCCCGATCAATAACGATATTTTGTCGATGAGTACTTTAATCAATCAGTCTATACAATGGAGGGTAATCTGACATAAATATCAGAAATTGGTGTAGTTTTTTTATTATTTTTGGAATGGCTAAAAAATACAGGAAATATATATTTTCTTCAACCTGTCAAAAGGTCTGAAGTTGGAGCTTTTTCACTTACTTACTTTACTTTACTTAGGTAGATACTGGACGTAGGTTGTTAGTCCTGTGTGTCCAGTTCCTCATCCGATTTTGAGCAGAAATTTGGGACTGTTAGTTCATAATTAACTATAGGTGACACAAAGATCTGGATAATAGTTGTTGTTTGTTGTTTTATTGTTCGGGGAGAATCCCCAGGCTGTCGGTTATTCAGCACAGCCTCTATGTTGGAGTGGTTGAGGAACCCCTCCCCCACCACTCACAGGGGAGCAGTACGGAGAGATGGAGCCGAAATACCCCGAGGGTGGTCAATGCCAGAGTGTTTGGCGTCCTCAGGAGGTCTTTAACGTCCCCCTTTATTTTTAAATAATTCAGTGGAGACGGCAGCGCCATTTAACGTGGTCAGCCATCCACGATGTTGTGAACCGAGAAATTGATCCCTGGAAAAGTTTCGACCTCTTACGGGGTTCGAACCTGTGACCGTTGGCACCAAGTGCCGGGTCCTTAACCGCTAGGCCACCGGAGCTCACTAGCCCCAGTGCATTGCATCCAGTTCTATCAGAGGTGTGTCAGTATGTCCAGGAAAATATATGCTGCTCCAACGATCTCAATCGACCAAGAAAAAAAGGTGGTGGATAGTCCTTCCAGCTGCCGACATCAAGCAATCGGCTAGAGGTTATTTAAGGGGTAATACCACCTATTCTGCTGTAAGGCAACAACAGAACTGGGCTGTTTACTACAAAATTTACTTCGTTGTATTAACAGGGTTATGGCCAATACGATCCCAACTGAGCTGAACTGAGTGATTGAGGAAATATTATCACTCATAATGACCTCTCACGTATTGACCGATACTGAGGTTCGGTACGTTGAATGAGGGGCGATGAATGAAGCTAGTGGTCTGACATGGTTTCAGATGCGTGCATGACGCATGACAGCATTCAGTATTACACGTACGGTTCGACCATTGACCTGCATCCTGGCGAGAAGCATCTGGAAGTTACAAGTCTCTGTACGACGCTGCAACTACATCACTCATCACTCATCACGTTTGGAAATAACGGAAATAATGAGAAATCATTTATATTGCACGTTTGGATTAATGCAGCCATCAATACCAGACATCATCCACCAGTGTATAGATAATGCGATTGGTAAAGACGACAAATATTGGTTTACTGAAACATTAAACTCGACTAACTTTCGTCAAGTAAATATAATGTTCTTCCCAATAAATGTAACATTCTGTTTATATTTATATCGATTATCTACACCAGTAGATAGGAATATAGCCGGTTTTGGGTTGAATTGAGCCTTGAATCTATGCTCTACTCAACAATTGATCAAATCTGTTTGAATTAATCACAGGTAGAAGATGTGGTTATAGAAGCAACCGAAGAAACAGGAAAAAAATGAAACGGAAAGAAAGGTAAACAAAAACTGACTGCTAAGCTTACAACCGAAAAACGAAAGTTTTCCAACATCCTGTTTTCCTTCTATACACACACACACACACACACACACACACGCGCACGCACACACACACACACACACACACACACACTTGGATTGGAATAAGACAACGTACAATAGGTTTTGAAACAATTATATTTAATTCTAACTCGCAGATAATATGTAATAATTAAATTAAATTTCTTTTAAAAATAAATATATTGAGATTTATTTCTAACTAGTAACTAGTTCCTATTTTATACTAGAATTATTTCATATTTGATAATATATATATATATATATATATATATATATATATATATGCAATAGGCCTATATGATAAAAGGGAAGTCACTATATTAGTCAGTTAAAAATAAAGACATTATTGGTAAACATTACATCGAGGCTGAACCCAAAAAAAACAAAAAACAATCGCATCTTAAGTTTCTTTAATCAGCTAATTAATTACTTTAAATTATATACACCTTCGAGTACACCAGAGGCGTAAGTATGAAACTTGTTTGGGATGTAAAAGGAGGTTTCCTCTTCATTATAGTCGGTTATCTCCTGCAATGTATTAATCCTCTGATTACAATTCAATTTTTATTCTGTCCCTATTACGGGTAGAAAATTTAAATTTGTTGCAAGAAGCAAGTACCTCTTACTGTAGTATTCCTATGTAACAATAAAGCTATAAGATCTACGTTTATATACTCAGCTATATGAAATGATGAACAGTAGAACAAACCATATTAAATAAAGAGTTGTATAAAGCTCTATTGGTAACATCAGTCTTAAATCCTGTTATAGATAATGTTATTAATATAAAAATATGCCGTCATACCTTGAAGGATAGTGCCGATGAGGTAGTCAGTGACTGTATGGTATTCTGTACGACGTCATGATATTTTGTTGTAATATTTTCCTCCAGTACTTTATGATGAGGATCAAATGAGGTTTCACGGATTGTAGGATTAAGCGTTGTCGGAGTTTCGCCAACATTTTCTCCGGAAGAAACGTCGTTTCTGAATATTTTCAAATGGACTTCTTTTCTCACACTGGCATCATCCACCGGGCTGACAGAATACGATAAACAGCGAGTCCTCTTTTCGTCAGGATCGGTTGACAATGATCCGTTTTCTGTCGACCGTGATGCCATACTGGTCTGGGTTTCTGCTGGAGTAGATGTCATGTTCATTTAATGGTTTCTCGTGGCAACGTGAACAATGATGAATCAAGGTTGAATGCACCGCAGCTGATAATCTGAAAGACAAATGCACATAAACCTTTACCTTCAATTTTCAAAATGTGCTCATAATCAAAGTTAAAAGCACCGCAGCTTATACTCTGAAAGAAAAATATACATAAATATTTACTCTCATTTATAAAAATTAACATAAATCAAAGCCAACTGGTTACCTTCATTTATCAAAAATAAAGAATTAAGACTTGTTAAGCCATTTTATTATTTTAATCGCGAAAGAATATGTATTGATTAATATATTTTTAATATAATTAATAAATTACCTGTAGTTATTAGTTTTCAGTTAATATCCAGGATATGGCTATTCAGCTATGGCCGTCCTGACAATGGTAGAATTGTATTGCTATATGCGGTGACTAAACATGTCAGCCAATAAATATCCGCTATATGCATATTTATATCATCAATTAGTTAGGGAAATACCCACGGAAAATACGCGTGGAAATTACGCGGCGGTAAAATCTATCGTAACCTCCCAGATAGCTAGCGTAAGGTGGGCGACAGGTGGCAACATGTGGCACGGTTGACAGAGGCTCGACAACGGTGGCCCACCTCTGGTTCGATAGTGGCAACTAGCGGCAATATTCAGACAGAGAGTTATAAACGGTCTTTGATCCAGATCTAGTACAACAAATAATACAGCTCTCCCGGGTCGTAAAATGTTGGATTCAACCGGATATCCCGGGTCGTAAAATTCTGGATTCACTCGTCGGAGCCAGTCATGTAGCTGTGAATATCAACCGCTTCAGTTAGATAGACTACAGCTTATATTCCATATACGCGGCATGCGTGATGCGGTATCCGGCATGCGATTTGTGTGATTCCATATGAACGTGTGTTCCCATGCGTATTAATCTCTCATGCTAAAATATGGCAATACAACAAAAATACAGATAGTGCAGAAAAACACCAGGGCGGTCAGGGACCCCCCAATTTTTTTTTTATTAAAACAATATCCTGTTGTTACAGCCTTATAATGCTTATTCAGCAATATGCAGAAGATTTGAGATACACTTTGATGTGGAGAAATTCGAACAATACTTCAGGTTGACCAGATAATCTAAAATCCCACCAAATTGTTCGGGAAACACCGGCCTCTGACGTCATATTCTAGATTCCCCGTCCGGTTTTTACAAGTTGCCGTACGAATCGCAACATGGTTTGCCGTATCCGCATCGATACGCAGCCGCAGGACAAATCGTATGCGGCATCCGGACATATGGAATCCCTCTCGTCTGTTTACACGCTGTTCCATTTGTTCCGTATCCGCATGCCGCACCACGCGTGTCACACACCGCGTATACGGAATCTTAGCTTACCTCTACGTCAGTGTGTGTAGTATGCGTGTGCCCTGATTCTGACTTGACCTAGATCTGTATAGACTATACGATTACAGTAAACTACAGAATAGCGCGGGTTTTTGAATTATTTCTCGTTGAATATAGAAGTGTTTTATCCAGTTTGGAACTAATATTAGTAATATATAGACTGTGATTGAAGTGAGTATACTCTATCGCATTAATTAATATCACGAAATGTATTGTAACACCCATAACGCTGTGTAGCAAATGTTTACATATGTAGCTGGTGATCTGTTGATCGGGAAATCCCTGGATTTGTCATTTTTGGTATCCGGACGTTTAGCCACTGGACACTTAGCCAACGGACATTTAGCCATTATTTACCGGGTGGGGGGGGGTGATCTTTTGCCAAAATTCATTTTTTTTATCTTGCATGTACATGTATATTGTTACATTTTTAAGTTTGTGTATGCTCTGCCAATATTATGTTTATGGATGTTGCTAATATACTTATATAGGCATATCTTTAGATAAGATGTTAGCAACATAATAATTATTGCTGATTTTTTGTACAATTTGTATATTTATATTAATGTATACTGTTTTCTCCGTTATTATACATAATTATGAATAATGATATGCAACATGCAATATGTGCATGGGTTTATGGGATAAAAGGGTCACCAGTGGAAATAGATCTGGCTTAGTTTACAGTGCTTCTGTTTGGTGTACCTGTAAGTTGACTAAATCATCCCCAAATAAACTTAACTTCTTTCACCTGGAACGAGTGACTTCAATAGGCTAGTGAGATAAAAGGGCCCCAGGGCAATTAGATAAATGACTCGATACTATTTTAAATTTGAAATATATTTATACTTACCGCCCAGTTAAAAAATATAAAACATTGAAAGAATATAGATAAACACAAACAAATATATTAAAATTATACGATGTAGACTTAATAAAAGAATATTGACTATGTACACCTATGGATAACATGTCAAAATAAAGAATGTATTATATGCAATGTTTGTGTTTGCAAATTTTAGAGTATGATACATTACTTTGCGATCGTTACATTCATACAATGAATTGAAAAAAAAATACAATTACATACACTGTGACGATTGAATATAACAGCTCTGGACAATATGTAACATCCGTGTTTGCGAGTTTTGGAATATGAGACATCACTTTGTGTTTGTTCCATTTGTACAATGAATTACAAAAATACAATTACATACACTGTGTTTGGTATTTGTTGAATGTGCGTTCCCATTCAAAAAATGTTGAATGTTGGCTAAATGTCCCCCTGCAAATAATGGCTAAATGTCCGTTGGCCGAGTGTCCGTTGGATAAATGTCCATTGGCTAAGTGTCCGTTGGCTAAATGTCCGTTGGCTAAATGTCCCGCATTGGTCTTTTTATCTATGTATTTTTCGATCCCAGCCTGTAGTGATACAATACAGAACATAGCTGACGGGATGCGTGTTGTGTGTGAGCGTAAAATAAGACGTCGTACTGCAGTAAAAAAATCATAAATTGAAAATATTGGATAATTTATACTTGTAGCCTATCCGGTAAAACCAAGTGAAAAATTATATATTGTATTCTTCTCATTAAAATGCTGAACAATAACTTTATCTTTATTTTCAGTGGTGCGGGAGACGCAACATCTTGCAGGATGAGTTACAGAGTGACACTGACATCCCTGAAGAGTTGTAGATAAATTAGAGAAAAGTTATAGAAAAATTAAATATTTGGGTAAGAATGTATTTAGTTCAGATTTGTTTTGATTTGTGTGTTTTGCAATACAATTTAAAAAAAAAAAACTACTGGTAGCACACCAGTGGCTTGCCACCAGACAAGTGGCTAATCACCAGTGGATTTCTTGGACAAAAAGCAAGCGGCCCAGTTGTGGCTAGCCACCGGTGGGCAACTGTTTCTGCCATCAGTGGGCCACATGTGGCATGCTATTTGGGCTGCTGCTGAAAATATGTCGGGTAACGTTTTTTAGTTATTTCTAGAGGCTTGTGGAATATTATTATATTTATTTAATCTGAACCCCAAAATTGGAAAATACCTATCGATACATAAACATAAAAGAATTGTGCAACACATTTTGGTATGTACAAATACATAAACATGCAATCGTTGAACAGGTAAATACTGCGGTGTGGAGGTACTAAAATGCTTTAGTCAATAGAACCTACATCATATATGCATTTAACCAAGGTTTAATGAAGTTATTATACTGGATAAGTTTATTAAGCGAGTCTATAACTCCACCGTGGCACATTTTATGACCCAGGCCACATTTGTTAAAAAACGCACCCTATTGGCGACAATCTTGGTCGTATAATTCAATGTGTTAGTGTACCTGGTATAGTTTTACCGTAATGCATACACACGGCTAAGTCATACGCATAAAAGTGGCATAAAGGGGAATTAACATTACTAATTCTAGGGATTAATTTCTCGGCTCACAACATCGTGGATGGCTGATCACGTTAAATGGCGCTGCCGTCTCCACTGAATTATTAAAACAAAGGGGGACTTTTTTAAAAAAGCCCGTCCTGGGGAAAAAACGCCAAATATTGGATTTTTTTGACCATCCGTCCAAGGGTATTTTCTCTTTAAAATTTCCTTTTTTTTCCAAAACACGAATGAGTTACAGAGTAAATGACATTGCAGCGTTGTAAAAAAGAGAAATTGTAAAATTCCAATGCTTTGGCCGGGAAATGTATTTTTCAATTTGTTTGATTTGTGTTTTTAATACAATTTTGCTTCATGGTAGCACGCATTTTGCCCCCAAATGTCAGACCAGTAGTTTTCTTAAAAAACCGGCTTCTTTCAACTACCAACCTAAAGTTTCTGCCAATACAGTGGTCTTTTTGGGTGAGTAAATAATATTTCGGTAATTTTTTTAGTTATTTCGGGGTTGGGAAATATATTTTTTTTTGCCATTAAAATCCTGTTAAAAAACAAAAGAAGTAAAATTTTGGGTAGTAAAAGCCATAACTGTTGTTGCCACAGCAAAAATAGGGTGGGTAGGTACTAAATTTTTAAATAAACCTCATCATTTTGGGCTTGATGCGGTTAGCGGGAAGTTATTATACTGATAATTTTTCGGTCTTTTAACCCCCTTTGGGCACTTTTATACCCTGGACATACTGAAAAAAAACCTCCCTTTTGGGGAAACTTGGTCGATATGCAAGTGAGTGTCCGGTAGTTTTACGCAATCCACACGGGCAAGTCACATTAACCTGCAAGGGTTAAATTCTTCCTAGGGATTAATTTCTCGGTTCACAACATCGTGGATGGCTGACCACGTTAAATGGCGCTGCCGTCTCCACTGAATTATTAAAATCAAAGGGGGACGTTAAAGACCTCCTGAGGACGCCAAACACTCTGGCAGTGACCACCCTCAGGGTATTTGGACTCCATCTCTCCGTACTTCTCCCCTGTGAGTGGTGGGGAGGAGGTTCCTCAACCACTCCAACATAGAGGCTGTGCTGAATAAGCGACAGCCTGGGGATTCTCCCGAACAATAAAACAACAAACAACAACTATTATCCAGATCTTTGTGTCACCTATAGTAATGTAGTAGACGGGATGTTGGTCGCAGTAAGTTGTACAAAGTCTGGTACAGTAACAGCACAAATACTAACATCGACAGTACAGGCAGATGTAAGATAAACTGTACTGGTGACTGCCGATGAGTAAGCGTTTATTAGCATCTTCTAGTTGACACAATAATTCTTATAAAATATATTATTACAGTGTATTAGCTGATGTGGGAATAAACTACATTATCTGATACATCAAGAGAAAGTAAATATAAAAATAGTGAAATCACGACCATTCCATTTAACACATGCACCTTGGCTGCAATGTCATTAATACAAGAAAGGCCCTATAACTGGCCATGGAAAAGATCGTAGTTTGTAGAAGAAACTGTCGTGTGACAAAAGTCGAAGCATTTATCAAAGTCTAGATATCAAACAAACATAGAAGACTTTAATGAGTATTTAAAATGACATAAACTATCATTTAAAAAACGACTGCCGAAGAAGTGTTTAATAGCCCTTTGTAAAACCAAATTAAATGTTGCTTAAAGGGATGCCAAGCATGACAGTTGATTCAAATAATTTAGAACATCAGACGGTTATATTCGGGTCTACATCTACTGATCTGCTCCACTCATCTTCCACATAAATGGCGTAACATCTCCCCTTTCCAGCAATGAGATATGTCAGTGAGTGTCAGTTGCACCGGTCTATCTGGGTGAACGGAAGTAATTTAAAATAAAATTATCTACGGTTATTAAAATGGGACGTGATTTCCGGTCTGAAGCTGAAAATCGTATTAAAACACCGTTACATTTTAACATACTAGCTAGAATTATACATATCTACACGACTCTATGGTGTGTCTGTGAGGCCCATGCTTTAGATGTGAAGAAGCATGACATTATACTTACGCCGAAACACAATTTGTTGTAGAACTCACAAGCCGCAAAATATAATAGCTCACGTTTAGAAAGATTATTTAAAACTAATTTAGAATTTCGACGATTGAGATGTAGAACAATTGCTCGTATTACGCCAGTTATATGCCTATATTTAATTTAATATCTGTCCAGGTATAGAGTAACTCCTCATCCTGCCATCGTACAATCTGTATTAGGATACTAGCAAGTACATCACATACTCGTCATCGATAATCCCTAATGGGCACTAAATCTTTTTATAGATCCTCATTCCATCGACGTTTGGTTATTATTTGATTAGAATTATTGCAATAACAATTTAAAAAAAATAGGATTAAGAAGACATTGTGTCACAAAGTTAATTATGAACTAACAGTCCCAAATTTCTGCTCAAAATCGGATGAGGAACTGGACACACAGGACTAACAACCTACGTCCAGTATCTACCTAAGTAAAGTAAAGTAAGTAAGTGAAAAAGCTCCAACTTCAGACCTTTTGGCAGGTTGAAGAAAATATAAATTTCCTGTATTTTTTAGCCTGTCCAAAAATAAAAATAAAAACTACACCAATTTCTGATATTTATGTCAGATTACCCTCCATTGTATAGACTGATTGATTAAAGTACTCATCGACAAAATATCGTTGTTGATCGGGACACTTATCGAATGCTGGAAAACATCGTACGCGATTATAAGTAGGACGTGTTCGTACAGGCAGTCTTAATGTATCTAATGAGTTTAATACGGCATTCCTATAGCGCCATGATTAGTGTGTCGCGTTATAAATCCTCACCATTCACCATGCAGGTTCGCATCCGAAATATACCTGCGTTTGTTTGTTTGTTTGTTTGTTTGTTTGTTTGTTTGTTTGTTTGTTTGTTTGTTCGTAATAAAGTCTGAAGAAAGAATCTTAAACCACGGTGAATGTGAAATTGATTGAGACTATGATGTCAGCGATGACCAATATGTTGACAACGTCCAGGTCACGTGATGTCCAACATGTCGCCGGCGTCCTTCACCTCGACCATAGCCGTCTGACTTAACGGAGGTGACATCGACGTCGACTAAAATGAAATGGACTCCTATAAAAAATATCATTCCGTGTTCTAATTGGATGTAGAGTAATTAATTTCACATTCGACGATTACTTCACAGTAGAGCAGTTTTTATTTTCATATTTTACAGCTTTTATTGATTACTTCAATAAATTGGTTAAACGATAAATAATTTAAAACTATTCTAAGCCCTTAGTTATACGAATCAAATGTCCAATTATTCCCCCCCCCCCCGACAGGGCTAAATCCCGTTTTTAAGCTTGTTTTGATATATAATATGTTACACGTCGTTCTTAGATTTGGGGTTGGGAACTTCTGGAGTGTTTCCCAAGAAATCACTGGATTGCTGTTCAGTGATGTTGAACATCTCTCCGTCATCTTCTATAAAGCCAAATCATCATTATCTGTTTTGTTTTTGTATTTTGATGATTCCTCATCGGTAATAATTATTGTCTTTTCCTTGGTCTTAGGCATATCTGAAGGGTGTTTCATCTTTGACTTCGCCTCTTTACCTCTGGAGGTCGCTCGGCCCATTCAGCCTACCATATGCACAAAAGTGGCCGTAAAACATTAATCATTATCCAGAGTTTCCACACTTGATGTCGTCGATGGTACTTCCGATAATTTAATAACATAAATAATTGGTATCGGTGAAATTATTTTGCGTGCTAGTTAACATCCAAAAATCAAACACAACGAATCAGTGCTAGCTGGGGGGGGGGCCGTCAAAATCAGAACGTGCAAATAAAATAAATAATGTCATAATGTGTTCATATAAAAGAGCGTAGCTATCATTTCACGATTATTCGCCAGGTGTCTCCGTTGAAGCATAACGGGCTATTTGTTTTATTGGAGTGAAACAAAAAACATGTTGGAAATGTTTTAATTAATTTTGCGGTTCACTGCTTATCACATGTTCTTTGTCTTTGGAGTAAATTTATTGTCATAAACTTTCGTAGATATTTTTGTTAATATACATATCTTGCAACGGAAGTGTTTGAATGTGTTATTGTCTGTAAACTAGGTCATATGGACGGTGCTATGAGTACAATTGCATACAAAATATCATTACCTATTTCAAAACTATAATAGCTCTGATAGCATTTGTTTTAAGGTAGTCTTTGTTGAAATAAAAATGGATTTAATTTCTTTATCCTATAATATGAACGAAAAATATATATTTGTGGTGGATTCTATTAGTTGCTGTATAAGGAGTTTGAACGATGAATTATTAAATACATGAACGAGAGCATGCCAGAAAAAAATACGCATATCATTAATTTCCTTGAAAAATTAGGCTTATGCAGTTTAATTTCAGTAACACCAAGGAAAACAAAACAATATGTTAACCAACCAAACAAACAAATATCGATATTTCACATTCATTTATTTTGGTCTATCGGAAAGGGTAAATCTTTCTAGTTATATATCAAATATTATTTATCATTTTTATATAAAATCATTTGATTAAATGCTTAATTAGGAAGGTAAGCGTTTTTTTCTCTCTAAAATTTGGTATTAAATATCACAGAGATATACATTTAATAACATTAGTTACTTTACAATTTTTTTTTTTTCTTCTAAAGGACGGACAATTACTTGAAGTGGTAATTTTTCGGCTTGCTAACTACCAGCTTGGTAATTAAATAATAATTTTGTTGTGTTCATCCTGCCGTTCACAATGCTGACACGTGTAAAGCACGACGCCAAGTAACCCCACAGATGTAAGCGTGTCAGAGTTACGTAACCCCGCTCAAGATGTCAGCGTTCGTCCCTATCAATCACACCACGAATATACAGACATTTCGTAAGAGAATCGTCCGCCTATTTCCCCGGAGGTAAAATCTCAGTGCTGACACCAAAACAATTAACAAAACATTAATTACGTTTCACATGTCGCATCCAACACAAAGCCGATTACTTGTCAACACGCCCTTTGGGTATATCTCTCTGTTGTGAGCTATGGGAAATATTACGCCGTCTCCAACCCGCTCAAGAATACCTCGTGTGCATAGAATGGACGGCGCGTGACAGCAGCTCCGCACTGTAATTTGGTTGCTGTGTTCATTGGTGGATAATAATTTCATTACAAGCTAGCAACAGTAGCCTGCAGGCTATCGTGGTTAGTCTGTGGGAGGCCAAAAGGTGTTGTCTGTTTGAACAGCACAATTTATAACAACGAAAGTGCCATTTAAGAGCTGAATATAATCTATTATCGTGCTATGAGTTTATTTTAAAACGTATCTATGCCCTGTTTGTACTGTTGGGGGGGGGGGTGTTACAAAAGCAATGGGAAGGAAGCTGACTTTATTCAACAAAATAAATAACAAATAAATTTATAAACAAATAAATTAACAACTGAGGTGTTATCAATTTTACGGATTCAACAGATTTAGGAAACTATCATTTTGACTTTTATACTTTTTAATATTTATTAAATTGATACGGTAGTAGGACCTAATATTAGGGCTGATGACATTAATTAAGACAAGAGAAGATTAATTATTTATGTTTCAGTCCATGTCGAGCATTTTCGCAGAATCTACGGTTCTATACGATATAATAACTGGCTTCCGGTACCCTGAACTATTTCGTGGGCTCACAATTGATTGGCTGATTCCCTTTTTAAATAGATATTTGAATTATTTAAAATACACTGAAACCTGTTTAAAATCCACCAAATCGGGTACTTCGTTTTTATGACGCGACTAGACCAGAATACATCAATTAGGTAGCTTTCTTGGCCACACTTTATTAGCCATCAATACAGTAACAGACTGATATGAGGTGGTTAGAATAGGCAGGTGACGACTGTTTGGTGATCTTTGATAAGAGTTTATTCCAATTACCAAAATCACTCAGCGTCACGTCGTTTCTTCTCTATTTTAATACACTATATGCTCATCGTAGTAAACAGTTGTATATATTTTAGTCATTTCTCGCGTACACGTGCCGTTTTTTCAGTGTCGGTTGCTAGGCACGCTGATTGCAGTTTGCGAGATTTCTAGCCAACTTGATTGTCGTGCGTTTGCGATTCACTTACGCCATGGTTGCCAGGTTATATGTCGTATTTCTGGGATGAAGTTGTGTCATATGTGAGTGAGTGAGTAGTTTGTATAGAATGGGCTCTGGCCAAACCTGGGTTATACGGATCAGCGGCCGCTCATTAAGAAAACATCCCACAAACACAAACACAGGCATTACCGGGCTTCGAACCCACTGTTGTAGAGCAGTGTTCTAACCACGTTATATATGTGAGATGGCTGCCATATATAGTTTCCATGTTAGCTGGTTTTCATATACAGAACTTGTGTGAAATGCCTGTCGTATAATTATTTTACGGGATATACGTGGCTAGGAAATGATCTTGTGCGCCATATTTAAGAACCGGCGAACCAGCGTGGACGCGCGTACTCACGCCTACGCACGCAAGCACGCACTTAATCGTGCAAGTGACATGTTTCTGTTGGTTACCATTCTCATAACTCGAAACAGGAATAAAAACATCATGCAACGTAAACAATAAAAATCTGACGTCACTCAACCGTGAATATATTAACACATAATAACAGACATTAACACGTCAGAAATCCTCCCCCCCTTCCTACCCCCTTCCCCCCCTCCCCCCCCCTCCGACAGCCAAAGGACAAAAACTTCAAACGATTATTCCCAATAAGCCATCACCAGGTAAATTACAGGTGTTCGGCCTGCTGAAGCGAAATTAGCTAAATAACATCCCCGAGATGTGTCCCTTTTTGGGGCGGACTAGCCCCATCAGATCTGCCATATTTTCGTCTCTAAATACGATAACGTTCATCTGTCAACTGATGTTTTCGTTCAACCGTCGAGTGGAGGATAGTGTTTCAAAGGGGCCCCGATAGTGTCTCGTTCTCTAATTAACGCCGCCGCTACGATCTGGACCGGCTTAAAACCGGTCGCACGTCATCCACCTGCTCTCACCTGCTTCCACCTGTCAACACCCTAACCGGTAACTGTAACACGCCACCCGCAGGAGATCCCATTGTGTCAGCAACTGCGTCCATCTCTCCCCCTTCCCCCCCTCTCTCTCTGTGTCTGTCTGCGTGCGTGTGCGTGTGCGTGCGTATTTGCGTGCGCGCCTGTGTATGTGCGATCATTTCAGGTTCAGGTGATGTACAGCACCTGATACCTCTAGCTATAAGCAGAAGCTCTCACCCTCCAGACGACACCATGTTTTTGACACTCGAAGAGATCTTCTAAGAACAAAACTATTTCAGTCAATAGAATTGACAACAAACTCGTCCTCCTCACCCATCACGTCGTACGCACTCACTCACTCACTCACTCACTCACTCACTCACTCACTCACTCACTCACTCACTCACTCACTCACTCACTCACTCACTCACTCACTCACTCACTCACTCACTCACTCACTCACTCACTCACTCACTCACTCACTCACTCACTCACTCACTCACTCACTCACTCACTCACTCACTCACTCACTCACTCACTCACTCACTCACTCACTCACTCACTCACTCCACTCACTCACTCACTCACTCACTCACTCACTCACTCACTCACTCACTCACTCACTCACTCACTCACTCACTCACTCACTCACTCACTCACTCACCAAATAATGGCACAATGTAAAGATGAAAATTATCGGAATAATTCTGATAGTGAGCACTCGAGAAAGCAAAATAACAACAACAACAATAACAACAACAATAATAATAACTACAATAACAACAACAATAACAATAACAACAACAACAAGAAAATAAAAAATAACAAGAAACTAGGAGTTCATCGTTGACCACAGACTGACCCTAGACTGACCCTAGACTGACCATAGACTGACCATAGACTGACCCTAGACTGACTATAGACTGACCATAGACTGACCATAGACTGACTATAGACTGACAATAGACTGACTATAGACTGATCATAGACTGACCATAGACTGACTCTAGACTGACTATAGACTGACTATAGACTGAATCTAGACTGACTCTAGACTTGATGGTGATGAATATTTTAACAATATTCTATCCGAGAGGCGGCCATTTGCCTAAAGTTGTATATCTCGTCTGAATGAAACATCTACAGATAGTAGTGACGTGCGCTTTGTGCCATGTCACGTGATGGCAAAATGGAAACTAGTCGACATATGGTCGCCATGATGATGATGATGATGATGATGATGATGATGATGATCTGGGTGAGGACGGTGGCGACACCGATGATGACTCAGCGCTTTTGGTCATCGGGCCCGTTCTTTGTCCGGCGGAATTTCAAAAAGCCGTAATGTCCCGACGGACGCCCTGTGGGGGAATGCGGCGGGGTGCAGTGGGCCGCGGGGAGTGATATGTGCGGACAGTAGGCGACCGGGGCCCAGTCCTGAGACCAATGTCACAGAAAAGTCTGGGACGGCTTCAGGATGTGCGGAGATCCGCGGATTAGACATAATGGACGGGTTCGAGCGGGAATGATCTTCACGGAGCGGAACTCTGGAACCAGATGGTCGACCCTAAGACGTCGGAAACATAACGAGAATATTGTACGGCTGTTTGTGGGAAGACGATTGCCGGTTAAAGGAGGATGTTACGCGAAACAGTTTCACTGTGAGGCCGTAAAGGGAGTTAATCGGCGCGGGTTGACTTTGGCTATAGAAGTATGATAAGAGAGGAAGGGTGAGATAAGAGAGAAACGGGAGAAAAAGGGAGAGAGAGAAAGGGAGAGCATTTTTTCAGAGAAGCTTTTAGGTAAGTAATTAGGTTTCTTGTTAATCGTTTTGTTTAGCAACTTACTTGATCTTCGCTTGTTTTAATCAAAAACAAGTTTTATTACATATTTTTGCGGTCATAATATCACCTTTATATATATATATATATATATATATATATACTCTCTCTCTCTCTCTCTCTCTCTCTCTCTCTCTCTCTATATATATATATATATATATATATACACACACACACACACACACACTCTCTCTCTCTCTCTCTCTCTCTTATATATATATATATATATATATATATATATATACTCTATTTTGCAATGCGATTAGTTTTTGAGTAAAATAATTCAGACAGATTTCTCTGTTGATCAGTTTCGTAATATTACATTTATAATATATCTGACTTGTTCAATGCGTCTGTATATTCCATGGAATATTTTGTGTTCCAGGATGAATATAATATAATACTTTATACACAAACGAAAGACATTGAAAATGTTATTGATGACGTGAACGTTGTTTTATTATTGAAACATCATTCAGCAAGGAATGTTCTTACATTTGATGTACATCGCGGAATTCCATAATCCGACACAACTAATGTGATCCGTTAAATTTTTAATGAGGTCGAAAAGCTGATTTTAACGGCTCATGTACTTTATATTCTGCCGAGATTTGGCCATAACGACATTCCTTTGTGTATTAGTGCCTTTTATGTACTCTTATCGTTGCCTTACCGGAATTATATTAGTAGAGGTTAAGTGGTGCACAAATATTTCATGCTGTTTGATATTTACGTTATCATGCATAAGGTTTGTATGGAATCCTTAAAATAATTTTTATATTGCACGCACGCACGCACGCACGCACGCACGCACGCATGCACACACGCATGCATGCATGCATGCACACACGCACGCACGCACGCACGCACAAACAAACAGACATACATATATATATATACACACGCACACGCACACACAACGGCACATTTTGGACAAAGACTGCTTCTCTCAAACTTATTTAAGCAATAGCCTCCGCGCCATTTCTTTGTTTACTAAGGTGACAGTACTCGGCGTGATTCGACCACCAGCGCTAATATATCCAGCAGTCCAGGCATTCATTTAGACATGCAGGAACAGACACACGCGCGCACATGCATACAACCGCACAGACACATGCGGGCAACCGGTAACGTAGGCGTCGTAATATGACAATGCGTGCCCGTCCACGTCCCGCCCGAGACGGGGTACATTCGGCCCGTTTCTGATGCGTTCTAACCGAATTATCGCCAACTTCCGTCAACAATGTCACCAAAACCTTATTCAATTTTCTTCTCGCCTCCGACCGGAGCTCATCGATTGTAATTTAACATCCGGCTCCCGCCTCGGCCCCGTCCCCGCGAACTCCGACACTTAATTAAGCTGGGAACCTTTAGCTCCGGTGAAGATCCGAGTTTGGACCGATCTCGCCTTGGGCCGATCTTGTGCGAAGGCCAAAGAAATGGAAGCCATCATCGGTCGGGGTCTGGTGAATTGTTAAAGCAAATTTACGGAGTGCTGAGTGGCAAATGGCGACAAATTAAGGCTACAATAGTGGGGAGTGTTTGGACAGGGTAAGCTCTCTCTCTCTCTCTCTCTCTCTCTCTGTGTCTCCACACACACACACACACACACACACACACACACACACACACACACACACACACACACACACACACACACACACACCCTCTCTCTCTGTGTGTGTGTGTGTGTGCGTGTATGCATGCGTTTGTGTAGGTGTGTGTGCTTGTGTCCCTGTTGGTGTGTTTGTGTTTTGTGTATGCATGTATGTGAGTGTATGTTTATGTGTATTTGTGTGCGTGTGTGTGTGTGTGTTTGTGTGTTTGTGTGTGTGCATAAATGTGTGTGTATGTGTGTATACGTACGTGTATACATGTGTGCGCGAGTTCGTAGGTACATACATGTTTCTCACGCTAACAAAGATCGCGTCTCCTCGACACCGAACCATATAATTACCGATACGACTACCATCAATAACCGATATCATCATCATATCCACCACTATCATCATCATCATCATCATCATCATCATCATTACTATGATAATCACTACCCTCACAACTACCAACAACAACATCACTATCACCGCCCTAAAGTGTCAGCAACAACAACACCAGTACAATCATAACCAGCAGCATGACAATCATCATCATCATCATCATCATCATCATCATCATCATCATCATCATCATCACAACATCACCAGCACAATCACACCATCACGACCATCACCATGACAACCATCATCATCATCATCATCATCATCATCACAACATCACCATCACAACCATCACAATAATCGCCATCACTAACATCACTGTCATCATTATTATCATCATCATCATAATCCATCCATCACCATCACTCATTATCACAACCATCATCATCATCATCATTACCATCGCAATCATGACCATCACAATCATCACCATCACAACCATCACAATCATCATCACGACCATCACAATCATCACCACAGTTATAAGCAGAAAGTCTTCTCCTGCCATAAAGATATGAATTAGTAGTGACATCTGGCGACCAGTCAATGATATGTTGTGTTGAGGTCAGATATCACCAGATAGCAACACTCATCACCAAACATCACCAAGCATCACCAAACATCACCAAACATCACTAGATACCCGTCCTATATCATCACACATCGCGGCCAACTTTAAAAAAAACACCCATCACCAGAAGCGACCATCACAACAAACCACCAGCCATCACTGGAAGCCGTCAGAAGCGCACATCACCAGCCATCACCAGCACACATCACCAGATTTTGCGGTATTTACCTACTCAGTGGTATTAACCGTGGGGATTTCCAACTGCCGTAAACTGGCTCTGACCGGATGTGGTTTCTGTACCGACAAATGGTCACTTAGCTCTCGCTATAACGAAGTGTAAACTTATAAATATCACTCGACCGGTGGCGTTAGTTACCGGAAATTATGCAAATGGCTGACATCGCGCTGCGTGAACGATGGCGGGGGGGGGGGAGCGTGCTTCGGTTGTGTTTTCCTCGACGTACTCCGGTGTATCCGAGAGCTAGACACTCGATGTGATTATGGCGGTTGGATAGACAGACGCTTAACGTAAAGGATCGTTTAATGTAATCATTTCCGGTTTGGGCGAGATCGGTAAGTGTGTCACGTGCGCCGACTGAGCGATAACCGCGCACCGGAAATGCATGTGGGGGGACAGACAGACAGACAGACATACATACAGACAGACAGACAGACAGCAAGATAGACTTACCAGACCAACAGACACAGAGATTGACAGATGTACAAATATATTTATTAACGAGAGATACGAGGGCGCCTCCGTAGTCTAGTTGGTAGCGTGTTGGACCACAGATCACTACCACCTGAGTTCGAATCTGAAGGATGTTTCATCTTTGACTTTGCTTCATTACCTTTGGAAGTCGCTCGGCCCATTTAGCCTACCGTGTGTACAAAAGTGGTCGTAAACCATCAACCATCCATCATAAACGAGAGATACAGAATGGGAAATTTCTTTAATTCAAATTAATTCAAGATAATTACCAAATCTTGTCACTTACGTGTTAATTTGCATATAAATATATGTTAGAAATTAGAATTAAGGTACACAGTTTTGATTGATATTGAAACTAAATAATAAATCGTATATAAATAGATTTTCGCTTGACATACGATTAAACAAGATTACTCTATGTGTATGTATGAATGTATATCTACGTATTTCTGTGTGTATGTATATATGTTTACACACACACACACGGACGCTCGTACGTTCACAGTAGTGTGTACTGTCATAAAACAGTTCTTTATGTTATTTATTTGTACAGGAGATTTAAGAAGAGATTCTTTTCCCCAAACAGGCCTCTCGAAGTGGGGCCGTTGATCCGTTGGAATGACGAATAATTCCTGAAAGCTCATCCGGGTACATTCAAGACCAAATCTTCAATAAGGATCATCCTGTGTACGTCACAGAACGAAGAGTACGTCGAACTCCATTGTTTTGACTGTCAAACAACAACAACAACAACAACAACAACAACAACAATAACAACGACATCATGCACATAGCAACGGGGTATGAAACAGGAACCGACTCGTCATCTAGCCAAGATGGCGACCGTCGGACAACGGGACGACATTTCGACGATCTCGGCAACAACAACAACAACAACAACAACGACGACGCCGTTGTCGCGGAGATGGCCGATGGTGGCCGAACATCGTCGAAGCGTTCCGAGGTAACGACGAAGTTGACTCGGGAGGAGAGACGAAGGAGGCGACGGGCTACTCAGAAATATAGGACGGCTCACGCCAGTAGAGAACGAGTCCGTGTGGAAGCCTTTAATATCGCCTTCAACGATCTCCGACAACTTCTACCCACCTTACCGCCAAACAAGAAACTCTCCAAGATTGAGATCCTTAGGCTAGCCATATGCTATATCTCCTACCTGTCGCACATTCTGGATATGGGCGTGTGATGTGCGCCGGCACTTCCGGCTCCGAACTCGCTCGGACGGACGGACGGACTCGTACCAACGCGAGCGTGTACGTGTCTGTAGGTGTGTTTATACGCCCTTTTACCCGTTTCGGTGTGAGGGTGTATTTGAGTGTATGTATGGGCGCGTGTGTATTTATGTATGCATGTATGTGTGTTTCTCTATGTCTGTGTGTGTGTATGTGCTAGCGTGTGAAAGATGATACATGAATTTGATGCTGTACTGTGTAGTTTTGTGTAGTATTGGTGTCTGTTATCTGCGTGCTATAATTTTTTTTATAAATGTTTACTAATATATATATAACTTTATATAAATATTATATATATATATATATATATATATATATATATATATATATATATATATATATACAAAACAAATAATGCACATTGCTATACAACTGAAATAACAATAACAACAATAACAACATTATCAAACCATTAATATTTTTCCGTACACAAGAGATTCAATTTTCAGTTCAATTTATTCAACATCATTACTTCAGAACATTAATTAAATTAAAACAGCACAATGATGAACAGGAAAATCTCAAAAGCACGCTGTTTATATTGAAAACCTTCAGCTGATAAATAATTAGATACATCCACACATGCAGCACATAAGCTGAGAAAGTGGAGGTGGTGGGGGGGGGGGAGATTTTATATAGTTAAATACCACGTGTTTATTACTCATCAAGTAACTTACTTATAAAACACAAAACCCAAAGTTTCTCAATAAGTATAAATATAATGTAAATTAAATATTTCATTTTAATTTATTCGACATCTTCAAACCTTAGATAAGGGACCTGTCATACACTTGATAGTAAACTCTTACATAAAAGTGGCCGTAAAACATCAATCAATTAATGATGATGATGATGATCATCATCATATAAGGCGCTATATACAATACTATTTTATTATTATAATAATAATATTATTATTGTTATTATATCATCCACTAATAGCGGCACCTTTTAAAGTAATGTTAGATTCAGCTCTATTAATTTTGATATCTCGGGTTGATGGGCCAAAGTGGAGATCCTCGGAGAAGTTACTGTTATAGAGACGTGTAATACGGCTTGAACCGAATCTACGAGGAAGGCCAACAACAGTAGCAGCAGTAACAACAAGAACAACAAACACGAGAACAACAACAACAACAACAATAATAACAATCATACGGACACATACATGCACTTGAGGTTGTAGAGGTGACCTTGATATTACATCAGGTGCGAATGACAATGTCCACTTATAATATTGTAACAACAAATATTAATAGTTTAGTATAACATAGTAGTTATATATATATATATATTGACAGCAAGTTACAACACACATAGATTAGTTTGGGGCCCCTATGCTCGTGAGGCCCATGGACGAGTGTGCCCAGTGTGCCCAATGCGTTAAGACGGCCCTGATAGAGTAGGGCGTATTGTCCGACTTTGGATGGCAGTATACTTCCCGGACGGTTGACGACGGCCCCGTACTGTAAAGTTCTATTATCCGAGACCTGAGAGCCGGTGGCTTGATTGACATTATAACATTAACTGAGGTATTTCGGATGTTAGCGAAAATCTAACAAAACGGGCGATAATATGAGTCGTATTTCAATATATTTTCATGCGTCACTTTTATCGTTTAGATGGCGTTTCCTTTAGCTGAATAATAGGGCGCCACCTTGGCCTAACTGGTAGCGCGGTTGGCCACATATCTATAGCAGCTGGGTTCAAACACCGGTCGGGCTATGCCAGAAGGCCGTTTCATCTTTCACGTCGCCTCATTACATTTGGAGGTCGCTCGGCCCATTTAGCCTACCTTGTGCACAAAAGTGGCCGTAAAACATCAACATTTAGCTGGATAATAGCCACATAGAGAGGACTGTCTGTCAATGTAAGATCACGTTATGACCGAACTTTATAAGTTGGTAATATTATATTTTGTATAGACTTTATATTGTTACTGAAACACCTTGGCTCGGATGACATGCGACTGTTACCATAGCATTTCCGTAGACTGTCTATTCACGATGTTTAATCTGATGTCCTACTACACGCATCACATGAACGGGATCAGGTGGTACACATGAACGGGATCAGGTGGTACACATGAACTGGATCAGGTGGTACACATGAACTGGATCAGGTGGTACACATGAACTGGATCAGGTGGTACACATGAACTGGATAAGGTGGTACACATGAACTGGATCAGGTGGTACACATGAACTGGATCAGGTGGTACACATGAACTGGATCAGGTGGTACACATGAACTGGATCAGGTAGTACACATGAACTGGATCAGGTGGTACACATGAACTGGATCAGGTGGTACACATGAACTGGATCAGGTGGTACACATGAACTGGATCAGGTGGTACACATGAACTGGTACACATGATCCAGTTGATGGGTCTTCGGTTATTACAAAATACATATATCGTATAAGGATAATCGCAGATTGAAATTGCATTAAATATCGCTTGCATACCGAGATACAGGATTTAATATATATATATATATATATATATATATATATATATATATATATATATATATATGAGCAACACTAATAATATATCCAATATTTCTTCTTTTTTGTAGTATATGATTCATCCTGTTACCAACATATAGCTATTGATGATCCAAAAACATCTAAAATTGAAGATAATAAATACAATATATTAGTTTTTGTCATCACCACATCAACATATATTAATATGAATGAAAATGTTATTTCAAATAACATTACTGTTCAGTAATATCATACACCTGTTCTCTAAAATCAATCTTCATCTCTTAGCTATAATTATCATCAATGTCTTCCCGTATATGGACTACTACGCTTCTCAGTGTTGTGGCATACATAATTAAAACAAGACATCGACATTGATTCGAAAATATCATCATATCACACACACACACACATACATACTGACATACATACATACTAACATACGTACATACATATATATATATATATATATATATATATATATACATACATACATACACTGGATCCTGACAATGAGTTAAATTTCTCCTCTTGAAGAATTTAGAACATTGTATTGCCGATATTCGGCTATGGATGACTCAAAATCTTCTAAAACTAAATGATAATAAAACAAATATTAAATTTTTGGCATCACCACATTGTGTTAAATCCTTAAAGACACCAGCATTACAGATGGGTGGATCTTCGATTACTCCTAATTAGTCAGAACAAAATCATGGGGTTATTTTTGACCAATGTATTAACATGTATGAACACGTCACATCAGTATGCCGAGCTGCCTACTACCATCTTAAGAACAGCCACTGTTTAAAAGCATTCTTAATACAAGAATCACTTGTAACTGTAGTTCATGCCTTTGTTACATCTCGTATAGACTATTGTAACTCCCTGTTATACGGCATATCTGATTGGCTACCTGTTAGACAGCGTATCGATTTCAAGATTTTATTAATAACTGACAAATCTATTAATGATGTGGCGCCATAATACCTGTGTAAACTGGTGTCCATTAGAAAGTCATCCCGAAAACTCAGCTCATCCAGTCAGATACTATTGCAGGTGCCAGTGTCTCGGCTCAAGTCATATGGTGGTTGTACGTTTAGTGTTGCAGTCCCCACTTTGTGTAATAGGTTGCCGGCAGATATTATAAATGGGTCGTCTCTTGAACATTTTAAATCTGTTCTAAAACACACCTATTTCAGGTCGCTTTCACAGATAAATAATTATTATCTTTTAAATCATCACAGGGTTTTTACAGACATTATTTGGGGTATTATTATATTACATATTATTTGTACAGCGCCTTTGAATGGCTCCTGCTAGTAAGGGCGCTTTATTAAATATACATTATTATTACAGACAGACAGACAGACAGACAGACAGACAGACAGACAGACAGACAGACAGACAGACAGACAGACAGACAGACAGACAGACAGACAGACAGACAGACAGACAGACAGACAGACAGACAGACAGACAGACAGACAGACAGACAGACAGACAGACAGACAGACAGACAGACAGACAGACAGACAGACAGACAGACAGACAGACAGACAGACAGAATAATAGACAAACAAAGCCAAGCAAAACAAAATAAAACAAACAAATGAATGAAATAATTAACAGATAAAATAACGACATTAACAACAAAAAATAGACAGTCAGACAGAGACAAATAAATAAACAAATAAATAAATAAATAAATAAACACTCAAACAAATGGATAAATAAAAACACAAACGAAATAAATAAAAGTTTGATTATTCTGATATACACGGCCATTTTTCAGCACGTTTTACGACAATTAGAAAGAAAGAACGAGTGAACGAATGAACGAACGAACGAAATAAGTGTAAGTACGTTAATAAATTATTAAATATAATATATCGTATATAATGGGGTAATGATACTGTCATAATGTGTCTGTTTCATCTTTCTTAATGCTGATTGTGTCGTAGAAAAACAGCAACAATTTCTACCAGAATAAGGTTATTTCTTTGTTACCGTAGTTACGTATTGCAGTTTGGTATAAACACGTATCCTAGTTTGGTATATACATGTATATGCAGAGAGAGAGAGAGAGAGAGAGAGAGAGAGAGAGAGAGAGAGAGAGAGAGAGAGAGAGAGAGAGAGAGAGAGAGAGAGAGAGAGAGAGAGAGAGAGAGAGAGGAGAGAGAGAGAGAGAGAGAGAGAGATGGATGGATGGATGGATGGATGGATGGATGGATGGATGGATGGATGGATGGATGGATGGATGGATGGATGGATGGATGGATGGATGGATGGATGGATGGATGGATGGATACATACATAGATAGATAGATAGATAGATAGATAGGAGAGGCAGCAACTTCGATAAACCTCAGTGACCTCTCTTGTGACTCGTCTCTGATGAGACCCAAATAAAGGGTAAATGTATACAATGGTTGGAATAGCATCTCTGGTGGAATATCTTCATAAGATGTCATAACTTTTGTCTGTTACGGATCTATATACTAGACTGTAGCAGCCACTATCTCGTCACGATGACGATGGTTGATGTTTTACGGACACTTTTATGCACATGCTAGGCTAAATGGGCCGAGCGACATCCAAAGGTAATGAAGCGAAGTCGAGGATGAAACACCCTTCAGATATACCCACGCCGAGATTCGAACTCAGATGGTAGTGATCTGTGGTCCAACGCGCTACCAACTAGACCGCTGAGACCCCCTCATATATATACACTCTATTTTTGCAATGCGATTAGTTTTTGAGTAAAAGAATTCAGACAGGTTTTTTGTTGATCAGTTTCGTAATATTTAATTTATAATGTACCTGACTTTATGAATGCGTCTGTATATTCCATGGAGTATTATGTGTTCGAGCATGAATATAATATAATATTTATATAGAAAACAAAAGACCCTAAATTTTGTATACCCTTCAGATATGCCCACACCGAGATTCGAACTCAGGTGGTAGTAATCTGTGATCCATCACGCTACCAACTAGGCCACTTTCACATTAATTTTAATGAAATCTCAAAAATTTGGGTAAAGGCAAATATTTCAACCTTCTAATGTTTGGATAGTCATATAACACGCAGATTAAAAAATATTTCCTTTTATTTCCCTTTTCACGAACAGACATATGGAGGAAGGGTTTCAAATGAAACGAAACCAAACAAAATGGACGCTTCATATTTTAGCGATTCTGAATTGATCAGTCTCACAGATAGTCAGTTAGATGAGGTATAATTATTTTATTAGTCAGAGAAACAAACGAATTGTAAACAAAACCACACAAAAGATATATATACGGTAATAATCTTCATGTTTTTATGTAATTGACAGATCAGTTGTAAAACTTGTTCAATATTAATTTCGTCCTTGACTTTGTTGCAAGAATCGGACCATTAAATTTTATGACTGTTTTGTCTCCGTTTAATAATAGATCAAGAAGACCACGAAACGTACACTAACGGAGGCGGATAAAAACAACCACCAATTTATGTCCTCTCAACCGTGTCCATTCTGGATTTATTAATGCTGGATCATGAACAAGAAGATTTATTAGACTACATGTATAATGAAAATAAATCCTAAAACTGTTAGTATAGGGAATGTCTGCAGTTTATTGTCAACATTTTAAAATCTGTTACACAGTTTTCTTTACCGTGGATTAATGTATTAATAGAACCAATTTGACTTTATATTTTAGGTAAGTAACAAATTACATTATGATGAAGCATTTTATTTGATTTTTTTGTACCCTTTTCGGTTGATGTCAATAACGAAAAGGAGTATTTTCCACGTACCTTGTGATAATCGTTAATTGGCAATAATCCTATATAAGAATACCTGATTCTAAAACACGCTGCGCAAAACTTGTATTGATCGTAATAAATTTACTCGAAGATACATTAATATATCGTTTAATGCAGTCTGTAACAATAAATATTATGCGACCAAAGTATAACATTCGTGGTATTTTGTATAACAAAAATCCCGGTAAATATTTATCACCCCCAAATCTTTTCGATAATATGACTTTTGGGATAACGTACACTCTTTATTTATTATAAGTAAGTATATAAGTAAGTAATCTTGATTTATTTTCTGTTTCCAAACACGTTGATAAAAAGCAATATTTATAGACATAATTTAGGAACTCCGGTGTCCTACGGCGTCATAACGTTTATGTATGTATTATATATATATATATATATATATATATATATATATATATATATATAATGAAACTGTACAGTCAGTTAGCTTCCTTTAATCTATTCCAGCTGAACCGAGAAACTACCTTTCCATTGATACGCTTGTTGATCACACCAAAGGCAGTTATTTATCCTACTGGGCTCCTCAATTCCTTGGATCCTCCTGGAATACCATCTCAATTTGATTGTAGAAACAAATGCCTCATCTGTTGGAGGATGTCATCAACACCGGACAAGGTAGAGGAGAACCGATTTTCATCAACAGAAGAATACCTTTGATTGCACCAGACATGATGTTTGAGTTCAAGATATTTCAGTTTCCAGTAGGAGTCAGTCTTCTAATAAATGCCAGGGGGGCGCCTCCGTGGTCTAGCGGTAGCGTGTTGGACCACAGATCACTACCACCCGTGTTCGAATCTCGGCGTGGGCATATCTGAAGGTTGTTTCGTCTTTCACTTCGTCTCATTACATTTGGAGGTCGCTCGGCCCATTTAACCTACCTTGTGCACAAAAGTGGCCGTAAAACATCAATCATCATCAATAAATGCCAGGATTATTCATTGAAGACAGTTGGTCTTCACCTAATGGATTCATGCTTGTTTCATGGTCAGCTCTATGTTGGATGTTCAAGAGTCGAAAATGGAAAGAATCTTTCATCCTCACCAAGAATTGATTGTAATTACGATAGTTATATTTCATCTTTTATTGTTTACCCCAAGAAATTGTTTACTCATTAAAATAATTTTTTTAATTATTGTTCTAAACCCTTAGTTATATGGACCCAGGTAGACCTCCACAGGAACAAGCTTTAAAGTGCGCGTAGAGCGAGCGATGCTTTAAAGATGATATAAATCTGAGACAATCCACCTTTAAATGGTGACAAATGTATCACGCCTACAGAGAAGCGGAAGTACGTAAATATAGCAATCGGAAACGCATTCGCAGCGAACGATTAGATAGCAAGACTTGCGGGAAACAGCAAGTGCCAGTTGTTCAATGATAAACTAATACATACACAAGATAACTACTTTGACACAATAGCTTACAATCAGTAGTAAGTTTGACACCACAGATGTTACGATAGGGATCATTATGGGCTCGACTAGCCTCAACGACTCTACCTGTATAAATTGTGTGTTTGTGAGTATGTGTGTGTGTGTGTTTGTGTGTATGTGTTTGTGGGTATACGTGTGTGTTTGTAAGTATACGTGTGTGCGTTTGTGTGCATGTGTGTTTGTTTGTGGGTATACGTGTGTGTTTGTAAGTATACGTGTGTGTGTTTGTGTGCATGTGTGTGTGTGTTTGTTTGTGTGTATGTGTTTGTGGGTATACGTGTGTGTTTGTAAGTATACGTGTGTGTGTTTGTGTGCATGTGTGTTTGTTTGTGGGTATACGTGTGTGTTTGTAAGTATACGTGTGTGTGTTTGTGTGCATGTGTGTGTGTGTTTGTTTGTGTGTATGTGTTTGTGGGTATACGTGTGTGTTTGTAAGTATACGTGTGTGTGTTTGTGTGCATGTGTGTGTGTGTTTGTTTGTGTGTATGTGTTTGTGGGTATACGTGTGTGTTTGTAAGTATACGTGTGTGTGTGTTTGTGTGCATGTGTGTGTGTGTTTGTTTGTGTGTATGTGTTTGTGGGTATACGTGTGTGTTTGTAAGTATACGTGTGTGTGTTTGTGTGCATGTGTGTGTGTGTTTGTTTGTGTGTATGTGTTTGTGGGTATACGTGTGTGTTTGTAAGTATACGTGTGTGTGTGTTTGTGTGCTTGTGTGTGTGTGTGTTTGTTTGTGTGTATGTGTTTGTGGGTATACGTGTGTGTTTGTAAGTATACGTCTGTGTGTTTGCGTGCTTGTGTGTGTGTGTTTGTTTGTGTGTATCTATGTGTTTGTTTCTGTGAACGGAAACAAAATCCCTTTCTTATGAACCATTGATGTAACGTTGTTTTAAAAAAAATAGATTTAACATGATGTTGTGAAGCCAAATATTTGTGTCGTTATCATTTAAAATTTAGCCAAACGAAAGGAGAGTAACATTATTATCAAACTATCTCAGAAATAAATAAATATGATTTATTATTAACATCTGGTGATATAATGTTATAGCCATGCAAATGATATTTGGTGCTAAGGCTCAAGATAGTGTGTTTACGTTGTGCAAACGGGACCAATACTTGTTTGTGTGTGTGTGTGTGTGTGTGTGTGCGTGCGCGTGCGTATCATACGCACGAGTGTTTCTGCTTGTGTATGTGTACCTACATACAGATATACTTTTATGCTATGTAGACATTTCACTATCCGTCATCTGACGCATTTTCTATCCACGCCATCCAACTCCCGCAGTACATCATCCATGTATCCCGCTACAGATATGGTTCTCAATTAGCAATACCATTTGTAAAGAGGAACCATTTAGCATCGCCGAACTTCCCGGTATCTATTACAACTAATTAGAGACGGCCAGCCTAATCACCACCCTCTACCCGCCGTCTACCCGCCTACCGGCTCACAACCACAATCAATCCTAACTCTGTCCTCTTATTACAAGAGGAGAAGCACTAAGGCGGCGCTCGGTCCCGGTAACTCTTATCACCATCACAACGATCCTTCGGCCATGGCCTCCTAATCCTAATGATTTTCCTATTTCCTACGAGGCTTTTGTCCTGCCATAGTCCACCTTAGATTTGGCCCCGCAGTATGTCCACACAATACGGAGACGTCGAGATCTTCTCCGTGGACGGCAAGTCTATCCGGGCAGCTGCCCCAAAAGCCTCCCACCACCACCATGGCACCGGGGACCCCCCCCCCCCCCATATTCGTGTCGCCACGTGTGTATAGGACACATGTGTCCATCTGACTAGACTGAATGGTGGACAAAGTGTCCTCGACATAGCCCGGAGCTGCTGGCCCTGTAAGGCTCTGTAAGGCCCCGTGTAAGGCACTGTAAGGCCCTGTCAGACCCTGGATCTATCTGTCATCGTCTACCATAAGAGCTCTCTCATCCTCTCATCCACCCCCCCTCTCTCTGTTTGTCTCCTGGTGGCAGGTGATTCGGCGGTGGCCATCCTTTTGATCTCAGTATTTCATTAGCGTTGACACACCTGAGCTACCGCCGGAGTACGACGAATCGTAGACGGCGACGAACGAATCGAACTTCGGCGAATGGCGACGACGGATTCACGAAGCCGAAAACGAAATTATCCGCTGCTGGGCCAGGGATTATTTATGCCAGGATAGATGCCGGCACCACCGAACCCTCCCCCGGGGGGTAATGGCTTGATCCTGTAAATGCGGCGAGACATGGGCAGTAATTCCAGATTAGATTCGATTGGTGAAGTCTTGCGCTGACGGATCACCAACTCTCGCGAGACTGAACTCGGTGATCTCGCCCGTGAATTACGTCATCGTATTCTCGTTAATACGAGAAGCCCTGTTTATGTCGCTAATGCGATTTTTATACCGGTCTGATCAATGTGTTACACCTGTGTCATCAATTTGTTTTACCTGTGTCATCAATTTATTACACTTGTGTCATCAATTTAATTTACCTGTGTCATCAATTTGTTATACCTGTACAATCGGTCGTTTATAGTTGCATCATCAACCAGTTATACATCAACCAGTTATACATAAATCATGCTGTTTTACCTGTCTCATCAGCCTGTTATACATTCATTATTAATATGTTAAGTGTGTTTTATTACACCGTTATACGCGCATCATCAGTTTGGTATACACCTATCTTCAATCTGTTATAAGCGCGCATTATTAGCCCTACATAGGCACAGGCAATATATTATACATGTTTTATATGTGTGTGTGTTTTAGCTGTGTATAATAAGGCACAGGTACAGAGAATCTCGAACCGTGAATTCAAATGTGTGGTGACTTTTCATGGTGAGACATGTGTAATGTCTCACCAGTCTCTAGAAAAACAATATAGCATCACACAACCGTATGTGATTTTCAATAAAAATGTGTGTGTGTGTGTGTGTGTGTGTGTGTGTGTGTGTGTGTGTGTGTGTGTGTGTCAACGGTTCAATCTGTATCATTAACATACGCTATGTCTTCAGTTTATAACGTATATAACACAAATCTGTTACATCTGTATCATCAGTAAGATCTACTAATACCACTAACTCAGCCATGATAGCGCATCATCATCATCATCATCATCATCATCATCATCAACATCATCATCATCGTTCTATTGCATCATGTCATCTGTGTTGTAAACATTACACCCACTTGATCCAGTTGACGATCCCAGTAGGGCTGTTTATTTCTGTTTATTTCAGTTTTTTTCTGTTTATTTCTGTTTATTTCTTCCAGGGTGTAGATGACGTTATTTGATGTAGACACAATGTCTCGGTAGATGATGGTCATCCGTGTTTATGGACATCTAAGCAGTGTCCACCATATAACTACCATCGGGCAGCGTATAATCTCGCTCTTTCCCTTCTCACCCCCCCCTCCCTCGCTTCTCTCTCTCTCTCTCTCTCGCCCCCCCCCCTCTCGCTATGTATCTTCCCCTCTCTCTCTCTTGCAATGTGTGCATGCGTGTCTTCATGTCTGCCTGTCTTGTAAATGTCACTTCTCCCTTCTCCGTCTCGGATATTTCTTCTCTGGATCTCCCCTCCCTCAGGAGTCGCCGCGTCGTATATCTCAGGTTTGACTAGCGCTGATGCTGAGCAAACACTGTCACTCACTCACTCGCTCACTCACTCACTCACTCACTCAGACACCCACCCGTCCACCCACCCACCCAAAAGTCGACAAAAATTATGTTCATGAGATCATATGTCTAAGAGATGACACTCTTCTAATCTACTTCTGTTATCTGTATGACAGAGCCGAGTCTGCCATATACGTTATTTCGCCCTTTGTCAACTTCGCCTTTACGTCATTTCGGCCTTTGTCAACTTCGCCTTTACGTCATTTCGGCCTTTGTCAACTTGGACTATAATGTTATTTCGGCCTTTATCAACGTCGACTTTACGTTATTTCGGCCTTTGTCAACTTCGACTATATGTTATTTCGGCCTTTGTCAACTTCGACTATATGTTATTTCGGCCTTTGTTAACTTCGCCTTTACGTCATTTCGGCCTTGTCAACTTCGCATTTACGTCATTTCGGCCTTTGTCAACTTCGCATTTACGTCATTTCGGCCTTTGTCAACTCGCCTTTACGTTATTTCGGCCTTAGTCAACTTCGCCCTTACGTCATTTCGTCCTTTATCAACTTCAACTATTCGTTATTTCGGCCTTTGTCAACTTCGCCTTTACGTCATTTCGGCCTTTGTCAATTTGGACTATAATGTTATTTCGGCCTTTATCAACGTCGACTTTACGTTATTTCGGCCTTTGTCAACTTCGACTATATGTTATTTCGGCCTTTGTCAACTTCGACTATATGTTATTTCGGCCTTTGTTAACTTCACCTTTACGTCATTTCGGCCTTGTCAACTTCGCATTTACGTCATTTCGGCCTTTGTCAACTTCGCATTTACATCATTTCGGCCTTTGTCAACTCGCCTTTACGTTATTTCGGCCTTAGTCAACTTCGCCCTTACGTCATTTCGTCCTTTATCAACTTCAACTATTCGTTATTTCGGCCTTTGTCAACTTCGCCTTTACGTCATTTCGGCCTTTGTCAACTTCGACTATACGTTATTTCGGCCTTTGTCAACTTCGCCTTTACGTCATTTCGGCCATTGTCAACTTCGCCTTTACGTTATTTAGGCCTTTGTCAACTTCGACTATACGTTATTTCGGCCTTTGTCAAAACAATTTACAATTCAATAAAAACACATTAAAAACGTTTAAAAATAACATTTTACATTGAAAATTATACTTCATAAACCGTGTTACGTTACGGCTTTATCGATCTATAGATCAATCAATCAATCAATCTATCTATTTTGGTATATCTTTACAGAGCTATCTAACTATCAACCAATCAATCGATCAATCAATCAATCAATTTATCTATCTATCTATCTATGTATCCATTTATTTATCTATCTATCTAGATATTTATGTACCCGTTAACTTATCTATCTATCTATATTAATAATAATAATAATAATAATAATAATAATAATAATGATGATGTTGATAATGATGTTGATGATGATGATGATGATGATGACGATAATAATAATAATAATAATAATAATAATAATCATCATCATCATCACAAATAATGTGTAAAATTTCATTAGCTATAAACATTACATTACATATTATATTTTATAACGTTATAATGCTTAATCTTGGGTGCCATTGGATGTTTATCTTTTAAATCCGTAGTGCTTCAATACAATATAGCATTATACAATACAATAGAATACAATAGAATACAATAGAATACAATAGAATACAGTACAGTACAGTACAGTACAGTACAGTACAGTACAGTACAGTATAGTACAGTACAGTACAGTACAGTACAGTACAATACAATACAATACAATACAATACAATACAATACAATACAATAAATGTAACATATTAATAAAAAAGTGAACAAGATCTATTACTAATTATAATAAACTACCATTGTTGTGACAACAATACATACGGCAAATTAGTAATAATGATAAATAGGTAATTGATTCTTGTAAGAAAATTCTTCATCAATAATGTTTCTATTTTCGAATATGGAAAGAAATGTAACATTGTGACACAATAAATACTTATTATACCAAATGAGATTTATTTGGTTCTCTACATTTGTCTATGAGCCGTGATAGCGCAGTTAGTTAGAGCGTAGGACTCGTAGTCGAAGGGTCGCGGGTTCGAATCTCATGTGGCGACTGGTTCACTCATCCATGACTATGTGTTTGAGTAACGCTTTGCGCCTATAATGGCAACATGCGTTGTATGCTCCCTTGGGAGTTGATATGTGTGCTATGGTGGAAACAGTTCTGGATCAGGGATAGTAATACTGTACAGCGTCTCAGAACAGGGTCACCTCGTTCTGGCGCTATATAAACATGCATTATTATTATTATATTAATATATTTATGTATATTATTACCGATATTACAATTGTTGGATACTTTTCAGGTAAGAGGCCTTAATTAGTATCGTAAATAATAATTCATTTATTTAACAAAAGTGTGATATCCATAAATTTGAAAATGTGAAACCTTTGAAATAAATCTGATCTCTGACGATAAGTTTTGAAATTAATTATAATTATTTTCTTCTGTCATAATACTATAATTAAAACTGATTTTTGTCTGATAAATATTATCCCAGATTTTAGAGGCACAATTAAAATAACACACTATAAGCGTATTACATAATGTCAATAAGGAATGATCCCGTAGAATAATCTAATCTCGTGTAGAAATGACAAAAACTCTGCAGAATTTTCGTTGATTCAGCCTATTAGTTGCTCGGTTTACGTTAGCCTATCATCAGTAAATAGGCCAAGAAATGAAGCCATTATGTGCCAATTACTATCAGGACACATTTGGTTAAAGTTGGCTCCTAAGTAGGACGGCGAACAATCTTATCATCTTAACAACTGCATCATTTACATTTTGTCTCTTTTGTTAGTGTAAAAGATATTAGCATTATCTGTAAAGGGAATAAACTTAACAATTTGTCCCCGCAATAAAAAAACAAAACAGCCCCAGACTGACTGTGTTGTGTTACATAACGAAATAAAACACTCTATCTTGTTAGATGTTACCCGATTTTCGGGATTAATGCCAGCAGTAATAATTCTATTAATATTTATAGTAATAATTATAATAATATTTATATTGATAATTCTAGTAATATTTATAGTGATTATTTTACTAATAATTCTAGTAATGTGTTTTGCATGTATTCATTTCCCCTATAGACAGGTATCGTTAAAGGTCATTTCAGGATGAAGCATCGTAGCTAAAATACAGCGAATTTTAGCCGTAAAATCCTCCAATAATTTTCGGTTAGGGAGTTAGAAGGTGATATTTTATCGGTCACTTCGCCATTTTGTGGTCCACAAATAAAGATCTAGTAGACGTGAGATTAGTGTGTGTGACGTCAGAGCTGGACCACTACTTAATGATGAACAATGTTCACAGGGAAAAGGCTTGATTAAATAGAATTGAACTTGGCTGTGTGGGGACTAGCTAATGAGGGTCTGGTTCACTTGGGTCATTTGTTCTCTCTCTCTCTCTCTCTCTCTCTCTCTCTCTCTCTCTCTCTCTCTCTCTCTCTCTCTCTCTCACACACTTCCCCCTCTCTGTGTGTTTGTGTGTGTGCGCGCGCGTGTGTATACAGCTAACTACAAGACTAAAACAAATCAAAGTATCCAGCTGAAACATGTAATGATGTATAAAGTGTATGTGTGTGTATGTGTGTGTGTTTGTGTGTGTATGCGCGCGCGCACGCGCTCGTACACGTTGACGTAGATGCAGGCGGCACACCACGGAGGCCTTTCATTAAGCCGTATCACGCACCTCGGGTCAAGGGAGCGCAAAATTAGCCATTTACCGCGTCAGCGCCCTCTGTTGTTAAACAGAGAACTGACCCCTAGCCAATGGCCTGTCGTCGACTAAACCCCCCCCCCCAGGGTATTGTGATAGCCGGGTCTCCTCTGCTAGATGTACCTGGTCGAATGTGAGCGTCTTGGAGCTGCTGCTGCTGTCGGCCGCTGGAGGTGTGTGTGTGTGTGTGTATGTGTGTGTGGATGGGGGGATATTTTTTGGGTGGAGGATCCCGAGGGTTTGGTCTGAACGTTACCAATATTGTATGTCCAAAACCGAAGCCTTGTCGATATCGAGATTATGCGAAACACGTAGAGGGCGCCACCTACCATATCCTTTGGGATGGCGACGGGAGCTCGGCGTTAAAAACCCTCCGTGAAAACTGTTACGACGTTCATGGCGACAAACCTGGACACGTGATGCGTCACGTGATGTAATTAACCGTGGCCGACGGGCTGGACGGATGCCATCTAACTGTGGCGAATATTAGCGGCTAAACGACTAACTGACAGGTGTGAGTGTTAATAACAACACCGACCTCTCCCGGTCAGGTAGGACATCTACTAGGTGAGGACAAATGATTAATGGCGTCATCGAAACGGAAAATCGCTGGATTACACAACACACACACACACACACACACACACGGAGAGAGAGCGCGAGCGAGAGAGAGAAAGAAGGACACACACACAGACACAC